>JANPWX010000094.1:2049362-2360756 GCA_024734555.1 Trochalopteron elliotii
CTGCAAATGCAAACATCCCTTAAATACAGGGACCCAAATGCAATAATACAGTGCTAAAAAGCCAAAAACAGGAAGAATACAGTAAGTCTGCCACCTGATAAAACACCTGATGTCATAAATAATTTGCTTAAAACCCCATCCCCAACAGTGACTAATCCTAAATACTGAGGAAAGCCTATGCAAAACCAGGCCTAGTAGAAATGATTTCCAGATCAGAGCCGCAAAATAAGTCAGGAAACTTCTAAGTCAGAGGTGGTGTTTTGCCTTTTAGCAATTAATGTCTTTTTCTTTACACTGACTTGTGCATCAGTGATTTTTAAACAACATAAACTTTAGTGTTTAAAAAAAAAACACTTTGGCAAGGTCTGTGCTTGATTGTGCACTGTTTGCAAAGCCCCTTCTTTCTTCTTGTTGACAGCTTGGTTTTACACAGTTATCAATGAGGACACTGTATATACAATGTTAGGACTGTTTACTATATAAAACATAACAAAATTGAAGGTTTTTGGTTGCTGTTCTGAAGACAGAAGAAATATTCAAACCCTACACAATGACTGCATGTCAGTCATGATTTCACAGGCCTCTAGCATATCTTTCCATCAGTCACATCACTTTTAGCTGGCTCCTATTCTATTAAATCTTTCCCTGCACACCAGATGTTCCATACCTTTGATCTTCCTTGTCACGCCTCTCTCTATCTTTGCCCATAATAATATACTTTTTGGAGGAGAGTGGAACAGAGCTTCATGCATTTAGGAACTCAAGCACAGCATGGTTTTGTATGATCTGTTCTCCTTTTTTCTCTCTTTCCTTCCCTAAAAACGCATTTGCTTTTATTGCTGCTATTGAGCACTGAACTGGTATTTTCATAGAACTATACATTAAAAGCAGAAATATCATTCCCAAGTACTTATAGTTAGCTCGCTGTCCATCGCCACATATGCAAAGTTACAACGGAGGTTTTTTTCACCCCTGAGTATCCTATAAGTTTATAAAAATTGAATTTCATTGGCTAATTTATTACCCAGTCACTCATATGTCCTTCTTCAATGTTAAACAGTCAGCCCTTATCTTGAATATCTTGAATATCTCAACATCCTCCACAAGTTATTCTGTCCTTTTCACACATCACTTATGAATCTGCTGAAGAGCACAAACCTCTGTGGAATTCAGCTGGAGACACCTCTGCATTGCAAAAATGGAACATTTTATTCTTACCCTCATCTGCTTCTCTTTTTACTGACTATTTATCTATGTGAAGACCTCCCTATTATCCCACAGCAACTTAGCTGCTTTGTTGAAAGATATTGCTGAAAGCCTTTGGAATTCCATGGGACCCATTATCAATAGTATCTGCCTCTAACACACAATTGTTACTGAATTCAAAGGCCTGAAGCTGGGAGGCAGGACTTGCCTTTTAAAAAGTTGAGCAATTCCTAATGTGCCGTACACACCCACGTGTCCACTGATTTAGTATTTGGAATAATTTATACTGATTTATAAAAATACAGATATTTGGTTCAGTGATTTGTCATTTCTGTCAGTCTTCTCTGTGACCTTTTCTACAAACTATTGTTATATTTACTCTGTTCCAGTCTGCAATGATGAGGCTTCCCTATGTCACCTACTTACTCAGCTATTTCATTCCAGAGAGTTGGAATTATTTTGAGCAACTCTAATCTGGCAATGGTGACCTATTATTCTTAATTTTGTCTATTTGTTCCATAGATTCAATTTCAGAAATTGTCTGAGGAATTTCTCATAAAGAAAGACTCGTTCCTAAAAACCTTCATAATTACTTAAATAGTGAGCATAGCCTTATGAAATTAATTTTTTTGTTTTCATTTATGGCATCCTTTTCTTAAGAGTTATTTTTCAAAACCTTTGATCCTATGGAATCTGTGAAAGGCTTTCAGTCCCCAGTAAGTTTGAAAATGATTTACTGTTGGTTTCTAAGAATCTGCAAGTTGCTTGTTTGATCTTTTTTGCCTACTTTACTACATATTTATAGTTCTTTTGTCATTACCATCTTTTCTTATTTTTCTTCTTGAACATGCCACAGATTTCTTGACATATCTTCAAGTAACTTCCATTTTCATTCTGTTTTACCATGTTGTCTGGATCTCACTCTTCTTGAAGTATTTTTTACTACATAGTGAGGATTTTGCTGGAGTTCCTAATATGATGTCTTTAAATAATCTCTGTAGAACTGGAACTCATCTAATATTTTTCACAGCTTCTTCTGTATATTTTTAGCTATATTAATATATATATATATTATTTCCACTTAATGGGTTTTCTGTTTTTGAAATTAGGCACAGGAATAGCAGATTTTTTTTTTTTAATTTGCATTTGCTGGCATGTTGAATCTGAGAAAAACATGGTTTCTCCTACAGAGCAATTATTGAGAAACATTATCAATCAAGTCTTTTCGCCAGTGCTCAGGACCAAGCTGAATTGCTCACAGATTCCCTGACTTGCCTACTTCCATCAAACAGTCATTAATGGGGTCAAAAACCACAGATATGGCAATTACTCCAGACAGGACAGAGCATTTATAATCTCATTCAGCATGTCACTGTATCCATTGTAATTCTATCATATTCTCCCTACCATCTTTCTTATTTTATTGCTTGTTTATGTATTTTTAATTTTTATTTTTATTCTGTCTTCTATATTAATTTCCTATGTAGAATGGCATTTCAGTCATAACTCACTGACATGGCTTTTCATGATATGCTAATCTGATTTGATTATGGGCTTCCTTTAACATAAAAACTTGAAACCAGAACTCCACAAAACTCAACAACGGTTGAACAGTCCTTTGCACGTTTGGTACCTTGGAGTCTTGGAATCATAGGACTCTTTTCACCAGATCAGGCTGCCCAGGGCCCCATCCTGGAAAACTCCCAGACAAGGGGCATCCACAACTCCTCTGAGCAGCCTGTGCAGTGTCTCACCAACCACAGAGTAAAGAATTGCTTCCTGACATTTAACCTAAACCTGCCCTCTCTCAGTTTATAACCCTTGTTCTATCACTATCTACCTGTATAAAAAGTTCCTCTCCCTCATTTTTATTAGCTCCCTTAAGGTACCGAAAGGTTTCAATGAAATGTCCCCAAAACCCCTTCCCCAGGCTGAACAATCCCAGCTCTCTCAACCCATATTCCTAGGAGAGGTGCTCCAGCCCTCTGATCATGCCAGTGATCAATGACATTTATCTAGACACAATCCACCAATTGAAACATTTAAAATTCTACTTACAGTTCAGAAAACTGTAGCATGACACATAGAAATTTTAATAAGATTGCAGTCAGGCAACAAATATGCAGAAGCTGAAGCAGGGGTGTTGAATACAAAGAAGCCTGAGCAATTTTGTGCTATTACCACGCTGTGGAAATCTCAGTAAGATCCAAATGGTAAAATATATTTTCCGTACATTATACATGCATACACAATGTGCAATTTTCCATAACTTGAGCATCCTCACTTTTCAAGAGAAAAGAAATGAGCACATGTTCTGGCTTTACCTATGTTGAAGGAGATCCAGTCTGTTCACTGAGAAATATTGAATTGTGCAGAAAACCTTCCCTGCACTTCGTGGCATGCAGAGGAAGTGCTTACCTTCCTGCCACCTAAGAATGCTGACACATCGATTGCTGTGAGTAAAGAAATGTAACCATTTACTAACCCTGTTCAGAGAGGGTGAGGATAGGAAATAAAAGCCAGTTACTGGTGGATATTAAGCATCTGGGCAATCAGAGATGTGTTTTTCATCACCCCATGTTACAGTTTCTGCTTCAGAACTCCTCTTCTCTGTGGACTGCACAGCTCTTTGCAAACTTTATTAAGACTCATAAAACTTTCTGTGTTAGGCCTTCTGTTATTTTTCCCACTCCAAAGAAGATACAGGGGACTTTTCTAAGGCCACTCAAATGACACTGGTTAAATCAAAGGTATTTGTGAGAAAATAATTGAGTTTAATATATGGAAGACTGTGATGACCACCAAACATTTACTGTCTTCTCAGCTTCTTTGTCCTCAGCCAAAAAGCAAAAAGAGCTACTGTAAACAAAATCATAGTGTCTACAGCAAAATCCACATCAGCTTAACTAAGTAACTCCAAAAATACTTCATCTTAAAGATTTAAGCCAATTACTTCCTTATTTTATATTTCAAATAGTCTCTTACTTTCCTAACACATGTATCGGTAAAGAGTAATTAAGGCAACAACAAGAAAATTAAAATTATATATGATCAGCACCAGCATATTAGTGTTATTATCAGAATGCACTGGAGTTCTCCAAACCAAAAAAAAGTACGAATGTAGCAACTCTCTTCCTCCTATCTTAGTACTATATATGGAAAAGCTTTTCCTAACACTCCTCTAATTATAATTAGTGTTATTAATACAAAGGCTACATATGTATTCACCTGAACTGTTTATATATTACAGACTGATCCAACATACACATAGATAAATTACTCACAATATGAATGTAAGGCTGAATGTGGGAGGGACTATAAGTACATTCAAATATTTGGTAGTCAGGACACCCAACAGTAAAGAAAAAGCATTCCTTTCTCCAAGAGTCTCTCTATATTGTTATGCTCCATCCTCACTGAGAGGTACAAAACCAGTACCAGTACACACAAGAATCAAATTTCTGAGTTCTTTCCTATTCCACTTTGACAGTCCCAAGCCCCAGGCCAGTGTCTGGCTGTACCAGGTTGGGCATCTCTGGAGTGCCAGTACTGCTCAGCTCCCAGATGTGTGGGACAGGTTTTACAGCAAAGACAGAAAAGATGTTTTCTCTTCCTATTTCCCCCCTGTAAATTCATAGTAGTCTGCTCTCCAGAGTCAACTTCAATGGAAACTGTGGTTTCCATTCTCCCCAAGGTGTGATATCTGTGGACTCTTGAGGAACCCAGTTCTTGGGGGAGAATCATTATGTTTATTCTCAGAAAGAGCTCTGTTCCCAGGATTCTCAATAAATCTTATTTGCAGTTCTATCCAGGCAAGTAAACTCTACTGAGGTAAGAAAACTGAGATAATCTATTTATCCATCTCCCATCCCCAGCTAGCACTTGTGGCTTCATTATTTAAAAGTTTTGCATAATTTTCACTCTTTCCCCACTCTTGGACTAAATTCAGGTAAAAGGCTTCCAAGCTAAGTCTTCCTTTTCCTTCCAAGGTAAATCCTTTATTTAGAGATCCTGTGGCCTTACCTATGTCTGTAATTGTCTGTTTCTTGTGCAGTCAAATCTAAGTAAAATATTAGAAACTAAGATTATTTTCAGTAAAGGCCAGAAACGAATAGCTGAATCAGTCTGGGAATCTAAGTGTGCTAAACTTATGTCTACATTGTGTTATGACAGAAATTATGTAGGTATAGTGGTCCCCAAGACAGAAATTAGAACAAGTCTGACGTGATCATGAAAAATTAGATCCAGGGGTATGTTTTTTTAAAAAACTGATAAAGACTATCAGCTTAAAATTTTTAATTACCAGGGAAATTCAGGTATATAAACAGAAGAGAAATGGGAGAGTACTGTGGGCTCATACATGTGCACATGTAGTACCTGGTTTACACTAGCATGGATTGCTCTTGCTTGAAAGTGAACCACTGGCACCTGAAAAAGTCAGAGCTGCTTATAAAAATATATATTTTAAAAAACTATATTCAAAATGCTTGAGCAAATCCCTAGGGCAGACAGAGCTGAAGTCTAAATGTCAGTGCTCTTTTGGAGACAAGATCAACCTATAACCTTATCAGAACACAAATTATGTCAGTGAACAACATCCAAAACCTGCAGAGGCATTTGAAAGAATTTTGGCATTCTAATTTATGGATTTCAGTTGCTGTTTTCTAACTTTCAGACTGCTCAGAAAAAAACAGTTTTTTCTTCAGTTAATTTTTTTTTTTTAATTGGTTACAAAAGTCCTGGAAATCTATCACTTTTATCCTTGTGCATTTTGATGATGCATAAAACTGATTAGGAAGTGTCTCAGCTGGTAATAAGTTCGCTTCGTAATTTTTTTTTTTCAAATGCTGTTTTTATGCAGTTCATACAGGAATCCAATTAGCATATCATTGTGACTGATTAAATATGCCTCATGTAAATTTACATGTCAAAATACATACTGTACTTAAACAAACAGTCAAGGATGCCAGTCTTCTGTAAACAGCTTTGCATTCATAAGCTAACTCAGGAACACAAAAGCTTATATTTAAATTCTCAATGACTACCTGAATAGAGTGAAAGGAAGATAGAAAGGTAATGTTACTCATGCATGAAGTGAGAGAATGAATATAGACATTTGTTTCTCTTTGTCTCTGAAGAAAACTATTGACAAGAGATTCCCCATCTGCATATGAGGCTGTCACGTCAGATTAGCTCATCAGGTAATGGAAATTTGGCCTCTGATCCAGAAAAGGTCCCTATGCACTAAGAATCAAGACTGTTTCAAAGAGATTGTATTATCTTAGACAGCAGGATTAAATTAATATGGGAATGACTTCTACTGGAGGAAATTTTTTGTTAAACATGTGCTAATGTTTATTATGCAGGGCATCCACTTCTCATAAGTGATCTTTCTTGGCATTTATTCATTACTTGTTGACCTTCTTTGCAACTGAAAAACAAACAGGTAAGTGGACCCCCTCAGAAGCATGGAGCCAAGACCTCTAAAGATGCATTCATGCTAGCACAGATTATGAAACAGTAGAAGAACTACATTGTTGTCAAGTAGATCAAAATGATCCCCCAAAAGTGAAAATTCTTGAGGTCAATCAGTAGGGACTGGGCTTTAAGTGGATGTTGTAGCTACTCTCCTTAACCAGCAAAGAGAAGAATTCAGTTTCAATTCTTTTTTCAATGAATAGTTCACTAATTTATATTAAATATACAACAAAAGAAGGACTTGGAGATGACTCACCAAACTGCTACAGTGCAGTGTTCCCTTTGCTTTCCTGCACTCCATGTCAGTGAATGTTTTATTTTTCCAGGCAAAGCCTAACAGCTTCTGGAGGAAAGGCTGAGAATCTCCTCCCAGCACTTTACTAGCATTGTGATTAAAGGTATAGGTTCAAACTTGCTAAGGCACAGAAAAACAGTGAATTCATATATTCATCCTGACCAAGTGAATTTCTGATAACAGACTGAGACTTCATCCATAGAAATGAATCAGGAAGAACTGATTATATAGATTTGCATTGTGGTTTGTAGTACAGACCAGAGAGAATAAACACCAGGAAGGGTATCAAGTAGTTGTAGAGCAAAAGTTTGTGTCTATGACTAGATATATTCAGCGAACAATTCAAGTTGAAGTCCAGTGTTTTCGATGGAAATCAGATTAGGGTATCAATGAGCATGGCAGGAAAAAAAAGGCCTCCTTAGCTCTGACTTTAATGATGTCTCACATGTAAATAAAATGTGGTTAATTTGATCCATATAATTTCCTTCTGATCTCACACAAACCAGAAGAGGGAAGGGAAGATCAAAACATAGCATGGAGATATTTTCTGCACAGCAATGGTGTGTCTTTACCAGAGAGATAATCTATCCAATTGCATGTGCTCATGACTCCATTTTATGCATATTGTACCACAGAGAGATGAACTAAATCAATCACTTAAGAGTCTGAAATAAGAAATGCAATTGAGAAGAATTTCGAAGTAAATGTAGAATGTTGAAATAGTGAAATAATAGAAATATCTGGACAATGAAATGACATCTTGATATCAAAATTACAAAAAGCTCAGGTCCCATATAGTATAAAATAAATTATATATGCCTGTGGTTGTTATTGATTCCATATACTGTTTCTGTTACTTCATTTAATATATATTAAAAAATTAGAACAGATTTCTGCATTTTCCAGTATCTAAAATTAGCAATTTAGGATGTTTCTTTGACAGATTTAATATTGACAGAATTACATTCAGATTATTTTTAAACCGAAATGTGAAAAAATGTTTTTAACAAGTTTCAATCTACATCATAAGCTTCAGTCTATATTAATAGGCTTCTGAATTGTGAATGCACTAAAATAAGTTGAAAACAGGAATTTGTTGTTTAGCTCTGATTGCTGTTGAAGTGATAACATTATAAAATTAATAGTAATAAGTGATGTAAAATTTTCAAATACTTTGACAAGAAAACTACTATTTTACTAGATTCAAATCAACTACCTATTCATTTATTTTATCTTTGCTGGAAACATGGTACAGATGCTTAATAAAAGTACAAAAACAATTGTTACTGGAAAACATCATGGGAAAAAAATAAATCACCTGAAGAAAGCATTTGCTTCTTTTACCTTCCTAAAATTTAAGGATATCCCTTTATGAAACTTTATCACTAACATCAAGTACCTATCAATGTTTTAATTATTGACAGAAAGCCATAAATGAGCTCTTATTTAGATAATTATTTTCAATCCCTAAGCCTCATTTAAGACTAACTTGCAATCTGAAATGTGTCTCTCACAGTTTGTGCAGAAAAATCAAGGCAGACCTACACTCAGTAAACATAGCCAGCTTTTTTGGTGCTTATAACTGAGAAGCATTAAAGTGCCAGGACATCAAATTCAGAGGAAGGTATGGGTGGAATTCAGTTCTCAAATAAAGACATCTAAACCTAAGTGTCTGCAAAGACATGCTGACATATCAGTTGGTTGCATAAGCTCCCAATGCAGTTAATAAAGGGCAGAAAAATGGTGGAATATATCAGTAAATATCCTTAATGAAAAGAGAATTTGCTTCTGTTTAGTGAGAGGAAAATTCCACTATTATCCATATATACTGTGAAAAAGAAACTTACATGGACTACTTTTTAGAAGGGTTTTCTCTTTCACAGCACTGTGAAAATGCATATCACATGGATAATAAATATGTCATTTCAGTTTATCGACAACCATGATTTACCTTACTGTATGTAAAAGAGAAATAAAAACAAAACAAAACAAAACAAACAGCTTCATTGGGGAAAAGAAATGTTTCACATGTTAATAAAGCTGTATAAGCTGTATAAGTTTTAACTCTCTGTGCCATAAGTGTCATACTGTGTACTTTTCTAAGAATGTATAAATTTTTCAGCTGGTGACTTTCAGACTCCATTTGCCTGTAATAGGGAGATGATTCAGTCACAGTTCAACCAACAATGCATGTAATATTGTCTCTATTAAAGCTGAGAAAAATCACATGAAAATACTGAAAAATTGAAAATCACATTCAGTAAAAGTGACAAATATCACATCTATGATTTAGTAGCATATGGCTTTTTCCTTATTTTTTAAAGGCAATGACATTTAAAGCTGCTAATTAGGATATGTCCAAAACGGCATTCCTTGAAATTTTTATTCACAACATAATTAAAATTGAAATTATTCTTAAAATAATGAAAATGATTGTTTAATAACACAGTGGATATTTTAGGAAGTGGCACAAATAAAAAGATGCTGCACACTTGATGAAGCTAATGGCCTAAGCTTAACAGCTGATAGAATTACAGTCACTGAAATCCTCTCTTCAAGTAGAACATCACTTTTCCTCACTCTCCAAATTTAATATTGTTGTGTTTTGGTGGGTTTTTTTACCGAAGCACAAACCAGAAGGTCTCACAGAAGGTCTGCTAACCTCTAAACTTCTCCCAAATGGAAGCTGAGCTAGACACACCCCTCCAACAGATTTGTAATGATGAAAGAATAGTTTTCCTTGGCAGCCTGCTTTGTGCCCAACTTTTCTTCAATATCCAGGAAAGGGGATAGACAAACCAAAGTTTCTCCTAAAAGGACAAACAAAATAGGAATGCTACAGTGTGATGATGAGCAGGGACTCAAATTACAGTCAATCCCTGAAGGGATCTCCTTGCCTTTATTGTTATAAACATTGTCAAGAAATAACAAAATAAGGATTATTTATCTTTTAAAATCACAAGAGCCTTTGCCAAGAATCAGGAGCAAGTTGAGAGGAGAATTTTAGAATGTATGCATTTTGGATTTCAAGTTTCACTGTTGTGTTTTGCTGTTCTTGTCAGCAATTTAGACAGAGATTTGCTTATACATATGCAGTTTGTGCAGCTAACAGCATCATTTATCTATATTAGATAATTTTGTAGAATCAGATGCTCCTAGAAGAACACTCAGAGATGCTCCAGGCCACAATAATGCAAAGCACTTCTGCAGAGGTGGAAGGAAAACAGGTTGGGGGAGAAAGGTAAGAATAAGTGACAGTTTATATCAAAACCAAGGTAGCCTTTAAAAGAAATCAATTTAAATATCAGTTGCAACCTACAAGAAAACGTTTTTCAAAAAGACCTGCTGTTCCCACTCACTGATGTGCAAACTGGTGACATTACTTCCATCACAAATTTCACTTGCCAAAAAATGGCAGCCTGCTTGCAGTAGAGTCAAAGGCAATGACTGCTGCAAAACTGAAACTGCTACAAGTCCTTTCTGTAAGAGGACTATTAAGTGCACTACTTAATTTTTTTAATGTGAATGGAGTTTGCTCTTAGCAGAAGCTAGATGTGCACTGAAGTAGAATAAACCATTTGAAAATTACTTTTAAAAGCCACCGGCAACAAAATATTTCCCTTTGCCCTTTTCCCCCACTTATTTATTCTGTTGACTAAACACAGCAGTACATGCCCTTTGAGGTGACCCAAGCACCTAAGATATCAGTATGGGGTGGCCAGAGGTGACTGCAGGCCATGAGAAAACACCACTTTTCTGAAAGAGCCTCTGGCAGCCAAGTATTGCTCAGTGCCCAAAGTGCTACCAGACCACGCTGGGTTTAGCGAGGTACAACCCATCCTCACCCTCAACAAGAGAAGGTGGAAATACCTTGCTCCAAAAAATGCTGCCCTTCCCTTAGCAAAAGATTTCCACAGCCACATTAATTCTGAAATGTGCTCTAAGGGTGCTTGAAAGAGATCTGAGGGATTTGCTTTTACTGGGAGATGTTGTTTAGTGCAAAATCTAAGCAAGACTCCTGTTGTAGTTAATGGAGAATAACAGGATCCTCAGGGGGATGATATATACTTGACCTGTCTTAGACACCAATCATAAGTGTGATAGACATGTATGAGATAGATGAGACAGAGGAGCTCCAGATGAGACAGACACCTCTCATGGGATGAAATGTATTACCCTCTGGAAGCACTTATTACACTGCACTGATTGTAACAGGAGCCAAGGTTGACTTGCTTATACTTAAAGCAGCTAAAACGAAAAGCACCTGAGTTAGAGGAGAAGAAATCCACTCTCACATTTAAATTTGATTACTAAGAATTGAGTTAGCTGACACAATACTGACCATGACTGATTGGGTCCGTGCTCAGAAGGACAAGTCCAATTCAACACTGAGCTGCAAGGTAGCCACTGTAATTAGTTGGCACGATGCTAAACACACTCGTTTTTTTCCAATGCATTCAGTCAACTCATTTTTAACAAGAGCAGAATCATTTACCAGTCAAAGGATGCAGTCTCAGAAATATTGGACAGTTAAGAATTATGCACCTGAGGTATTATGGAAAAAAAAATGACGATTCTATTCTGAACACTTCAAAATATACAATGGCAGTGAAGAGAAAATATTCGTTCCCATTTTAAAATAGGAAATTACTTATGTTCTGATGAATCCATGAATTAGTTTGAAATAAAACTTATAATTCTGCATTGCTAAACTGAAAGCTTTTTTAAAAAAGCAGAAGTGTATGAATGAAAAAAATCAACACATTCTGCCAATGTAAACTGACAATATTTGAAAGTGTTTTCTCTAAAACAAAACGTGAAATTAGCCTGTATACTTTCATAAGTTCAGTGAAGCTATCTTGATTTAAACCACCTAAATTTATGTTGCCATAAGGACAGACAAGGGAGTTTATGCATGTATTGAAACTTTTAAATTCCAGTACCAATTACACATATGAAGATATTTATGTAAAATAACAGGTATATAATTATAAAGAGAAACAAGTGACAGCAATAATGCATGAATGATATTTTATGTTTTGCTAAAGATGACTAATGAACTGAATTTCTATGGAAATACAGTGTGTCTGACATTCTCATACCTACGCAATGAGTTCATAATGATTACTGCTATTACAATGAATACAAAATTAATGAATAATAAATTAAATCCTTACACTAAATTGATATTAGGAGCCTCTTTAAGTCATTTTTTGTAGCAGTCAAGTCACAATCCATAATAACCTTCTGAGAATAACAAGTTATGGATTTAATTACAGATAAAAAGAAATATCTTCTATTAAAATGTTGGAAATTATGCCCTAAAAAAATTAAGAATGGAGCAGATTTTGGAAAGCAGCAAAGAACGTTCATAAACTAAAATAATATTAATGAAAAAGGAAATTAGAATGTCATGTTTTTACTTGTAATATTTTCAAAAGAAATATGCCAGGGTTAGGATAAAAGATGAACTAGCCAAGCATACTTACAAAAATTTGACAGGTTTATGACATATAAATTTAAAGGAACTCTCTAATTTCTATATACAAAAATCCTATCAGAAAAATTTAGCTAACAATCAAAATAAGTGTCATGTCTAAATTTGCTAATCATCACTCAGGATTCATCAGAAATCTTAAACATTGAAGGGAATTTTTGTTCTAATAATCTTTCCAGAAATGTTCTGCAGAAAACATAATTGCCAGCTCCACCAATAAATAGCATTTTGAAAGTTTAAAGACTCTTGGAAATAAAAGATGGAAGATATTTTAAGGGGGCACAACCTTCCTCTGTGTCCTGCTACATTTAGTGTTAAGAGGTTCTGTGTGACAATAATTCATTAATCTGGACAATTTTTAGAATTAAAAATAACCATTTCACCACAAATCATAAACATTTTGATTTATCA
The DNA here is from genome assembly GCA_024734555.1 of Trochalopteron elliotii. Lineage (NCBI taxonomy): Eukaryota > Metazoa > Chordata > Aves > Passeriformes > Leiothrichidae > Trochalopteron > Trochalopteron elliotii. Next base: position 2,062,250 of record JANPWX010000094.1, read on the forward strand.
TGATAAATACCAGCCTCTAAAAGGTGATTCTGACAAAGTCACTGCAGTAGCTTGGGCTCCCTGGCACACTGCTGGAGACCTGTGACTTCCACCTCCCTTGGCACAAGGGCAGAACTCATCTGCTCATTTCGGAACAGGTTCAAGAACTCTTTAAGACCTCCACAAATAGGAGATGCATTCAAGTGCATTTTTATCAGGTACAACAGTTCCTGAACAGAATGGTGAAGAATGGAAATTACTCCTATAACTAAAGTTTCAGACGTCCAAAAAGAATTCAAGAAAGAATTGTGTGTCTCAACATAGAGAAAGACACAGTATATTTAAAATCTGTTAAAAATTATGTTGCCCTGGAGTTGGTTTCTATATGAATGGCTGTATTTGGTTCCTTTAGCCATGCATCATATCTCCAGCTGTGCTCAGAAGGAAGAGTATGGAAATCAAGTACAACTGGTTTCACCTTTTTCAAAAAATATGTACACTGACATCTAGGAATTTTCTCTTTAATGTGATAAAGGTGTCAAAATAATGCAGAGTATCTTTAAATATGAAGGCTATAAATGTACTATCTAACTAGCATGTGTAAGCATCAACAAAGACAGTCTCCCCCACATAAGTGCCTGGGCAAGGGTAGGGTTTGACCAGCAATAGATTTCATATTCCTGCAGGGATCTACCCCAAATTCAGTTTTACCTCTCATGAGATCACTGTTCATTAAACCAATAACAGTGGCCTAACAAACGTGTGAATTGCAAGTGTTTATCCAGAACAGGGACTAGGAGCATGAAAGATGCTCATCAGTGGCACCAGTAATAACCTAAAAGCCATTAATGATACACATTAAAAGCCACATTGAAACCTATTCTAGGGGTGTCAGAACTTGAATTTGAAGGTATCCATGTGATAGTGAAAACATGGGGTGGACAGTAACAGCAGTGACCATTCTGTCATGATAGCTTCCATTTCTGCTTTTTCTCAGTGAAGAAATCTCAGATGTAAACATCTTTTGGAATGAGGATTCTTAGATGCTTACTGCCTTCTGTCTAAAGCAAAGATTTATTTAACTGTATGGCAATATTCCACTAAGTTTGTTTAAAACTCTTAAGGACAAATTATAATTCATTTTGGTACATACGCCTCTACACATAAATATCTGCCAACTCTAACATTTATGGTTGTTTGCTGCATAACAGATATCAGTATATAATGGATATCAGTTTAACAGTTTAACTAAATTAGAGCTCTTAAACTCTCTGATGCTCCTTACCTACATCTAACACAGCAAGAAACCAATATAAAGTGAGAGACAGCTGCACGTATACACATTGGCAAAGAGTATCAGAGAAGCAGAAGCAATATGTAGAAAAATATGTAATAAATATCCAAACAGTCTCATCACCACTTTAAAAACTAGAGTAGAGAATCAGCTTCCTTGTCCATACTGTCACTTTAGGCAAACATCTACCCACATCTGCTTTTCTAGCCTTACCACATCTCCCAGCTTCCAGCACTTTTTGTCCCCACTGCTGATTTCAGATATCTAGTTATTCTATGAGAGCTTTGCTGCCAGTAGGAAAGAGAGGCTTGGATGGAAGGAGAGGAAAAGGGACCATTCAAAAAAGCAAAATTGCAGGAGGACTGAGAAAACCATTGCAAATATTTGGATTGATCCATGTTTACATCAGAAAACCTGAGAGGGGCATCTGATTCCTCAATATAAAGCTAAAAGATATTAACTTACCAACAAATAATAGTCATTAGCATGTTTTACTAAGCCTTAAAGAAAGCAGAGTTGGAGTTTGGGAGCTGCCAAGTGACAACAGCTTACTTGCCTAAAATGTGACCTAACTTTGAAAACATTAGGTGGCAACATAAAATAACAGGTCCTATAGCAGGTGGACTTCTCAATTTGAAACACATTAAAAACCAATGTTAAAATACTCTTAATTTAATATAAAATAACATTACAACCTCTCTGACTTCCCAGTTCTCAAGGGGAAATAATTCCTGTTTGAATGTGCATATCAATTTTACAGCCAAGGGTAGTAACTACACCCAGTGTGGTTGATTTTAGCTGTACATTTCCCATTAATGTTAATGCAAGTTTCACAGCTATATTGCTGCACATGGGTGCAGGATATACCCTCAAGCTGTTAAATGAATGAAGAGAATGAACACATGGTGATTCCTATGAAGAGGAAAAATGCCAAGGAAAGAAATGTTAGAAAGAATAATACAATACACAAAATCCATTCAGAGAAGGAAGGATGGGGAGGGGAAAAAAAGGAAACATTTTCTGGTATTTTTCCAAAATCAGTTGTGTTGTGAGTCCCCTGCAATGATACAACAGTTGAAAAAGACTCAACCATAAAAACTCAATCATGAAATCCAGAAGAAAAAAGTAATTTTTTTTCAATTAAAGTCTATGTTTCAGATTAACCTACTGTTCTTTAGATCTAGATTTAAAGCTTTATCTCTTTTTGCTCTGGATTATATATAAAGTCAAAAATTGTCAGAGGAATATTTTCCTCAGTGCTGCAGCCCCAAGTCTCTTGATTGGTAACAGTTCAACAGTTTGTGTGGCAGAGCTGATCAAGGTTAAAAACTACTCAGCAAAAAAAAGCAATGCTACCAATGAAATTCTACTCCAGCTCCAACTGCAACCACTGAAATATTGCAACCTTCTCTCATTAGGTTTAGGTCTAAGATTTGGCCATCAAATCCTGACCTCCATTTCCACAGTAAACACCAATCAGTCCCAAACCATTACTTTTTGATGGTCTGCATTCTTTCTCCACATACAGTAAGAATTTAATGGTCACCAAATACCTATATTAGGTATTTTAGTTCATGAAGCAAAATCAGAGGGAAAGAACACTTAATTGTGTGTGAAATAACTGCAGACCTGCGGGGCTGTCTGGACTTTAGGAGCAGAGCTAAACACCTTGAACCCCTCTGAAACATTCTCTGTTTCTGTCTTATATATATATATATATAAATATAAATATAAAAATACATCTATACATACAGACACTTCCAATAGCACAAAGAACACCATGATAAGCGAGAACAATAATTTTTAGTTTAGTCTGATAAAGACATAAATATAACACAAGGAGAAGACAATCAACATTATTAAACAAATGACATATATTATGAAAATCTTCATTATTTTCATAATTGTATTAATACAACTATTTGGGAGTTTTTTTCATTTTTTATTTTCTCATATCTTGCTAAAGTACTTAAGCAGCTTAAAACCCCTCTCGATTAAACAAATCCATTCACAGAATAGTGATGGATGAAGTGAAAATGCCACAAGAAAAATGGGAATATTTTGCATGCACTGAATTTTTGTATTTGAAATTTCCAGTAATTTATTTCCAGGACTTTTATTAAGTACAATAAGTGCTTTGCTTCCCTTCCCTTTCCTTTTTTCTTTTCATTAATATTTTTCAATGTAAATTAAAAGTATTATCATTATTTATCTCTGTGTAGATGTATAGCCAAATACACACATACATAATAAACATGTATGATGTATATATGTGTGTATACATACACATATATATGCCTACAAATATTCATTTACTCTGTACCACAGATTTCCCATATTTCTCCAATTTCATATTGGAAGTTTACTCCTAAGCATCCATTTAGCTAATTTTTGTGAACTATGATAAATGAAATTGCTCTGTATTATTAGTTCACTTATGCTCAGTGCAAAACTACACTGAAAACTGGTTTCCACAACTTCTAATTACAAAACATTAGCTACCTGAGACTCCTCCAACTGAGCAGATTAGCATAGATCTTCTCTGCTGACAGCTTTGACCTTCACTCCAGCAAACACTTGTCAAAATGCCAAAAGTAATTACCTGGCTGTTTAGGAAGGAGTAATGGGGTGTAGCTACCTACCTTTTCTTGTTACTGATCTAAAATGTCTATAAAACTTTGCCAAGAGGCACCCTCTGGATTTTGGCATAAACATTTTTTCTCATCTGTCTTTTTTGTCTTTTTTTTTAATTTCTTTTTTTTTGCGAACAGACTATCAAATATTTGCTATATGATCTCCTGCCAGCCAATCCCATCACAATTCTGGGGGACAGTCTAAATAACCCACTAGATGGATCTTTCAACCAAAACCATTTTATGACTGCTGTCATCCTGATTTTGTTGCACTGATGCAACCAGGAAAAATATATTTAAAAGTAGAAGAAGCAGCACAGAGACAAATGATCATAATTACACTACAGTGATGGTACTGTCTATCCTCTGAATTAACTTATACATTATAGCTTAATTTTTTTTTCATAAACAGCCTTTTACTGTTCATAATTCAGATTTACAATTAAGAAAACTGAGCTGCAGAGAATTTACAGGTACTATTTGAAAAATCTATGGCTAGATTAAATCTAGAGATTTCTTTTGACGTCAGCCAACATAAAGTCATACAGTTTCACTTAATCTGGAAGGTTCAAATTTATGGGAAATATCTTTTAAACATAACAAAGGGATTTAACATTTTCCTGAGGACTAGGTAGTGCTAGAAAGATTTAAGTATTTGCAGATTATTACAATGCTCAATAATCTCTAAATCCTGCAAACAACTTTTGTCAGACAATGGAAAACATCATCCCCAAATGAGAACAAGATCAGAAGTGATAAATCTGACCCGATCTTATCTTGAATGTCAGAATGGATACGTAGAGTTCAGGAAAACTCAGGGGGGGGATAAAAAAACCCCTTCTTTGGCTATACATAGTCTAGAAAACAAACAATTCATGCAAATCAAGTCCCTTGCCTTGTAGTCCCAACATTCTCTAACAGTTGTGCACAGTATCAGGCAGGAGCGGCAGCCTCTGAAGTAGCCTTCAGTCCGTAGCAGAAAGACTGCTTAAAATGAAGGCAATGTTAACACACAGGTCTGAATGCTGCTGACAAGTATGCTCTTATGAGCACTGCCAAAAAACTTCTCTTATCTTCAAAAACTCTCCCAAAGCTCTCAAATAATTCCTAGTTCCACCATCAAGAGCTCATTACTTTCCCTCTCAGATACATCCCTCCACGAGCTATCAGCAGTAGAAGGTCATGCAAGTGCCTGTTTTCAAGACATGATACGTGAATCCCCTGGACCTTCTAACTAAGCCTTTTTCAGCCAGAAACCCCCCACCTGCCCTTTCATCCAGGGTCACATTTGTGCCTCCTTCCCAAGATGTCAACCTGTAAATCGTGTTCTACCGAGAGAATAAATTGTTCCCAGGTCTGGGGCAGCAGTCCTTATACACTGTGACCAAAACACCACTTCTGGAGAAGAGCCTTTTCCTGTTATTACTTTTTCCAGGTAAAAGGAACAACAGCCTGATTTCAAGATGAGTATATTGATTTTCTGGTTTTTCTCTTGTGCTTTAAATATCAACTATTTTTCATAGACTCCTGAAGTAGCAGCGTTCTCATGCACAATTTTTATTCTTCGGCTGATATGAAAGCTATCAGCTAAAATCACAAGACTGCTAATCATCCAATTTCATATATTAAAAATAGGATATTTAGTTACATCAGATAAAGATTATTTTCCTGTTTGTACCAACTAAAATAGAACACTATCTGTTCCACATTATCCCTGTTCCACATGGTGCCTAGTGTTTATTTGCATGCACAGTTTAAAATCGTTAGGTTAATCTTGTTGTTCCACATTTTGAGAAGTTATAATCAATCTGTCTAATAGGTGGAAAAAAGGGCACTGACTATTCTTTTCAAGGTAAAGATGAGGTTACAATGCTATCTGAGCTAAATCAGGGTTTCTTAAATTCCTTTCTTTATGCTTACCCAGAAAGTTACATAATCGTCAAAAAATATTACTTAGCCAAATTATTCTTTATATAAAAGCTGCCTGGTATACCAGGCATTACCAGATTTCTTCTAACTGTTGCATTCCTAAATAATTTGTTTTAATACACTTGGGATCTGCTGTAAACAGAGATAGCATCTTAAGTGTACTGCACAAAACTGCATAAAACTTTATTAAGGGACTATAACACTTAGAGATGTCAGGAATTATTGCTGTATATGTCATATTGCATATGTATTTCAATTTTCCTGGAAAAATGTGCTGCTTCTCATAAAAATGCAAAACAGAAGAAATTTATAATATGGTGAAATACAACATTAAGCCATTGTCTTGTGTTTGGGGATTTCTGCTTGCTTTAAGTCAGAAATAAAATAAGTTCTCATTTAGTGTGAGGACTTTTTGATGCTATGTCCATAGTGGGATCCCAAGTACTGCTGCTATACAAAAACCAAAAGTGTTTTGTTTCAGTCACACATTCTCAGTGCCATGGATTTTAGAGAAGCTATTTGTTGATTTGCAACAACTGAAAACCCTCCTACACATAAAATGTACGGCTCAGTTTCAAACATCTGTGCATGGAAATCTGTAGCAAGCTTAAATGGAAAAAGACTTTTCACTTCCATAGTCAAAAACGTATTGGGAGATTTCTTTGGCTTGAAAGAAAACCATTTTGCACTCCAAGTACAAGGCAGTTTCATCCTGGATTATCATCTCTGCAGGTGTGAAGAAGCCAACTGCAGGAATTTGGTTATTTAATAGTATCACACATGGTCATATTTATCAAAATTTGAATTTTTGTATTTTTATTTGATCTTAAATTAATTTTGAATTCTTAAAGAGCTTTAAATATGTTGGCAAAGGATGATGTGAATAAAGAAGACTTATGTAGAAGAAATCAGGATTTGCACCAGAGGATTTTAAGAGATCTAGCAATAGAAAAAAAAAAAATTAGTATGTTACCAAGCAGCAATTACAGGAAGAAACTTTCCAATGTACTAAATTCTACCATCCTGACTTCCACCAATCTCCCCAGATTTACGTGCAGAATCTATGCATGGCAGCTCTATCAACAATGTCCCAGCAGTTCTGCAGATATTAGTGATGTTTTCTCTCCCAAAATTTTAGCCACATATGATAAATGTTACTTCATATAATCTATCTTTTCTCTTTGAATGTAGAGGCAATCTAGGCAACCATTTTTGAATAAATGCCTAACATTTAGACAGCTGCAACCCATTTAGATGAATTTTACCCTCACTATTAAAATGCATTTAGATATATTACCAGAGGGCTCTTTAAAAAATTCAGCTTTAAAATCTCTATTAACCTCTAAACCATGACATAAATTACTTAAATAGAAGACTGATTTTTACCAGTCTCCATAGGCCTGCTTAAAATTTCAGAAAAAAAACACCTAACAGTAATACATGAGTTTCAATCTAAGCTTCAATTCTGCTATTTCCATTGAACCTTTCATATAACTGTGTTGTTCAGGTATTAATTATTGTATTCCACAATATTCTATAATCTATTCTACACTAATGGTGTGTTTCTGCTTATTTTAGTTTAATTAACTGTTTTCTATGAATGGGTGTAAATAAGAGGCATGAGAATGCAATGACATAAACTATCATTGCTTTAAATTAAAGACTATTAACTACATAATGCTACTTAGGTCTTTTTGTTTTCCTCCCCAGTTCCACAAAATCATTAAGCAGCTTTACAATTCCCAATAGTTAAGCAGATGGATTTATGGGTTTATGCTGGAATAGATGACATCACTTCATAAACTGAACAGAAGGAAGTTCTGCAATTTTCTATTAAAACAGAAAGTGGTTTTAAAGACAAGAAATACTTCTCTCTAAAATTAGATACCTCATAGTTATTCTTAGAGAAGAGGGGTGTATGTTAAAATGAATTCCATCCTTACTAATCACAGCAATGAATAGCATAATTAGAATGACGTCCATGGAGAAGAGTCAAAACCAAAGGTACTTGTTATTCTTCAGGATTGAGACACATTTTCTGAATGGTAGTACTTTTCACTTGTTCTGTTTTTCAACAGAAGAGCAAGGGGGGAAAGAAATGCCATCTTGAAAACTCATTAATCATTGTATCAGACATTTGGTACTGCAGGAGATGGTTCAGTTTCTGAATAATCTTCAAAACCATAATGACATCCTTTATTCAGCAACAGAAGGATTTGAGGAAAATAATTCAGATAGATTTGATGATACAGTAGGTGAAAGGAAATCGATCCACTACAGAGGGCTCAGGAGGTGAAAAAGGACAATGTGAACTAAGGAGGCTTGAGTAAAAGAAATCAGGATTTGCACCAAAAGACTTAAGAGAGGTTGGAACAGAATAAAGACCTGTCAAATCTTTACATTTCACATTATAGACGGAAGAACAGTAATCCTACTTAAACCAGAGACATGGCAAATGAAACCAGATGAACCTCACAGCCTCCTGGCTACATTGCTCAAAGTTTCTGACACAGAAGCTGTCAGTTCTCTTCAAAGATGAACTTCAAATTATTCACAGACACATCCTTTGTTACCATCTCAGAGAGCAAGATACCTAATTGCATGGTCTACAAAAATCTAGATAGAGAGAAGGAATTCACCTGAAGACTTCAAACTTGTTCTGTTTACTTCATCACAGCTGAATTATGATCTGACAGTGACTGACCAATGAATACTTTCAAAACAACCATCATTCCTCACAGCTGTGGGGTAGAAAAAGGAACCAAGACACTGCCAGAGTGGACATGTTGGTGCCTGAAGCAACAGAGTTCATCTTGCTGAGACTTCTCACATGATTTGCAAAGCTCACGCCAAAAGTCAACAAGAAAACCAAGGCTGGCTACAGTGATTTTGCTTTTTGAAATTGCAGTTTTCTCCTTTTGATTACACAGAATTCATATCTCCTGCACTGACAGTCACCATGAAAAACAAGATGGATGCTATTAGCAAACCAGCACAAAAAAATATTGTCAAATTTCATGATGTCAGCAAGAGAAGCAGTACATTGAAGGCAGAATAAGGCACAAATACTTTCTTCACAAACTGGATCCAGGCTCATGAAGAGCTTGGCCATTTAGTCATCCTAATTAAGAGTAGAACTATGAAAACTTGGACCACTCCAAACCAGTAAGACACCAGCAGCTGAAAACACTGCCCAGGGTAAGTTAACCGTAAGGGGTTTGAAGTATTCATTTCATTCAAAAGGACTGTTTAATGCTAAAAGCTGAGTTTTGTCTGTTTAGAGCTGCCAACTTCAACAAAAATATTCACATTCAATGTCAAAAAGTTCTATTCCGCATTTTTTGTCATGGATATCTCAGCTGGGACATGACCAAAATTTCTAGATGTTAAATCTCAAAATCTGTAACATCACAGATTTAATCATTTGTAGTCATTTAAAACTGCTGAGAAATTCTATATGTTTTTTAATCTATTCCAATAACTTTGGGGCAGTGTCTTTATTCAAATCAGCTCACTATATTGTATAATACAGTAAAATTTAAATAACAATATATTATTTTTGCAATTTTGCGTTTCAACAGAATTAATTTTGCAATGTTTTATTTTCAGAATTAAATCACTCACAGACAAATGATTTTTAGACAAGAAGTTTGTACGATTCAACAACCTACTCTCTAAGTCAGGATAACAGTCCCTTTCAGACCATACGCAGTGTGAAAATGTGAATTTCACCAACAGGTGAAAAAAAGCCCCAACAAAAAAAAGCTAACCCCAAAACCATCCATAGCAATGGTTTAGTTACAAGTTACAGATATAAAAAAAAGTTGAAAGCTTTTCTTTATGTTCCTATATACACATTAAATAAATTGAAATTTCTGATTTTCCATACTGGTGTGCATCACAAGGTTTCTTAGGCACAAGAACTTGCACACAAGACCTGTTAATTCCCCAATATCTGGTTATGCACTGCCTTTCATTGTGGTGTCTGCCCCATCACTACCATAAACACCTAAAATGTTGCACTTCAATACAATACAAAAAGAAATGTAAGCATGACTCTAACACTAAAAGGCATTTCAGCAGTGCTCAGCATCTGCACCCAAAATTTCTCTCCTACATCTCTTTTTCATGTGTTCAGTGTATATATGACCATTTTAGGCACCTGATGCCAAAATCTTGGCTTGGAACTTCAGAAGTTTCCACATTTCTAATTATCACTGTCCTTGCCTAAATGGTCAGAATCTGGACTTCATATAAAGCAAATTCTTTCCTCATTTCTCTATCAAATATATTACAATTTTATATAGAGTTATCTCACTGATAATTGTTCTCTGCTAGGTTTCTCCTGACCTTTAAACTGAAAAGAAATACACATTTGTTTGTCTAAATTATGTCATGCCAACTGTAATTACTCCTAGAGCAGGTCACCCCTGTCTTGAGAAAGTTTATTTCTTCAAAACATTGAGATGAAATTATACTGCACCACTGAACCTGACTTATTAAACAGAAATAGGCCAGAGGACAGCTACTTCATGAAAGATGTATTCTATCATTTGAATGTCAAAGTGTGTGAAGCTGGCAAAATGTTGGGTATCCTGCTCTAGAACAAATAAAGGTATTGTTAATGTGAGAAAGCAAGCTATTCACAATTTTAAATTACTCTGTTGTCAGCTTCTCCATATAATTATGTAGCCCTAGAAACTGGAAAAAAAAAAAAAACAAAAACCCAAGCAAAAGTAATCAAAGCATTTACACAGAATTGGAACCGTGAATTACTGGGAAAAAGAAAAAAAAAAAAAGAAAAAGAAAAAAAGAGTTTTATTAGTAAGAATGTCTCTAAAGGATTTTAGAGAGCTTTTGCCTCCAGACAGGTCATGTGTGCACCAAGAAGAATGAACCTCAAACTACAAGACAACAAAGGAAACCATTTTTATTATCATACTTCCGTATCTCTGTTTTATTAAGTCATTTACCTGCTTTCATAGGTGCTAAATAGTCCCATGTCTTCTCTAACCTGCAGATTTTTTGAGCTTCACAGAGGAGGATGGAAAACCTTAAATATAGTTCCCTATATTTAAACTTTAAATAGTGCAAGGAAAATATGAAGTGTATCCATTTTGATTACAAAAATATATGCTACGTGAATAATAAGACCAAACTGCTGCACAGAAACTGTTCCTGTGGCTATCAGTGAGGCTTGCACGTACATAACATCTGCACAAATAGATTCCTTTTTGCAAATCTGAATAATTTACATTCCTATAATTATTATGGCATCTGATTACCTCAATTTCCAAATTCTTTTCATTTCTAAGGATGTGACAGACTGTGAAATTCTTCTGTCCATTTGGTCTGTTCATTTTCTGTAAACAAGATCTGCTTTCTGAGCTCCTGGAAGGATGTCAAGTTACCTAATAGCAGTACAGCATGGAATTATGCATTTACCTGTGCCTACCTTGGAAATATGCATTGATTTATTCTCCTTTGGCTTCCCTTGGTAAATTAAGTACTCAGAATACTTTTCTTCAAGACACCATTGACTTTAAAAATTTGTAATTACAACTAGAGCCTGAAAAAACTTGTTATGTAAGTATATATTGCTGTTGATTTTTTAAGGGAATTTATTTTTGGCTTAGAGATCTGGAAGTAAGAAGTTTGCTTAAAATAAATGAACTGATTAGTGAGTACATTGACAAGCACTGCAACTTCATGAGATAGAAAAGAAAATTAAGATACTTTTAAAATTTAAAATATTTGATGGGTAGATAGAATTGTGAGCTCTTTTTCTTTTTTTTCTTTTTTTTTTTTTTTGTAAAGGGCAAACACAAGATTTAGTTATAACAATGCTATGTCTACACTGAAATACCAAGAGGAGCTTACGTAAACCTTTCTGCAGCCATCCAAACCTGAAACTTTTAATTCACTAAGCAAACAGAAGTTAAAAAATGCCTGGGATATCAATGTAATAAAGATTTGATTAAATTACTGCATAAAATATGAATTTAAATTGGTAAACCTGCAGAAATTCATAGAATCATAGAACATTATGGTTGGAAAAGACCTCCAAGATCATCAAGTCCATCCTTAACCAAACACCACCATGCCCACTGAACCATATCCCAAAGTGCCATGTCTGTTTGGTTCTGAACACCTCCAGGGGTGGTGACTCCATCACTTCCCTGGGCAGCCAGTTCCAGTGCTTCAACCACCCTTTCGGTGACATTTTTCCTGATGTCCGACCTGAACCTCCTTTGGCACAGCTTGATGCCATTTCCCCTTGTCCTGTCATTTCTCTTGAAGAAGAGATTGACCCTCACCTGACTACACCCTCCTTTCAGGGGGTTGTAGGGAGTGATAATGTCCCTCCTGAGTCTCCTTTTCTCCAGGCTAAACAACCCCAGCTCCCTCAGCCACTCCTCACAGGGTTTATGTTCCAGATCCTTCACCATTTGTTGCCCTTTCTCTGGGGTGGCATTATCTTGTCCCCAGAATCTCCCTACTTTGTCAGCAGCATTTGAGTTAAGGACGTTAAAATCAACTGCTTTGATTCCAGCGGTAAGAAAAATCAGAATGTTATATCTTGAATTTTGCTGAAATAAACAAGTCACATCATTTTTACTTTTCAGAGTAGCTTGTTGGGAACAGGCCAAGACACATCAGGAACCTCCCGGACTTGACAATGTTTCCACAGTCTTGCTAAATTTCAGTGGATGTCAATTCCATTAATTTCTCTACATGTAAATTTTTGAACACATGTAATCCTCATTATCCACAACTGGAAAAACTACAAACTGCACTCAGATTTATTTTAAACCTGCCTTCTGCCAGTTTCATCTGTTCTTGCATTGCAAAAGCAATTATACAGTCCTGTCCACATTCACTGTGGAACTCAAGAGCTGACAGACCTTTCTCATAACATGCTCATATTTTAAAATCTTTTTCCAAAATACTTTCCTTTCTTACTGCACTACTTGTTATGTGAAAGATATTCCATACTTACAGTCATGCCTTCTGCCTTTGCCTGAATCTCTCCATTTCAACCAGAATTTCAAATCTCTCTGAGGTATGAGAAGCAGTATTATATGTGATATTTAAACATAGGAAAAGGACATATTTATGAAAGAACAAATGATATTATTCTGTTTTTTATTCCTTTCCAAATAATTCTTAAAAACATTTTCCTTGTTCAACTGATAATGGAGACTGAACTGTCATTTTCATCAAATTACCTATTACTACACTAACTACATTACTATGTAGCCCTTGTATGCAAAGATATTTTTTCTCCATATGAAAATTTTTGCAGTAATTTACAATGAAATTCATCTGCCATTTTGAGTCCATTCACTCAGCTTTATACATTTCTAAGATCAACCTTCACCTTTAATGCCGTGAATAATTCAGTATTAGCAGAATTTCTCACCATTCTGCTCACTCTCTTTCCTAATTCACTTATAACTACGTTGAATATTACAGTCCCAGCAGAGATCCTTCCAACTTTTTTGCTGTCTTAGCCTTTTAGAAAACTAATACTTTATTCCTAATCTCTGTTTCTTGCCTCCTAACCAGTTAGTGATTCACCATTTTTCTGTTCCATATTTCACATTCCAAGAAATTATTATTTTCCATAGAAACTTCTGGGAAGACCTTGTCAAAAGTCTCTGGGAATCCAGACAGACTCTACCAACAGGAACATATTTGTTGATCCTTTCAGAGAGATTCAACACGTTTACAAGACAGGGGAGGTCATTGTTATATAAAAGCCATATTAATTTTTCCCAGGACAAAAAATCATACCCATTCATGAGTCACATAATTCAGTGTTTATTTTAAATCCTGAGTTTTGACAGTACACACCTAGGGCTTTTTGACATGATAAACCCTTGCTACTCGTTCATCACAAGTTAACAAGGCCCTTCTCCAATGCAAAGGGTTCTGCAAAGGAAAGTTCTGGCACAGAACTACCCCAGCTCTTTCTGTAACTAAATTCATCCATGGTGAAGCAAAAGGAGACGTTAATGAACAGTTTGGGGCTCCCATAGCTTATTTACATGAACATTTCTTGTTTCTATTTTCAAGTAATATTGCAACTTGTTTACTTCTGATTTTTAAAGCCTATCAATTGAGTAATTTGGAAGCAAATCAGTTATCAATTCAGATACCTTGCAGAAATTATTTCTTGCAGTCAACAACTCCATAATACAGTTAATAGCCAAGCTGAAAAGGAGCCAATAGCAGTCCTTAGAACAGTGGTACTTATTCAGAAGCAGCTGAATTCTAGAAATACAACTTTTACTTCCAAGATTAGCTTGCCATTGAAACTGTTTAAACAGCACACCAACAAAGGCATATTTCTACCATTTTTTGTTCCAGAAATTAAGGCTAAAGTGTAATAACATTTTTGTTCCCTGAAAAAAACTATCAGAAAAGTGAAAGTATTACATCCTCTCTTACAAATGACTAATGTGTTTTTATGAGTTTTTGACAACATTGAAGATTTTTTTCACCATGCTGGAACTTGACTACAAGCATCTATTTAATTTTCTTGACAAACAAGGAAGTCTCAAACAGTTTTAATGAACTCAAAGATGCTAAACTTCAATTTTTCATGTGCCACTCACCTCTCAACTGTCTCTCCCTTTAAATGTCAGTCTTCTGTGAGAACAGGATGTGTCTGTGCTGTCTGCAGTGGTACTGATTGCTCAACAGATGTGGGTGGTCACAGTTTGGGAAAGGAGGACAAGGACTTACCTACTTCTTTGGCAACATCTGCAGTTGAAATATTTTGGAGGTTTGAGTGCACTCGGAAGGTCACAGCTGGTCCCAGCACGCTGAAAGAGATTATTAAAAAAATGTAAGACTCATAATCAAGAGACATGGTATAATACTCCTTATCAAAATAGGTTTTTAAAGAGAACCTATTAAGACACCATTTAGCCCTCTTCCTTTTGCTTCATTAGCTACATTTGCATACATTTTTATACCTCTTGTGGTTTCCTGTGTATATTTTGTGCCCGTCTGAAAGAATTTCAATGACATTAACTAAACTTCAGAACACTCCTGTAAATACTGTTCTTATTATGAAGATGGCAAAATGGAGGCACTGAAATTGCTATTCACTCAAGTACAGCATAGATCATCACTGGAATTCAGCATCCAAAGAAGATTAAATGTATTTTTACCTTTCATATTCCTAATATCAACACAACTTCAGTTCCTGTTGTAAGAACTGCAAGTCAGAGGGACAATGTAGAAACTCAGAATATTTATCTTAATCATATTCTGCAAGAATATGTGCGGAGAAGAGATTCTGGACATATCTGATCCAATAGCTGGTTTTGACCAGAAAAGTATTTATCATTTAACAGCAGAGGTGATCACCTCTTGGAAAAAATTTTGAGAGGAAATTATTTGACTCTGTGGAGACCTTTCTGCCTGTAGCCTGATGGTCCTTTATGGCACTAAAATTTATTTACACTTCCTATTTGCACTTCCTATTTACAGAGAAAGTTACTGATTAGCCAGACATAGAGTGGCAATGTACTCAGGTTTTCACCAAAAAATATCATTGTGCAATTTTGAGGAAAAATAAATCTGCATTAGTAATGTTGCATTCATTCTCCATCCATCCTGACAAACATCCTACATGCACATTTGATGAAAGAAAAGAAGAAATTTCAGGTGTGATGTCCTTAAAACTATACTTAAATACCTATCTACATAGAAAAATACACATAAAAATACAGTGGCAGTATTTTCGAAGAAAAATTTCTGGGGAATGAGACTATATAAATTATAATGCAAGAATTTACAGAGGAGAAGAGAGCAGGGTCTCAAGAAAAACAAAAATTGGCACTATTTTATAAAAGTTTAATTACATTATATGTATCATGCAAGTTCCTAAGGTTTTTTTAACTCATCAGTGGAAAGAATTACATTTATGCTATGAAAAGCAATCCTGATTGAAAGGTGAAGTGCATGGGCTGGAACTGTACATATAACAGCTTTTGACTTCCTATAGCCATGGCTTAGGAGAGAATGAAATCTGAAAAATTGCTGCATAAAAGAAAGAACTAGAAAAAATATTTTGTTGCAGGGCTTGAAATGAAGTATTAAGTTATTCTTTTAGTAATATGTTCATCTCTTGCAATCATAGAATGGAGAGCACTTAATGAAGTGTGCTTAATTGCATCACATATATCCTAGACAGAAATACCTTAAAACTTTCTCCATTTCAGGCAGAAAAAACCTTTTCTTAACTATAAGACTTTGCTTTGAGATCACAGAGGGAATCCGAGTAAGAATAAGAATAAGAAATATCCTTTCATCTTTTACTAGCAAAGCATGCACTGCACACATTTTATTCTGGAGTGAACAGGGACTGCCATTAATCAATCATTTTTCTTGAAGTACTTTTAGAGGGAGGGGAGAAAAAGAAAACAGAATTAATTGTTAAAGGACACTCTAAAAGCCTGGCCACTAATGATCAAGAAACAGTTTTAATAATGTCAGGCAATTATAAAACATTTTTCAACATCATATTAATATTATAGATTAAAATACTCAACAATTGCAAAGTACTTTTTATTTGAGATAACTACTTTACAAAAATCCAGACTATTCTGTCACTAACCCTGAGATCATCAACCATAAAATGCACCTTTCAGGATACCAAACACTGACTAACTAATCTTGCACTGTCCTTCTTTCTGTATTCCCAACCTATGAGAAATGCTAATTCCTCTCCAGCTGCTCAGATATTTACAGTGCCATTAGCAGTGTGCTTTAAATAAAAGCAGCATCACCCCAACATGCAGCTCTTACATGACCAAGCTTGGAGGGAAAGAAAAACCAATTTCAGATATTCCCCCCAAATCTTCACTGCATACTCCATTATAGCTGATAATGCAGAACCAACACAAAATTTCAACCACAATGAAGTTATACTTTGGCTCTATCAGCAAAGACAAAAAAGTTTCCTGCCCTCCTTCCCTTACCTGAATGTTTTACTTTTATCTCTCAGCCAACTCCCCACTCCCTCCCACTCATCCTGCCTTGCCCCACTCCCTGCAGCCCAGCCCTTCCTGGCATCAGTAAAATCATATAGATTAAAACTGGATCATTTCAGTGACCCAGCCCAGGCAGTGAGAGACAGGGATTTCCAAGGAGTGAAGCCTGTCAGGCAACATCCCACTACTCTCTACTGACTCCAAATGGATAATCCAGGAACACGGGAAGATCCAAGTCATGCCCACATCAGTGTTGCCACAAGTACTGTCATTTCTCCTCACTGCTCAGGGAAAACAAGAACAAAAAACAGGGTGAGGAAAACAATTCTGTATGCACGTGGGATGATACTGAGTTAAGACCATCCTTTTACAGGAAAGAATAAAGCTCAGAATCATTTCAAACACCCACTCATATGTTGCTCTGTGGACATTGTTTTTCTCTACTGTAGCAATTGAATTCTTGTCTGTAAGAAATCACCTGAGCACCACATCCTCATGGCTTCACTAGGAATATTTGCAAAAATACAGAAATACAGCGACTTTTATTCCAACTTTTTGCACATTGGCATTCTGTTTATTTAAAAGCAAACAAAAGACCTTGAGATTACTTGGTCAAAATTGCATTTCTGCTTGATGTTTTGGGAACTGACTGCTTCAGGAGCTCATAAAATGAGATTTTTCTCATGGGGGGCTTCTGGCAAAAGCACTCAATAAATAAACATTTCAATAACAAAAGATGCCCTTTAGGGAATTCCTCACTGTTCATTATGTGTTGGATGAGAACATTTAAACAAAATCAGTAATTATTTGACTGCAAAATATTTTAAAAGACTTTTTAACCAGAGGTCAACCAGCCTGTAAAAAGGTTCCAAGATGTATAAAATGCACCCCTGATAGGAACTTTAAGTTGGGGAGATGAGACTGCTTTCCTGTGTCAGACCTTCTGAAACCTGGCTAACATTAATGACAATTGTCTTCAAACTGCTCTAAATACAGGGGTTCACTGAAATTTACACATTTCTTTATAAGCTGATGAATTGCAAGCAAACCATTCCCACAGATGAGGGAGGTGTGGGGGAGCAGAGGCATCACTCCTGGCTGGTACCTTACCCCAGCTGGGCAGGAGAAAACAGTCAGACATGGAAACCACAACGGCCAGGCTGAAACCTCACCCACCTCTGACAGCTGCTGCAACTGAGGTTAAAAATGTTACACACTATTTTTTGTCCATCCCTCCCGAGCTGCATGCTACTACAATTAGCCCCAGGTAAATCTGGAGTCATTTTTTTTTTCTGACACAAGTGAACTTATACTCACATAAGTAAGTGAAGACTGTGAATTTTAGAAGGTATCTGGACTATACAATGTAATTGCACTTATCACTTTTTGATACATTTTTTTTGCAATTTATTTTACAATTTTTTTTTTAATAAAGGTAAGCAGTTCTGGCTTCAAGGCTAATAAATACTGACTTCTCCCCACAAAAAATATAATGTTTATAAAACCTGCTAAATTTATCATTCAAACTTTACCAACTAATTACCCCCCCTGTTAGCTGTCACAACTTTTGCCTTTTTTTTTTAACTTACAATAATGTTGCCTTCAGTCATAATAAGGGTTTTTTTAACAAAGACATTCAAAGCATATTGCAAATTGTCACCCTTATGTGCTGTTGTCTTTTATTCTGTTTACTAGAGATGAAATAATTACAGTGTTTATACCAAAATGACTTGAAGGTTGATTGCTGATTTAATAATATCCCCTCCCCTTGGGTTTATATTTCCCATCTGAAGGTGGGAGGGTGCACGACACACACAGAAACAAAGAATATTCTTTGTGTAAAATAGAAGTATTTTCTTTTGTTAATTGTTTTACGACTAACAGCATTCTTATATTTTCCCTGTCAACAAATGAATGATCTGAATAAACAGAGTTGGAGCGTGATCAATATGGCAAGGTCCATATCACTTTCAAGCCGTAGGTTATAATTATATTTATGAATGACAGGATTTAAATCTCCATAAATTATGCACCAAGCTTTTCATGCCTGTTCCTCTCCCTCGTGTGCGTGTACTTCAGTATCACACTGCATGTTCACTGAGAGATGCAGTCACAGTCTATCATACCCCCTAGTGGAAAAGGATTTGAGAAACAAGTGCCAACATGGGTCTGTGTACTCCTGAAGATGAGACACAGAGCTGATGCCAGATGGAAATGATTTGAGGTGGCATCTCATTTTTAAGATACAGGCAGAGTGCAATTTCTCACGACTGGAGGAAGATGAGGAGATTAGGATTGGCTATTTCCAACATGAAACATTCTCTTAATGACCCTATTTTATAAAACACGGCTTGCCTTAATAAAGCTTAGATTTGAAATTAAAGTCACTACTTGTCTATATGTTCATTTCAAAATCCTTTAATCTCTGGAGGTTAAGAAAAGCAATTAGTAACGCTCCAGAGGACTGTGCAAAGCAAATTTTATAGCAGTGAAGGTAATTGTCTCAGGAAATGTTTGGTGGGTTTGAACTAATGACTTGCAATGTGTACACATTTCTATGCCTTCTGTGTTGAGGAATTTGAAGCTTATGTCCATTGTTTATATTGCACTGAAGCTGCCTTTTCACCTTTTCAATTTTGGAAAAATTAAGATGCTCATGCTGCTGTAAATGTTTATATACCTCTAAATATAATATATAAAACATACTTATGTCAAATCAAATCAATGGAGAAAAGCACATAATTAGCAGAGGCGCTTTTGTACAGTATGTTTCTACACCATGACTTACAGAGAAAAGCAAAAGCAGAAAATTGCAGCTGGACATTGACACATAATACATGGATGGATTAAGAAGTGTACACTGGCTATTTTGTTCTCCTTCTGATACTCAGAGTAGCTGTAAATCAGTTGACCACTTGATTCAAGCCTGACCAACATTTTTGACCAGAACTGTTGACCAGAATTTATTTTGTGAAGCATTGCATCATACTGTATTTACATTACACAAGCAGGTACCTGACTGAGCTTCAAAGATTCAGGAAAGCTTGCAAACGATGTGTTGTGCTGACCTGCTACAAAATAACATCCCTGAACTGTTGAGTAGAGAATTATTGATCATCACTCAGACTTAATACTAAAAAGGCACACATCTCTCACTCTTTAATATCTTTACTGTTCAAAGATTTGCTTCACTTTGCACCTGGACTGCAGAAATATCAATGTGGAGCTGTATGTATTCTCACATTCCTATTGACAGGTATGTATGCACAGCCAGCGATCAATTAAAAAAATCTTTTCCTGTTTTAGCAAAATGAGTTTTTCGAGCCCTTCTCAGGAAACACTCAACATGCTCCCTAAAGTGCAGAATGATGCACAGTGCTCCAGAACACCCTGCAATACAGCAAGTAATATATTATCTATTAATATTTATATCCTCCATGTACACTAAGCATGAACAGTTTGCACCATTCTCTGAAGTGCTCCTGCACTAAACACAGCAGAGAGGGAGAAAGTTAAAGACTTGTTGTACTGCCATTACACCTGGTGTCTGACATTGACCACGTACTAAAGATGGAAAAACAAAATCCCTGCTAAGGGAAGGACACTAATTGCAGAACCCACCAGGTAGTGGCTGATTTCCTATCACCACTTGAATTTCATTCGAGGAGTTTCCACCAGGCAGCTGGGAGGCATAACAGGTAGACCACAAAGATTAGAAAGATTGACAGTTTCAGAGCAATCACGTCTTGCAAATGTAGCTACACGGAAACAAAACTTACGTCTGGATTTGACGGTCGCAGCCCAGATTTACTTCTGCAAGTTACATCCTTCATAAATCAGGTGAGGCCTTGGACACCTTGTCGTGGCCTCTTCTCTCCCCCGACATGATAAGTGCTGAGGAGTGACTGCACAGAGCAGCATTTCAGGGGCAGAGAAGAGGCCACGACAAGGTGTTCAAATAATGAAATGCCTGACACACTACTGTCATTAGAATAATTTCCAGACTGAATTCACAGGAAAGGGATGACTGGTCCAGAAAGGGATGCTTTCCAATAACAGCAGTCCATGTCTGGTGGGTCCCTGATACGGATACTAAAAGATGGAGCTTTAATTATTTTACATTAATCATTAATTTTGTATTAATCATTTAATCTATATGCATCAAAATTGTGCTAAGTACACTGATCCTAATTTACATTGCAAAAGATGATGAAAGAGTATTTTAAAGATTTTACAACTTGCTTCATCTGAGGTGAAGATTATTTTGCTAAGCCTACAATTTAAATGATTTTAAAAAGAGACAACGCTTAATTTAGAGATTGATGCTACACTCAGTTTGCCCTATTTTTATTCTTCACAAAACGCAACTTTTGATGATTACTCAATATCTATGAATAATTTGCAGAGTTTTAAAATAATTTTTCTATTAATCTGTCACAAGCCATGAAACTTGACATTTTCACCACACCGAGTACATGAAAGTTGCCAGCTTTGCCTGCCATGCAAATAAGGTTCTTAATTACAGTATTAAAAAGAACAAACCATAGAAGTGCTATAATTTCTTACAGTAAAAAATAAAGTGTTTGGACCCTGCAAGGGTGGGAAAATAGTCTCAAAAAGCTTCTTAAATGTACAGTAATTTTTTTTTCACTCCCCAAGGATTAAGCTAAAAGATAAAATTTATGTAATAAAAAAGAAAAAAAAACCCATTTTATTTATTTTTCCATTCTCCTTCTTTATACCTTTATATCTACAAACAGCAGACATTTTTAATTTTCACCCAGTAAGTCTTCAATGCATTTTACTGGTTTCAGCCCTACTCATCCTCTACACACCTGTGTTGTTAATGGAACTGACTGAAAGCATATATAAAATTTGTCTGCTGGGATGACAGTCACCTTTTGCTCTGCTTGCACAAGTGACTTTTAATGCTTAATGAGGAGCATGACTCACATGTTAGGGTTGTTACAGAGGTACAGGTTCAGAATACTCAGAGCTTTGATGGGATCCATGTAGGACACAAATTTCTCGCGTCACTATTAGGCAGCACAACAAAAGACAAAAAACCCCCAAACTTTGCTACAGTCAGTTCAAAGGGCTACCAAATTCTGAGTGCAACAACCAGAGCTCTCCTGCTTGTCCTTGTAAGGACCTGTTGGCTTCTTCTTTAGCTCTGAGAACATCAATGAGAAGTTTTGTTCTTGAGGCTCCTTTGCCATCTGTCAGGTAGAGATATTTCCTTGGCAAAGGAGGCACTGCAAGTGGAATTTATTGGGCTGTTTCAGTGGCACATACAGATGTGTATTTGCTCTGTCTTTATGGCTCTTAAGGAATACAAACCCTTCCACGTTGTAATTCAACTCGTTGACCTGTTTATGCAATATTTTCTGGTAGGCTGTAACAAAAATGCAAAATAATTCTTTATCTTTTTCGGCTGGGTCAGCAGGTCTGTAATACTCCAACCATCTCCAAGCATCTCCAAATGCTCTGTAATGAAATCCAACCATCCAGGTCACAAAATGAGAGAAAAAAAATGTGTGTTTGTACTTCTAGGAAAATCAGATAGCAAAGGGCAAGAGGATCAAGACAGAAATAGACATAAAATAATTTTTACATTTCTTCTAAGAGGTTATTCTTTTAAACAAATCCCTACATGAAAACGTTTTTTAATTTCTAATATTAGTAATTCTATTTGTGGATGAAACTTTAATTCAAGAGTGAGAATCACAGTTCTCTGTTTCTATTCTCATATCTGTCATTAAGTCTTGTACCATTTTCGGGAAAATGAAGCAAACTGCCTTAGGTTTCAATCTACCCATCTGCAGAATGGAAATTATTACCTGTTAATAATATGTGAAGATTTATATAAATTAAATGCAATGGCACACATTCAATGACTTACTTGAAAGAAAGGAGTATATTCTGCATACTCCACAGTGTTATGAACTTTGATTTTATTAAAAAGGGAATATGATGGCATTCTCAGTCACACAGACATGAGTAGTAGAGAAATACGAACTTAAAAAAAGAACGACTTCAGAAGCTCACATATCTATAAAAACCTTCTCCTGAGCAGGGACCTAGGAGTTCATGGAAATGTATCAATAATAGTGGATTCATTCTGATTTTGATTATGAAGGTGCAAATCCTCTGTTTTAATGAGATGAAATGTTCCAACGGAAAGCAAAGCACCATACATATTATTTGTAAGAATCTCTCTAGATTTTTATGGTCTTTCTCTTCTGTAACCTAGAATTTATAAAATGCTGCAGGCCAAAATCTTTCCTGTTATTTTAATGATTTTTATATTTTTCTAGCAGGAAAGTTACAGTGGAGAAGGCAAAATTATCTTGGTTTTATGCACATTCATTTAAGAAAAGAACACAAAATGTATTGTACCTCAGGGGGAAAAGCCACATGACTAATGCAATGCTAAGGTTGTGGAATCACTCATTTTTAAGTAAGGAAATGCATAGTTTAAATTTTCACTTTTTTTTTCTCCTTATCATCATCCCTCTAAAAAGTGATGAATCTTTATATTATAAATTAGTTGTCAAATAAGACAACATGTACCAGAAAACACAATGTAATTTCCTATAAATGCCTGCATGCAATGAGTTTCAGCAACACATTTTTCACATAATTTGTTTCCCAGACTCATTAAATCTGTGGGAGAAGTCAAGTTTGAATAAAAGGGGTTCCATTATTTCTGAGTTATGCTTTTATAACACTTTAAACAAGATTATGTCAAATAACCACAGTTATTTGTTTGCTATTTAAAATCAGAGAGCAGATGACAAATACTGCTCAACTTTCTTGAAAGGTCTATCTTTTTATTGAGACTAAACAGGGTATAGTTCAAATTGAAATACAAATCCTGATAATTTCTGGACAATAAATGGAGCGGAAATAAAAAAAAAAAGTATCTATTTCTAGTTAATATACAGCATCTTAAGGAGAGCAGGATGAGTTATAGAATATTCCTCTCAGTAAATTTAAATGACACAGACAGCAAAATCCACAATCTGCCAAATCTGGAAAATAAAAAACTTTGCAAGAATATTAATCCACAGATGTTCAACATACAACACGAGAAAAGATTAATCTCATGAAATCAAGGAGAATGGAATCATGGAGAATCTGCACAATGGAAGGAACTTTTCAAATGTAAACCTAACAAGACCCTGTGCTACCTGTCCTACCACTGCTCAGTGGTTCAATAATCCTGCCTCTCAATAATTTCCTGAGCTGTTTACATTTAGAATATACATACACCACATGTCATAACCCATCAGCACAGTGGAGTGAAAATACCAAGTACTGTTCCAGTGTTTAGGTTCTGGATGACTGAAGATGATTAACTGGTTGATTGAATTTTTCAGGTGTTATAAAAATAACACGACAAACAATGAACAAAACCTATAGTGCATGATTAGGACACAATGCACATGTTTATAACAGGTGAGGCTGGGAGATCCACTCACCACCCTGCCTGCCCAACACTTCCAATTTGAAAGTGTTTTAAGCTTCTCCAAACTTTCACCACTTGGTTTGATTTTCAGATATCTTCCTCAGTTCAAGTCCTTTTCACTGGGATGGTTGGCTGGCTTTTCAAATTGTATTTATTCCAGCCCAACCGTTCCAGCTCTTCCTAAGAGCAGGGATAATGATCAGCAGTGTTTGGTTGTGTAAGGCCTATTCTCTGAAAAGGAGGTGCAAAATGTCTCTAACCCCAGTGCTTGGGAACAAGAGATTTGAAGTACAAAAAGTATGTAACTGTCCTCATGATAAGCCTTCCAAATTCAAGCTTTTGTTAAAATCACTGTTTACACAAAACTATTAAAAAGACATGACTAACACTATGGACATGCTACTGTATAACGGGAAAAATCAATCTTACTTCCAATGCAGAAATACAGTCTTTCTTTTTAAAGTGTTTTTTCAGTAGGAACCTTGAAATCCAACGATGAATGGTGGTCAAGTAGTAGAGAAGACCAATATTTTCAGGGGCCTTAATTTCAATTTTATCAGACCTCAGGAAGGATGTTGCAAATGAAGTATGGAATAACAAAGATTTAAAGGTCCTACCATTACTTTAAATTCTGCTGGAATAATCCACTTCAAACTCAGTCTCAGTTCATTAGAAGAAAAATAATTTCAGGAATTTATTTATTTATATATTTATGTTTAAGGCCAAATACCACTGTCTGAATGGAGAGCTGACTTTTGGGACTGCTGAATGCTCAGGTAATTGAATGTTCAGCAGATTGGAGCCAATGGGATCTCTGTCTCAGTCAGGGGAGTTTGTTTCAGAACAGGCTGAGTAAGCCATGCAGTGACACATCACACTGGACACCCCAGAGTGGTAAATGCTTTGACACTAATCTTTTCATTCATAACTCCAGCTCTGGATGGTCTACATAAAACCCCATATGTCATATGAGTTAAATATATCAATTCATGTTTGCCAAGAATTTTGATAGTCCAGTGAAGAGCATGATAGGAAAAAAACCTCCAAACCAAAACAGAAGGAAATAGGGTTTCTGACCTCAAAGCAGAATTTGAATAAAGTGCAAGAAGTAAAACCTGAAGTCACACATTGAACAATGAAAATAAAATGACACATTGAAAAGCTACTCATTAACTGAAGATTTTCTTTTCTGATCATGAAATAAAACAGCAGGCTGCAGAAAAATATATAGATGTGATTCAATATTTCAGAAGTCTATCAGAATTACAGTTATTCAAAAGATTGGTCGCCTGAACAAAACAAAACAAAAAAATGGATGGAGTTCAGTCCAAAGTCAATTGTTTTTTTATTCTCATCACCTAAATAAAAGCATTTTCCTTATAAGTCAAGCTTAGTTAAATTTTGAAACTAGTTATTACTTTGAATTTATAGTATTTTCTTTTCAAAATGTCAAATCACATTGCTGTGTCTGCTACAAAATTTGAAAGGTATTTTTCAGCTGAAGTCTTCATATGGTTCCCTTGTATACCTTCAGTTAACCTGAATTTTTCATTTTTCACATAATAAACTATTTAAGTAAACATTGGATTCACCTGTAGTCCCAGTGTGGTTAGGGAGCAGTGTGAGGTGAGAGCTGAACAATCAGCCTCAATCCTGAGTGTTGGAGATTTAGACTCAGAAAGATGAGGGATTTGGTCTTTTAACTTAACTTTGGATGCACAGTATAGATGCATCAATTCATGAGAGAAGAATACTTGTTAAATGAAATGCCTTTGCAATCCAGGATGTTATAGTAGATCATCAGAATCAGTCTTTTCAACCTGAAAAAATCTATTTATATTAGCATTTCAAATTTAGCCTAAGTGTCCTGTTCACTCTCAACATTATATATATAGATTATATGGTTATATAGTGAATTGTTACACTTCAAAACAACAGCAGCAGATTGAGATTAATGTAATTTTATGGAATGAATATAGAGTGCTCTGCTAGAGGTTTTCCTCTGAAAAGTTATATATGAAAATGGAAATGCTGGTCAAGTTAGCACATCTCCTGAAAGTTCAGTTCTTTGAGTACTGAGTTTTGGTATATCAGAAAGCAAAAATGAGAAAACTGCCATTAAGATAAATGGGGGGAGGAAGCTAAAGCAGAACAAAATGGAGAAAAAAGAGACACCTAGAGCGAAATATCTTCAATGGCAATAGGGAAAATCATATCAATCTCGAGAGAATGTAATATTCAGCTGAAAATCTCACTCTTAACTGGAGGCAGAGAATGGTAGGATATAAGGCCTGAAATCCTATGAAATCAGAATAATCTGTTTTCTTTCCATACAAAGGTATTCACCTAAGGTCAGAGCTGAAACTTCCCCTTTGCAATGCTGGCAGTAAATAGCCCAAATGTGAGAACAATAAATACAAATTCAAAAATTATTTGTATTCTCATCAGAAACCAGTTAAGTCATATATTACTTTGACTATTAATTTGTGTCCTTTCCACTACTTTTAAAGTTGAGCTGAGAGATTTTGGTATTTTTATTATATTTGGATGTTTCTTGATAAAGTCTCATGTTGTGAATAACTCAATTACATGAAGAAGGCCAATATTGGAGATTGCTAAGTCATATTTTTTTAAAGAAAATAGATACAAATTCTCCCAAACATCAGTACTCATCTGCCTTCAATCCCTGATACCAGTCCAACAATCAATCACCAGGGGCATTGGACACCCATAATTAGATTATAAAATCATAACTATAGTAATTTTACGTCTGCTTGCATAATTACATCAGCATGCTAATATCCTTTTAATGGTCTCTAATGATGTAATAAGAAATAATGGAATTTATTTGACAGCTACATAACCATTAACGAAACATATTAAGCATAACTATTACCTCCATAAAGACTCAGGCTGTATCCAGAAGTGACAACTAACAAGTTGGATCTTTTTTTCAACGTTGAAATATTTCTAATTCTGAATTCCCTAAATCTATTCCCACTCATCTGCTTCACAGGGTGAGCAAAGTTTATGTCAATGCAAACTTGACAACAAATCAGCTGCAGAAATGGATTGGATGCTCTGGCAGCCAAGCCTGGGGATATCCTGTGAATTGAAGCCTATCAGTTAAAGTTGGCAGGATTGTGAAAAACAGAAGATAAAATCAGCTGATTATTACCAAGCATCAGCTAATCAAGAGCTAACACAGGGTTTTGGTAGGAATCCATGGCAAAAGCAATTGTTCACTTACCCAACTCCAAATCACAGGGAAAAACTAAAAATATAGGGAAGAATGAAATATATTTGCAGCAAAACTAACTAAAGGCAGTAATTTATTAGTGAAGCAGTTCCTTTAAATCTTCCCTTTTTTTCAGTGAAAAGGACAATAAACTGGTAACTGAGAATTTAAAGAACTTTAAAAGAACTCACCACTTGCCCCCTTTACTCAATTCTTGCACTATTGCTATTTGATGTGATGACTTTGTCTATACTCTCAAATTAACCCTGTGATTCTCATTAACATGTCATTACTCTGAAATCTTTGCCGTGATCTAAAAAATCCAAGTCTACACTGTTACTTTCTAACCACTGCGAATTCTTGGAGGAAAAGAGAGAATTGAGAATTCCAGACCAAGAAAGTACTCAAGTCAGTTAAAGTAGGGTAGTATGACAAATTCTCACCCCTTTTATAACTCCCCTTTCTCCAGGCTGACTGATAGTTTTTCCTACATAACCTCTCAATTTTTACAAAAAAATGAATCCTTAAGAAAAAGGATACTTTAAGCTGCCAGCGAAATAAAATAAATCACCCATGATGCCTTACCCCAAGTAAGAAGCATATTCCCTGAGAAATATTTCCTGATATGTAAGTGGTGACTGATAGGGCATCAGGTTTTTCCTGAAACCCCTCTCCATGAGGCCACTGGGAAGCTAAGCAGAGTATTCAAATTCATACTGTTTTCCACTGATAGTGGTGCAATGACAAGGAAACAACAAATCCAAAAGGGTGAACTCTTTTTTTGGCAAGGCCTTTGTCTAAAGCTTCTATTACAGCTTTATCTACTGGTCAGCTCCACCTTCCTTTAGTACTTTACTGGTTTAACCTGAGTCAAAGCATCTCATTCTCTTAAACAAAGAAAATTTATTATGGGTGAATTCTTCACTGATTTGAGATAACCCTTCACCAATTTACAGATTTTTAAAAAGGCAAAGACTGGCAAAAACTAATTGTAGGGGTAAAAAGAATGCTCAGTCCTGTTTGGATTTCTTGTAATTCATACCACATTTTTAAGGTACTGACCATATTTTTAGTACAGTCACGTGACTGCATATTAATAGATGCAAAATAAGCAGCTAATTCTGCACATTAAAAGAAAGGTCCATCACAGCTGGCTATACCAATGGAAGGATATTTTTCATTACAGAAGGAATCTACAGCCTATCAACTGCAATGTGTTGCGATTTATCAAATGATAAAAAATAACCAAAAGGCTTTATACTAACAATTACAAAGGTAGGTGAAAGTGCTCTTGTACTGTAAATGAATGAAGTTAATGAAGCTGAACCCATTGATTCCAGCAGAGAAATTGTTCCATGGGATTTCTCCTTTAAATGTGCAGTAAACTTTCTCAGCTAGTATTCAAAGTCAAGAGTACAAATTCTCTTTACAAGAAAGATAGTAGAACATCGTATTTTTTTCAATTTAAAAACTTGGTATTCAAAAAAAAAAGTATTTCATGAAGTACAACCAAAAGACATTAATCAAAACAAACAAAATACGGGAATATTTTCCTTCTTAATAACTAAAACCAATATTGCCTGGTATTTTCCAGGGTTAGGAAAAGATTTTCTCACCAGTAGTCCATTTCTCCATACAAATACAGTAACAGAAGGGGTATAATTTTTTTTCACAATCAAGACTAAACACTTCCACTAAAGATGAAACATCATCAGACTCTGATTTAAAACAGAGTAATCAACAATGAATTCCATTCTGCAAATGAAGATCAAACAGTAGCTGATGGTAGCACAGGTAAGGCTGAGGAAGATGCTGCACTTCAGCAACCCAACTCATGGGCCAAGGCAGGTAATCCCAAACCTTCTGAAACACAGGAAGGAGCTGGATGCTACCCAGACATCAGTGATTTCCTGTGTGCCCAAGATGTGGCCCCTTTTCTCAAAACCCTCCCACAGCTGGCCCTCCTTTTCAATTACCTTTATATCAAACAACTTCTGTTTCAGACAGAGAGGATGAAGTTTTGTGTAGTATGTGTTTCTTCCAAAATGCCTTCAGAAATCCTCAATCTAAAACCCTTTGCTGGACATGGCAGATCATAACCTCCTAGTTCAGGAGATTAACATGCAGAGCATTCATCAGTATGAATCACAGGAGGAAAACCAGTGCTCAGCATAGCTGAACTCCCTGTGACTTGTTAAATAAGCAGCTGACCAAAATGCATGACCTAGTGTGCCATGTGCCAGACTCAAAACCAGGCACCCAAGACATCTCTGATGTCTTTTTTTCCCCCCCTGGCAATGCTGGGTATAATGACCCTTTCAGAAGACTTTCCTTACCTAGGAACTGTTAAATAAAGTTGGTGATATTTGTATAGCAATTGGAAGATTATTTTTCCTTATGAAAGCAGAAAAAAAATTAATTCTTCATAATTTTCTCAAAATAATTTGTTCCAGTGTGTAGGGAATGTTACAAAGATCATCAACATTCTTTTTTCCCTCTTGCCCACTTTCCTTAATTTTGACAGTGAAGAGCAGATATTTCCTTGTAAAACAAACTATACAAAAATAATGACACATCCAATAAAATAAAAAAGGAGAAAATCCCATGTACATACTTGACATCATCGAAGACACTCATCTGCAGCTTCAGGAGATCTGCCACTTCCTTTATTAACTCCAAGCCCTTTTCCACACTCAGGGGGCTGTTGAAAGGGAGCAAGAAAACAGAGCATTAAAAAAAATGGAACTCATCAATACTTGAGAGGCTAAAGGTCCCAAAAGAGTTATCACCTTGGCCTCTTTGAGTCTGAAAGCCACCACTAACTGTATTCCTGTCACATAGTAATCGTGATATCAAGGGAATTGGGATCAGGTGCTTCTTCAGGCATGATGAATCACCTGAATTTTCCAGCAATAAGACAAACAATAAGGTGCAAATGGAATTGTTAGGAAGTGTAATGGGCCCATGATGCAGCAACCAGTTCATCTCAGTCCTCAATAAAAAATGTAATAAAGTAAAAGGACAGAAAGAAAGAAAAGGATTGACGAGACAAGGAGGGAAACAAACAATGAAAGTCAAATTGCAGGCTTGCTATCAAATGGACAGGTGAAAAGCATATTTTTAAATTCATTAGATTTTAAAATGAATCTTTGCCCAGTGAAAGGATACAAAATTACTATGTATTTGAAAGTAAACAATGGAGCAAGACACACAGTCCAGAGGACACTGATTAGATACGTAGGATTTAGCTTGGTGTGTGCACACACTGCTGACAGAGCCCCCTTTAAATCTTTTTAACCTTTGTCAATGCCACATTTACATTCTTTAATTTTGAAAACAGGTTGCAATCAAGCCTAACACAAGATGACTGCTATCATTTAAAAAAACACTTATCTAGATGCAAAATGTATGTTTGTGAAAATTTCAAATTATTAGAGTTGATACAACTCTAACGATGTATTAAGAAAATTCTATCCCTAATATACAGATCATACCTTGCTTAGTTGTTGTTCAGTACTGTGGAACCAAATAAAAAAGTATTAAGAAAGTAAAAAGATGTGGAAATGAAATAACAATGTCCAATGAAAATAACAGAGACAACATTTTCCATCTAAATCGTGATCACAGATTTATTCTTAACACTGTTAAAGCCCCGAAGACCATAAAATTATACCTTACAAGCTTATCTAACTTATGCCATGGTAAAGCAGAAACAACTTTGCTGAGATTAACCCACAGGAAAAAATGTTCTGTATTTTTTCCTTCCAGGATTTATATAAGTAGGAGAAGAAGGCGTCAAAGAAAGCATGTAGTATTAGACACAGTCCTTCCAACTGGACTAAGAGAAAAAGATTTTTTTCAAAGCTTTTCTTCAAAGGTCACTACTTCCACCTCAGAGTTGAAGTTTCTTAATCTAATTCTACATCATAGTAATTCATTGCTACTATTTTATTTATTGGCTGCAATGCACACTGGGGGGTTGTTTTTGTGGTTTTTTTCTTTTCTTTTTTTTGCGGTGGTTTTTTTGTTGTTTGTTTGTGGGCGTTTTTTGTTTGGTTGGGGTTTTTTGTTCTTTTGATTTGTTTCTTGTGGGGTTTTTTTTGGGGGGCAGGGGGCGCAGGTGGGGATTGTGGTTTTTTGCACTGGTTTCTGCATACACTGCCCTAAGGGCACCTCTATTTAAATAATGGGATATCTCATGTGGATCTTGGTTAGGATGGAATTGCTCAGCCTCCCTTCATGCTACTAGCCCAAAATGCTCAAGAGACCTCCTGTCACACAACCAGAGGTAGCCCCTCAAGGCAACAGATAAATATAGAGTTTTTCTAGATGTCTAAGATAGAAATGTTCTTGTGTGAAAGTAACAAAAGAATCTGATTGATTGTGTAAGGAAAAAAATGTACCATAGATTATTCATAAAACTGTTATATTTCAAGGACTGACAGTGGATAGAAACGTGATTGTTCCCACCACTATGAAAGCAGATTGTCATAGTTACTCTGGGGTTTATGTGTTAATTAAATCTTTTCTCCCAAAGAGGTTGGCTTAAATTTTACGGAAATGACTGGTGTCAGCAAGTGGGCTTTTACTGTAATGGCAAGTCTGATGCAGGCAAAGTCTGCTATGTACATTGGTGGTGCTTTTTAACCAAGGGAGCCTCACTTGCAAAGCTCAACCCCCTACTCCCCTGAAAAAGCATTCCCCAGCTTCAAAAACAAGATATGCTGCAACAAGCCATTGCAGCAGCAGTAAATGGGAGGTGTAATCAGAGCATTCGAATGCTACAAAGCAGCAATAATGCTGAAGGGGAAATGGGTGGGAAAATGGTGCAGGAAGGCCATTGTTTTGCAGGCCTGAGCATCCAAGAGCAGTTTTAGTAACTCTCATGCAATATCAAACTCAAACACAAAGGTTCACAAACTCAGATGCAGTTTGACAGGCTAGGAAATTATCATTCATTATAGCACAGGAAAGCTGCAGGATGAGTATTTTGTGGTACCAATATTATTACTGATCCCACGGTCACATTTGAGGATTTCCATTAAAAATTATTACAATCACAATATTTTCCAGTGCCATTTTTCCAACTTCCCAACACTGATACAATCTAGTACTGTTTATTACAGTTCTATGACAACTGTGTTGTAGGACAGTAGAATATTCAAAATCTTTCTCTAAAAATGCCAGGCCATGATTTCCACACTCAATTAATGCTTTGCTTTTATTCAGTGCTTCATTTTGCTCATTGTTGCGTGGCTTGTATGATGATTGCCTTTAACTTTGTTTACATGGAGAGAATCACACCATTTCCAGCTAAGCAAACTGGCCTACCTTGCAACAGCACCATTCACCCACATCACCCACAGATTCCAGACTTTCACAAGGACAATCTTTCAAACATCACCTATTCTGTCTGTGGCCCTCCCACACATCCTCAGTGCAAGCACTCAGTACTTGTAGAACAGATGACATTTGTAATTTTTCACATCCTATGCTTAGTTTTCAGCCTGCTTGATTCAGTTTCTGTGTCAGGGAGTGGGGATTTTCTTAGAAATATGTTTCACCTATTGATTGTAAGAGTTCAACAGCTGTGGAATTAATTCAACGGCAAGTGTTAGACAAACCAAGAAAGACAAAAAACAAGTGTTCAGAAAAGGAACAATACTTAGACACTCCAGACTGAAGTTGTAACAGTAGAAAGAAGACTGTTCAGACAACCCTGACAACTGAACTATTTTATCAAGGCCAAAGACTTGGAGAAAAATTATAGGTAGGTGTAGCAGAGTTTTGAAGATAGTGAATATTTGGACTGTGAGTGAATGACCTAGCCTGGGCCTCAGATGAAGGTCTGTAAGGCCTCAGTGGCGCAGGTGGAAATTCAGCTGCCAAGTCTGTGGCACAGTGAGAATTGCCCCTTAAGGTGTTTACAAGGAACAGGAGTTTTCTAGTAGGTAGCAGGTGCAGTGGTTGGTGTGGACGCAGTAGCTGCCTTAAGAGTTTGGTCAACAATAAGTGTTTGCATTCTTCTCTCTGCTGTATGCCAATGAAAAGCTACTATAATTGTAAACTATATAGAAATGTATATAAGCAGCCATCTTAGCCGAAATAAAGCAGAACGTAGCTGTTAACCACATTGGCTTGATCTGCGTTCTCTCTATATACTCCAACTTCCTTTTTATCTCAGGCCAACCCTGGCAATAAGTAGGGCTCCCCACTTCATCTGAACTGTCAAGATTGTCATTGCAGTTCCCAGTGGGGGAACTGGGAACTCCTTTGGTGCTGGGCCTTGCTGGCACATCAAGCAGTACAGCACAGAGTGAGTCCCTGGGCTGTGGCCCTTCACATTCCAGGGCCAAGACAGGTCCAACTCATATGCATTTTCTTCCAGGAGTCTGTGATAAGGCATTTCAGTACACCAGTAACAGTGAACACTTAAAAATGAAATCACAACTTACATAGGCCTCAGAGATACAAAGCATGAGCTGGGAAAAAAAAAGGCAGAAAAAGGACCTGTCATGGATGCTGTTTATGTTTTCCAAGTTCTCTTGAGGTTGGCCAATCCTTTCCATGTCCAAGAAACTAATGGTTTCTGCAGTGCCTTTAACACTGCAGTGCCTTTAGTGCCACTGGAACAGGCTCCCCAGGTCACAGCACCCTTGGCAGAGTTCCAGAAGTGTTTGGACAATGTTCTTGGGCACATGGTGTGATTTTTGGGGTGTCCTGTGCAGCAGCAGGAATTGCACTTCAGTGATCCTCATGGGTTCCTTCCCACTCAGGATATTCTATGATTCTATGATTTGATTTTACCACTATTTTTTTTTGATTGCCTTGAAGGTTTCTGATCACCTTTGGTTTAGATTTTAGCCTTAGGAAGAGTCAACTGCTGGATGGCAAAGCACCTTTTTGCAGATGATATAGATGTTGCCAGATGAGATCTTGAGACAGTGCTTATTTCGGGTTTCCTACCTTTGCTCTCATTCTATTTGCTGTAGATTTCTCCTTTGCACCTTCTTTCAAGGTAACTGTAATAATAGCAGCTAAAAGAATATGTGATACATCTCACTGTTTAAAATAATTCTTTTGAGGTCCTTTTTAGGTTTCCATCTCCAGTTCTCTTGGAAGATGAAAAGAGAGTCAGAAAGTATATAAAATTCATGTATAATGTACTTCCTTCCACTGTTTTATCTTCTAATACCATCTCTGAGTGCTATCCTAATTGTTATTTTTTTAGTTGACAGATTCAGACTCTACTGAACCAGTAGGAGAACTCTGCCTCACTCAGATGCCAATCTCTATCTCATATTATTAGCAGAATATACTTTGACACACTAATGACAATGAATAAATAAGTGGGGAATGAAATATAAATATTTCCTTTGGGGTTTATAAAGATAGATAGATTGATAGATGTAAGTCTTTAAAGTCTTTCAGAGTGTCATCTGCAAAATATTTCACAACTGCCTTTGTTTGATCTCACTGTTCAGGTCATGGCTCTTACACTGTTATACTTCTTGGAGAATATGGCTTATATCTCTGCTAAAAATAGCCAATATTATATGTTAGTACTGCATTATCCCTTCAGATGAAATGACTCCCCAGCTCAGTTCAAGACTCTGATGTATGATTTAACATCATGACATAGCCATGAAAAATTCTGTATCCAGTTTAATCATGTCAAAAATAAATAATCCAATTCAGATCTACTTGGTTGACCTAAAATAATCCTGAGCCAATCAGCTCCCTATAAGTTCATCAGGAGTTTTATCTAACACACAAAAACTCCCCCCCCCAAAAAAAAAACCAAACCAAACAAACCAAACAAAAAACCCAAACAAACAAAAAAATCCAAAACGAACCAACCAACCAACCAACCAACCAACCAACCAACCAACCAACCAACTAAAATAAAAAAAGGAAAAAGCCCCAAACAAACAAAACCCGAACAAAACAACACCCCAAAAACAATCACAAACAACCAAATAAAAAATGGCAGGATCTACGCTATAAAGAAATTTTAGTTAGAGATGAAACTAAAATGAAAGCACAGGAATAAATATCTCTTAACTTTAATGTGAGCTGCTGAGCACTTCTGAAAATTAGTGCAATCCATTTAAATGCTCAGCAGTGGATTTGGAAGCCCAACTTTATGTAATTT
Source organism: Trochalopteron elliotii (assembly GCA_024734555.1). Classification (NCBI taxonomy): domain Eukaryota; kingdom Metazoa; phylum Chordata; class Aves; order Passeriformes; family Leiothrichidae; genus Trochalopteron; species Trochalopteron elliotii. The sequence continues at coordinate 2,097,958 of JANPWX010000094.1, forward strand.
TCAAAGTGTTTCCACAAAGTGTACTGGACATTGAATACAAGAAAATTAGATTGTCTGGTGAAAATAAGATTTTGTATCTTCCAGTGTCTAGGTCCCTCACAGTGAGGAAGCTGAAAACAGAAATATGTTAAGGAACAATCCATTTACAGAGGTAATTTAAATAATAGAACATTGAATGATAATCTTCCTCTTCTATTGACTATTAAGATTTAACTTTTCAATTTACAAGAAAAATGCAGTGATGAGAAGTAATTTTTAAAATCTGCTCCCAGGAAGTTGGCACAACTTAGAACAATCCATTATGTGAGTTTCTCCTTAGTTCTGCTACAAAATGTATTGTAATGCTAGCCATTTCTTTTTTAATCTGTCTATACAATCCCACTCTCTTCAGTGGTTTTACACATAAATGAGAGAATACCTGTAGCTAAACAAATAATTAATGAGGAACAGAATATGTCTTCATCTGGGAGAGCTCTATCAAGTTACCCTGGTCAAGACATCTTCCTGACCTGCAATTCCACTGTCCATAAAATGAAGGCAATTACACCAACCTTCCTTGTCAGGTGCCTGGTATTGTTATATAAAAGACAATAATGTTGTTATTTGACTTGCATCCATTCTGGATCTAAGAATAGAAAGACCAACACTCTCGGCTCTATATATCACTCCCTACCAAATATGGAGGAGATGTAGTAGCAAATACTGTGCAACCTGAAAATTAACTTAAAAAACTTTGCTCATTCCCCTATCAAAAATTTTTTTTCAAATTTTCTTAGCACAGGGGCTCTGACTGGTTTTAGAGCACATCTTGATGACTTTGGAGCATATTTGGAGAACCCTGATCCCAGCAAAGCTAACTTCTGCCTCCCTGGTGAGTTAGAAGTCTTGCTAAAGACCTGCTGTGGGCAAAATAGATTATGAGACCAGAGTCTTATGGGCCAGATGCTTCATGAATGGCCAGTTAGACCACTTTAACAGAAGAGCAGTGCTGAATATTGGATGCTTATCTCAAGACCAGTTCAGCTTCATGCTCCAATCCTCTGAACAATTTTACAAATGGAGTCCACGTTTTCAAGAAATTCCCAAGATTAACTACAGATCTGATGAATGAGAACAAACATTTTGAATAATGGCCTATTTTTGACCTGGACCTAATGATTTATACATTCAAGGCTCAAAGTTTCCCCTTTTGGTTAAAGAACTAAAAGGAAACATGTAAATGAAGACACAGGAGGAGTTCTGTGGGGAGTGACACTGGCAGCATGGCCAGCTCTGCATGCTGAGCTAAATGGAGCTCAAACTCTAACATGAGCAACTGGGCAATGTCAAAGGGAACAAGAGGAAAAACAGAAGTAAACAATGATGAAAACTATATGTTCTGTATTCCCCAACATGCCTGTCAAAGCAATTGCATAAATCGAACCGTTTTGGTAGCAAGAAATCTGATGCAGTTATACAGATGGCTTGATTGCTGGTGTTTGCCAAGCCTGCTCTCAGCCCAAGGAGAACAACCTGCAGTTCAGTACTGTGCTGAGGTTATGTCAGCCTCACAAGCAGTTGCTCTCACTTGTTTTTCCTCCTCCCAGTTCCAAGTGCCCTTGGAAATCCACTTACTGAACTCTGAAATGCCCCCTTAGTGTCGTCATTTAAATTATGTATTGTCTCTACCAGACTGTACCTAGTGCCCTCCCAATACTCTGTTTAGCAATTGTAATGCAGGACTGTAATGGACATCCAGTCAGCCCTGTCAGATTAATTCAACTGGATCATTTTCTGTAAAAATGAAGAATAATATACAGTACGGAAATGGGCCTGACACTGGGAATTGCACTCTTTAAACTTAAATGTCAGTCTAATCCCCAGAAAAATCTTAAGTAAGGTAGGGTTCAATCCACCTAAAATTTGCTTAGATCAGAACACAGGCAATGATGGCCAGTTTGCCCATTATCAAGACTGATGAGCACTACAATAAAATTGCAAGGCATTTCTCTGTAGACTGAAAGTTGCCTGAATGCTTCACTGCAGTATCCTCCCAGCAGTATCAGTAAGTGTATTTTCTGGGCAGGTAAATACCACTCACACCCAGCCTCTTTTGCTGTCCAAACTTGAGCACAGTGGCATGGCCACTCCATTTATCTCCCTGGGAGAATGTTCAAAAGTTTGGCTACACTGGAGCTCAGCTTGGAGAGTATTTAATATACATCTAAATCAGAGAACAAAGCAGAGCTTGGAGCCAGCCTCGAGGACTTTTTGGAAGAAGACATTTTATTCAGACTCATGTTGACTTTAAAATCACTTTAAATGAACACACACTCAAAAAAATAAGTTTGGACCAGCAGTCTTTGTTACTCCTGAGTGCTGCAAGTTAAGAGTCAGGTTCTCTTCTGTGCATTATTTATCTTTCTCTGTTGCTTTTAGGCCTGAAGATGAACCATTGGGCCATCAAGAGGATGATGGATAGTGTTATCTCTCATTTCAGGTACATAGAGCATTCTGTGGAAGGCCCCTTCCATCTTCTGCTTCACTTTCCAAGCCCCACAGTAATAAGCAGAAGACAGAGAACATCCTGGACACAGTGCCTGTCAGCAGAGCAGCACCAGACATGCTGGATCCCTGAACATCCTACTTGTTTGGCACGTCTCAGTGACACAGGGAGATATTTTGCAGTCTGGGCTGTCTTCTGGAGTCTTCAAAGGTCTCTTCTAATCAGTGGAGGAAAGAAGGTGTCTAACCTCCCTGCTGTGGGTATGTCTTCACCTGTCTCTCAAGAAGCTCAATGATGTGAAATGAAGTGGATGACATCTTTGGGGAACATGGGCAGCATCCAGAAGTTTGGTACCTAAATGAGGCAGCTTGGCTTTCACTCTAAATTCTGAAATAACCACATTTCAGCTTTACACCTAGCAATGTGCCTTAAAGGGAAAAGATATTAAACACATGGGTAACAAGACACATCTCCAAAGCTCTCGAAAACAGAAGCTGAATGGATGAAATCTGTTGAAGAATTTAATTTCAGTAATCAACTTTTATTAAACAATGTGAGCTACACACAGATTATGCCCTGCAGGCCAAAGTGTTGGGTTAGAATTGTAAGATTCTTTCTCATTTGATTCTTTATCCCACAGAGTCACATTTTAGCAAAAAAGTCTACCAGATGATTTATCTGGACGGGTTCACCAAATATCCATGGCTTCTTGTGGTGGTACTTTATTGTAGGACCTAATTTGAGTTTCGATCTGAAAAACGTAATTTTGTTAGTCCTGCCTAGCACTATATTTATTCTGAATGTTTATATTTAAGATTTTTTAACAGTCGTTCTCTTAGTGGACACAAATAAAAACTTCTTTTACAATGAAGATTTTGTTTTTTAGTACTGATCTGAGAATTGAGAGTCATTTTTTTCCCTCTAGTCTTTTTAAATACTGGATTTTAAGAAAGATGAATTCCATAGTTTAAAATAATTTTTTAAGGAAGTTCCACCTGGCCATTTCTCAGTAATATCTTTGTTTTGATTGACATCAAATAAGCTGCCTGTCACTGACAGAGCAACAGTCTATAACAGTATCTCTTTCTTAATATGCAGCACAGTCTCCTTAGTACTGAAGATAAAAAGCTAAAACCTAAAAAAAGAAAAATCAAAGTTCAGAAATATGAGTCTGGAATACCATATGGAATGCATTAGAGAGTCAAATAAGGAGTCTGTCTTTAGGAGGAATAATGTTGAGGACTAGTTTTCTCTGGCTGCTAACACCATTTGGCAGCAGTATGGACATTGACTAGTGCAGGCAAAATCCCTGCTGGTGGGAAGCTGGGAGGACTAGCCTGGCCAGCTCCAGCCAAGCTGCCATCCCTCCTCCATGCCTGGAAAAGAGCAGGAATGTCTGTCACAGGCTGAGGCTGATTGACGAGACTCTGAGGTGTGTGGAGGTATTCCAGAGCTTCTGTAAAATGACATACACAGGTGCTAGGATCTGACTATTTGCTTATTACTTGCTCTAATGAATACAAAATATTAAATCCAGTAGAAGGGGGGCTGCTGGAACAGGTGGGTTCAGCATTTTTAGTCACCCACCTTCATGGGCCAGCATCAGGCTTGGTTTCTTTCCCACCCTATCTCCCCTGTTTGTGCACTGCTTGGCAAGGAGAAGCAGAGGAGCCGGAATGCCAGGACTTGGGCACTGCCTCTCCATGGCCAGGGGGCTGCTGCACACCAGCCATGACAGCTTTGCCTGCTAAAAGCAGTCAAGAGAAAAGGATAAAGAGCAGGAAAGCAATTCCCAGTTCCTGCTGCTGGGATCAAGAAGGAGTGAGAAGAGGCGTGCTGAAGGAAACACGTTCCCAGCAGTGCATACTAACCCCAGACCCTGAGGCAGTTCTCAGCAGCAGCCACCAGCACAAACCTGGAGGTTATTTCAGGCCACCTTGAACATGCTACTGCTTGATTTTCTAAAACTAGTACTAAATACAGGATAGCCCAAAAGTAAGTGCTAAGAAATAAAGTCCAAGATAATTGTGGAAAAATTCTGATGGAGGGCAAGAGAAGTGTTCAGCTGGGATCTGCCTCCGTAAGGACCACCTAAGGATCCATCTATCCTGGGAAAAACAGTGCTTTGACAAAATAAAGCATTACTTCTTTAATTTTCTTTTTTTTTCTTTTTTTTTTTTTTGGCTTGGGCACTGTTGTGTTTACACCATTAATAATCAAGAAAGAAAGATGAAAATACATTAAGAGAGTTATTCAGTAACAGTATTCAAAAAATAGTAATTCCTCAGTTCCCTGAGGGAAAACTTAAACAGTGAAAGGGTGTCTATGAAATTGCCATTATTCAGGCACTTGCCCAAAACCCAGTCAAAAAGTAGCAAAACAGATATTCTATCCCAAGAGTACTAGGAACACCAGACCGAACAGATGAGAATATTATACATGAAAAAATCAGTCTAACTGATTCATTCTCTACTCCAGAGGTCAGGAGTGGTGCCACATTTCCTTACATGATCCTCATGAAACTTGTGTTTAAAAATAGTATCAGCCAAGCACTTCCCATGTGTCACATGTGCACTGCAGCCTAGCCCAAGAACACGGATGTCAGAAGTGAATTCCTCTTGCATTATACCCTGCAGCAAGAGTATTCCTTCTGAAAATAAATAAGATTATAGTTATAATTCTACAATCAATTAGTTAATGTGATTATGTAGCTGCTTAACAATTAGAAAAATCTCTCTTTTCAAAAAAATCTCCTTCTGAACTCTTGACCTCAGTGATATGTATTAGACTAGTTTCTGTTTTAGAAATGTTGGGAAATGAGCCACTGCCTTCAGGACTTGCATGCTTTTTTTAAAATTTTCAACTCCGAAAATATGTGCCACCATATGAAGAGCAGGACTCATGCATATAGATATAGTAAATCTTTGCTTCAAATTTTCCAAAGCCTCAGAGCACAGACTATGAGGAGTTTAAAGAATACCTTGGCTTTTTCTTTTCTATTTTCCCCAAAGTATTATTTTTGTTAATGTCTATTATTCTGTCACACTTATTCCAGCAGAATTTAATCTACCATTGTACTCCTTAATCCCTCAATGTATTTAAATCCATCTGGAACTTTTCTAAATCCTCCATACTTCTTCCTAACAGAGACAATTTGCCGATGGGGTACCACTAATCTCCCTACATGCTGAGGAGCAGCAGCTCATGACAAATCTTTCTCTCCTATCTCATCAGCAGCTCTTAATCCGCAGTGACACCCTGCCCCTTGCTCTGTGACTCACTCTCCTTAAAGTCAGTATGAAGAGCATCCCATTTATCTCCTGTTGATTTCAAGGGTAGGTACAACTCATGGTTTTGGTGTGGCAGCAGCTTTTCTCCCAGGAGAGTCTGATGTATCTCAGCAGAAGGTGCTGCAGACTTGAGGGTCTTCCATGTGTGGTACTGCCACAAAAGAGAAGAGAGGGTCCCTGGCACTGCCTCCTGGAGGCCCAGGCTCAGTGGCCCTCAGATATAAACAGTCAGGACTTAAATTGTGTAGCTTAAAATAGTAGCTTATTATCAATGTGGTCTCAGAGTCTGTGATTCATAGCACTCCTCCTTCTGAGAGAAGCTGTAAACACTAGGGAAACTTTTATTTTCAGGACACGGTTTAAATCTTTTGGATTTCCCTATTTTTTTCATCTTTTTTTTTTTTTTTTTGCTAAGATTAGTAAATATTTTAACAAGCAACATTATGGGAAACTCAGCTACTGATGTATGAAACATTGATGTGAAACTCCTTGTGAGCAAATTTCAGTAGTAACTGAGGCAAGGGAGGGCTGCTGATGCTACTGCAACAAGCAGATATAGCTTTACCAAGGTTCCACTAGAGATTTTCACTCCCCTTCTCCCACTGACTCCTGTCTCCTGGGAATTGGCTTCATGGCACTTTTTAGCACACCAACTCCACTGTTCTTTGATGTGAAAGGTCATTTACCAAGCCTGGCTCATGTAGCTGCTACTGCCAACATATGAGCCACACACCTCACAATCCAAAGGAAGGATGTCACATTTGCCTGAGGAGGGAGTTAATGGAGAAGAGTGTCATCTATTCCTGCCCCAAGGATGGAGAGAGTGCTCCTCCCACCTCAGGTAGCACAGAGCCTGTTGGAAAAGACATGGCAACACAGTGATATGATTCTGCCATTCTCATCAGGCTGGCAACTACCAGTATAAAGCTATCAAATCTAGCCTTCTCCAATTCCTATTCCTCTTTTTCTAGACACAAAGGAAGTCTCAGTAATCACAAGAACAATGCATATTATCCATACGATGGAGAAGAAATGGAGCCATCAGAGGGGCTTGCTGCAGGTCATAGAGGAGGTAAGTGTCATGGCAAGGACTACTGGCAACATTTTTAATACCAAATTTATAGTGTTGCCATTAGGTAGGCTTTCTGAGCCTACCAGGCTTAAAAAAAAGACATCTGGACACTTAAATTGTATTTACTTCTCTTGTCTGGAAGTGTGCCTGAGAGTAACTCATCTGATAATCTATAATGAAAGTCCTGGGCACTGATGCTTTAAGTCCAGCCTGCCTTGTCTGTCTGAGTGTGACTTTTTGTCCATGCTTCAGTGTAACTTCATACATCTTGAAGCACACATCTCCAGTAAAGACTTTGGGAAGGAATGCATTTCATGGGTTTATTTTTGTTTGAACACGGTCTGTGCCTTACATTAAGTTAAGTAATGATTAATTTTGTAAATGGTTCACATTTATCCAGAATTCATGAGAGCAACCAAATAACTTCAAAGCACAGAGTTATTCACTGGATTGTTTGAGAACTTCCTGACCTCACAGCCCTGTTATTGTAATCATTTTAAGGACAGTGCAATTTTACTGCATTGGGCTGCACTTTCATTTTTTCATGCTTGTTTCCTCAAAGGCTTTATTAGCCATAAAACCTTTTTAAGCTTACTTCTGTTTTGACAGCTCAGCAAATTCCCACTTTCTGTAATTTTTTCCCTCTTTCCCCACCATCAGAAAGTGTGAATCTAAACCTCTTAATGCAGACAGATTCAAGTCCAGACCAATTTGTAACACAAATGACACTTGCTAAAAATCAATGGCAGTGGTTGGGCTATGAAGGTCAGGGGAGATAATAGCATCCTGGAAACAGGATAGTGAGAGAGAAGTTGAGAAGGATCAACTCTCTGGAGTTATAATCAAAGTGTGACACTGTGCCAGCCTGTGCTTGCATTACTTCAAACATTCAGTACCTCCAGCTGTGTTAATAGTAACAAATTCATACAGATGCTTTGCCGCCTGCAGAAGCACAGAAATAATGGCAATAATCTGTGCCATGATTGTGTTGCCCTCCCTTCTGAGGCTGAAATGGACCCCACCAAAGTACTCCCTAATGCATTTTAAGCTGAATGCTGGAAACAGCTACAGGGTTGGCTTTTCGTGCACTCTCAATCTCTGATGCAAAAAAGCCCTGAAAATGCAAACCTGTTCTTTCATATCAAGTTACTTCTTTATACAAGTAATTAGTAAATGAGATTGATGACAAATGATGATACACATTTTAATGCACTCTTGCCTTTTTATTCTTTCCCTTCTTTCATATTTTCCATCTTCCTTCAAGGCAGCATAAAGCCCAGATCAATTTATAATGCAAAATGACAAAGAATATCCAACAATACAGTGTTCAAAAAAGGAGTTGAAGGAACATAAATACTAATTCATAAAGGGACTAAAGCACCTCCCCTACAAAGACAGGCTGAGGAGGTTGGGGTTGTTCAGCCTGGAGAATGGAAGGTTGTGTGGGGACCTCAAAGCAGCTTTCCAGAGTCTGAAGGGGGTCCACAGAGAAATCAAAGAGGGATCTTCATTAGGAAATGTAGTGACAGGACAAGGGGAAATGGGTCCAAACTGAATGGGAATAGTTTTAGGTTATATGTTAAGGGGTGATTCTTTACTGGCACAGGTTGCCCAGAGAACATCTGTTCAAATTTATTCACTGATTTTCTACTTATGAAATTACTTCATTCTAATTTTTTAGTGGTCAAGCATTTACATTTTTTACACATAACGTGAGCTAAGAAATTAAAAAAAAAATTAGGCATGAAAATTAAATGATGGAATTTTTATATCTGAGCTTCCCAGGACTGGGCAGAGCAGCACTGATGAAAAAGTACTGTCAGATAATAGACTGCACTATGATTCAGTATGCTGCATTCCCAGGAATCCTGATCTTTGGCTTTCTTGTTCTCACTCATTTCAAAAGTTTAAAATTCATTACTGTTTCATAATGACCTGAATGGTAATTACCCAAAAAGCACTGTGATATCCTAGAAGAACTGACCATACGTTATTGTGAGATATTGCAGCATCTCATGGTTTTAACGACTCCCACAGTTTATAAAAACAAAGCACAGCCCCCAGCCCCATCCTTACTTTGGGCATATTTAATGCGCCCAGTTCTATAGCCTGGAGTCAGCAGAATGACCTGAACCTGCTCATTGAGAGCTTGTGGAGTACCTGAAGCAGCTGCTCTTCCAAAGACTTGGCATGTAAGACACAAACTCAGGGTGCTAAAGCAGCACAGAGTCATGGAAAGAGGAATGAGAGTTTCTGGGAATGTCTGGCCTGGGAAACAAGGCCAGCAGCCACTCGTGTTCAGCTGAGTGGAGTAACACAGATCTGAGGGAGTCCTTGTGGTGCTCCTGGGGACTCCAAAATTGCCCACTGAATCAGGACCAGAGTGAAGCCTTGCCATTTCTGACAGTAGTGCAGCACATTGGCAGGCCAGCTACATCAGTTAGAAAATTTTCCCTCTATGTTCCTCTAGAGGTAAAAAATGCAGAGCTGGTCCCAAAAGAAATGAGAGCAAAACATGTGGGCAAGCAAAGCCCTTCAAGGAGGGAAAGATGGACACTGGGAAGGACTCTTCTCTTGTGAAGTGATCTACATCAGCAGGTGAGAATCACGTTCTGTCACAATATGTTTCAACAGATTTTGAAAGCACAAAAGCTAAGGGCCACTTAGAACAGATTATCATATTATCTCTGCACATGTAACATAATAAAATACACACATGAATACGCACATCAAAAAAGAAAAAGGCAGTATTTATTGCTCTCTGAGACAAAGCCACATTAACTACTGCTTTTCTGTTATTTTCTTGTGGATGAATAGGAAACATGAAGTACCATTTTCCTGTGGGAATATATAATATCAAAATTGAGGTGGTGAAGCAGTAATATGGGGGATATGATCTGTTATTTTCTAAGAATCACAAGAAAACTGGAGGATTATATATGGAAAGAAGAAAACTAGAAAACTCCAAGGACCATGAATAATTAAGTATGAAGAGTTTGCAACAGAAAATTCTAGAATTATGTCTCTCTACAAGTTCTGGTGCTGAGACACACAGACCAAATTGTGGCTGTTGGATAATTTCACAGGAAAGGATTTTCCATGTGTATTATTCAGATAGGGGGTCATGCTGTGTTGTCAGAAGCAAAACCTTTGGCTTTAAGATCAATGGTGGACATTTATGGAACTTACTTATACAAAGGGAAGAGTTGTACAAGGGAAGTAAAAAACAGAGATTAAAATTTTACATTTAACTTCTTTTCTAATCTCAGCAATGCTGTCCTTTTGTGATTTTAACAGACTTCACTAGCTACAGATTTTCTGGTTTATGTGTGTTAATAATTTCTCTTAGTTTTTAAAGCTAATTGTAGAAATTAAGTGAGAAATATGCACAAATCTCTTTCCCATGATAAAGTGCACTTGTAAGTAGAACAATGATTTCGAAAAGGACAGTGAGATAGACAGAGATGGTCAAATCAGACTTTCTTTTTGAACATATGTATTAAAAGACAAGAACATTCTGTTATTATTTTCTCAAAAGAGCTGCAAAGCCTCATGGAATATAAATTTTTAGCTTCTAAGAAACATCAAGCTCTTCCAGTAACTGAGAATGATATCAGCCCTATCAGCCATGTTTCATTGCTGTAGCTATTGTGATTCATTTTTCTTATTTATTTTAAATTTAATTTTTAAATGCAATTAAAATGTTTCCACCTGGTAGGGGAAAAAATAATGAAGATCATAAAAATACAGTTCTTTAATGACCTGCCTAGGAAAACAGAAAACTTGAGGAATAAACCAAGACTTCTGCACAACCCAGCTTCAGGGTCCTAACCCAAATGCCATTCTGAGGAAAGTAATCATTATATGCAAAGCAGTACCATTTATCACATTTGTAAATGTGGAGAAATAATATCAAGCATTTGCAATTAACCCAACCCTTCAGCACGTTAAATGGGTCAGACTAATCATATTCCCTAGCAATTTTACACTATGAACACAAGACCCATTTTGTTCCCAGCACCTGAGCAGAATAGCAGCTACCTCCAATGAAATGCAGAGCCATGCATGCAGGATCCAACTTGGTTAACGTGTTGTGAACAGATTTACAGCCTATACAATTTTACATAGACAGTCTGGAATTGAGAGCTAACATATGACAAAACATGAACTATCCTGGAAATGCATAATACAACAATGGCAGAAGTTGGCTCACAAGCTAAGAGAGCTGCCATGAGCTGTCTGTGATCTAGTATTTGTATGAAAAACTTCAAGCACAAGCCTTCTGATAAATCACAAAACAGGACAGGTTGCTCTGCATTAGATGTCCAAGCATGGCTTCAGACAAGCATGACTTGATTTTGAAGCTTGAAAGACTGAGATAAGCAGTGGAAAGAGATGAACTTTCAAACTAGGACTTTTGTTACTGCATTTAAGTCTAGCTAGTCAATCTCATATTTGAGAAACTGCACGCCAGCTTGGCTATTTAAACTGCTGAGCATGCAGCAGCTTACATTTAGATTTACTGGAGGTGGTAAGAACTACATGTTCTGGAAAGTCAGGCTTTGGGTTTCCTCATGAGACACTCAGGAGACTAAACACTGTGTAAATGTTTTGATTGTGGGATCTAGGCCCTCATTTTAGAGCAAATACTGCCAAGCAAATGGGAGAATTGGCATGCTTTTAAACAAAAGAAAGTTTTCCAAATGGAGTTTGGAAATCTAATTTCCAAAGGAACTAGAATTTCAGAAAGAGTCCAAAGGCAAGACTTCCCTGATTAGAGAGCTCACATTGACATATCCCAACTATAACAGAAGTACTTTATAACGAGGGAAAAGCAGAATACAAATGAAAATAACATCCCATAGATTACTTTGAAAAAATAAGATTACTTTAGAGTTTTAGAGTTAAAATTAATAAAACACTTCAAAGCAATTACACTGAGAAAGAAAAAAATCTTACACAAATAATCCAGTGGTAGAATAGCAATTTGTTGAAAGAGAAGAGAGTAAACAAAGTAAATCACCAATTTGATTGGTTTCACAGAATAATAAAGTACTGAAGCAGCACAGTGGAGGATTTGCTGGACAATTTTCTACACTGAAAGTGTCAATTCATTCCAAAGCTTAGCACTGATGGATAATATGGATTGGTATGGATTGCAGTGCTGTAACCATCTGAAAGGTCACTTGACAAACACAGCAGGAGTGACCTACTGTTCTGCCATTGACAATCAGACTGCCATTTTGACAAGTCTTTATCAAAAATCTTTACTTCAGGTATTAGATGGAAATGTTTATCTTTGGTTTGTGGCACGATTAAATGTTGGCATCTTAGCATTTCATGGAGTTCACTGCAGCAGTGCTAATACCTCCTTGGATCATACTTGCAAAAAGCTAATAGGGAGCTGTTGTCCCCATAAATGTCAGCTATAGCACTGAACAGAATCATAGGATCATAGAATTATTTAGGTTGGAAAAGACTTCTAAGATCATTGAGTCCCACTGTTAACCCAGCACTGCCAAGTCCACCACGAAATCACATCCCTAAGTGACACATGTACATGACTTTTAAATACATCTAGGGATGATGACTTCCTAGGACAGCCTGTTTCAAAGCCTGACAACCCTTTCTGTGAAGTTTTTCCTTATATGCAATTTGAACATCTGCTGGTGCAAGTTGAGGCTTTTCTCTCTGCAGAGCCTTCCTGCCCTCCAGAAGATCAACACTCCCTCCTAACTTGGTTTCCACCTGAAAAGTGACTGAGGACACACTTGACTCCTTCATCCAGATCATCAACAAAGATATTAAACAGAACTGGCTTCAGTAATGAGCCCTGTGGAACACACTTCTGTGACCTCCCAGAGTTACAACCATGGCTGTAACTCCATTCTCCATAACTCTCTGGGTCTGGCCATCCAGCCAGTTAAAAATCATTAAAAATTATAAAGAAGGTAAATTATATTTGTGTATATGGATTCTGCTAGAACCAAGAATCTTCAGACAAATCACCTTCTTCAGCAAGTTTCATTGAATAATAACAGACATAATTCAGGGAAAACCCATCAGTGGAAGACTAGCCAGGAAGAAAACCAGGTAAGATGTTACATTGAAGAATCTCCAGGTTGTGAACACTGAAATTCAGAATGTCTCCCATTTCACAGAGCTCTGACAGTTCTAAACTTTACCACATTTACGAGCCAAATAATCTGGATAGTCAAAGGAGATGGTGTCATTAAGATACTCTTTGGAATAAAGGAGTCTTCCAGACTGATATGAGTTAAAATAGCTGGGGAAAAGTAGGGAAGTACTGTTGAGCTGGGGAAAAACTGGCTTCTACTGCTTCACACAGCATTCCTAGGCAGGAACAAAGAGGTGCAGTTGAAGGGTATTCCACCAGCTTCTGGTCTGTTTCTAATGTGCAGCCACACGCATTTCAAAGTATCACAGCACAGTAAAAACAAGAATCCTGCACAATCCTATTGCCCTCAACCCCACTAACAAGTTAATACAGTCGAAAGAATCAATACATGCTAAAGAAATTTCTGCCTCAGTTTCTCTGTGACACTGGACAGTGATTTGTTAAACTCATCCTGGATATTCCCAATTTCTCACAGAAGAGGAGTCAGAATCACTGATCAAATATAACATTGTTCCAAAGAGGGGACAAAGATGTAAAAGTGCCTACATGGTTCTAAAATCCCAAATCCTGTAATGAACTGTGCATCATTAGGGGGCTAAAGTTGCCTTTTTGAAAGTATAGTATTAAATGTCAAATTCATTAGTGGCATGACCTGAAATCATTAGGTCTTTCTTTCTAAACCAGCTGCATATGTGATGTTTGGATTCCTATACGTGTTATTTTCAGATCAAAATGAAACCACAGAGAAAATACTGCGCTTCATCATTGTGTGTCGTTTTTTTGAAAGAATGACTCAGGCATTGATATTTAGACTACTTTCAAGTCAAAATATTTAAAGCTCGCATCCCAACCAGAAGCACACTTACTGACACATTGGAAGGTCACTAGAACATGAGAAGATAGAGAGAGGTCTAAGCAAAAGACCTACAAATTTAATGTCTTCCACAAGGGAGGAAAGGCAACTGTAACAAAATGGAACTGTTTGGTCGTATTTTCATCAAAGTACTGAACAGGTTCCAAACAGTTTCAGATGTATTAAAAATCAGGCCTGTGGCATTTTCCTCTTGTACATTCATATTTCATTAGGTGCAACGACTTTCTCTTTTCCCCAGTTAAAAATGCCATTCAAATTGGCCGTCGTACTTACTCTTTTACTGTCACAATATAGCCATACTCTTTCTCCTCAGAAGATTTCACTTCAAGTTGTAAGCCTTGTCCTGTGTTTTTCTGAGGATTTTCAAAGGAGTTTCCTTCCTGCATTAAAGCATTCTTAATCCAGTAGCTGGTCTGGCTCAGGTCTTTGGAGTCAGATTCACTGTTCTTCTCAGTTGTCAGCTCCCTTGAGAAAGTCTCACTTTTTACGTTTTCCACACCAGCATTTGTTTCTTCTGAGGAAGAAAGGTCAGTTTCTTCAGATTTCTTAGTTTCTGTCTTTGCAGGTTCCTCAGGAATAAGGGCTTTATGAATATTTTCAGCTAATGCATTCTCATTCAAGAATCTAATTAGTTTTGCAGTGTTCACCTGTATTAAAAGAAAAATATTATTTTTAAAACGAAACACAGGAAGGTTATACTCACCAAACCTGGAAATAATTTTTCAAACTCTTATTGATATGGCAGAGTCTACTCATACAACTGTTGCATGGTCATTTTCTTAATTTCTTTAAGCTGCTAGACTATGTTAAGAACATGCTGTTTTTTCAGTAATAATAAAAGAGCCTTAAATTATGCCACTGTATTTTTCCATGTGTCTGTGTGTCTAAATATTGATGAAAATGAGACTTTGTTATCAGATAAGTTAATGAAAAGGAGAAAAAATAGAAATGTCCATCAATATGCCTGGGTTGGGCCTGGAAACTTTCATATCTCTTGGGTTTCACAAGTAAAACACCAGAAAAAGAACAGATATTATATGACCAATTCTGTTCCCCTTCTTCACCTCTAGAAATGGTGACAAATTGTATGTGAGTTATCCAGCAAGCTAAATATATGATCACAGAAAACCAAAATCTGTCTAATAAATCAACCCTAAGCAAATGAGCCAAAGTTAAAACAGGTGCCTGGAAAAATTCATTAGCTAGGTACATTACATAACTTTATTTCAGGCAAGCATTTGGGAGGAAAGGTTGGCTGATGGGCACTTTGTGCTCTGTGTCACAATAATTCTATTCAAACATCCCCTATCCAAACTGTCACTAAGAAATTTACACATGGGATCCCCTGTAAGTCTGTTGTGACTACAGCACTTCATCCCTTTTTCCTGTGGGTGTTTAAAGCTCCTGCCACACTGTCCGTGTGTGTTTTCCTTGCTCCATAGAAGGGCTGAAGAGATTTTACTGTGAATACAAGAGGATTTGCCCGTTTATGAGTCTTGCAGTATTAGCTTCTGATAGAGTACATAGTAGGAGAAGTTTCACACAGTTTTTTAAAATATTCCTTTGACATTTTTCTGCTCCATGAAACTGGGAAAAAGAAAAATGAATATACTTCAAAAATGGCTAAATATTGGACAGCAGTCCATAGGATATGATTCAAAGTTCAGGAGGAATATTGTAAAAGTAATCTGGATTAAAATGCTAATTTTGATGTTACTAGCTAAGGTACGAGATGTAATGCTTAAAGCTTTTGAAATACCTCTGATGTTCCCCAGAACTTAGAGTCAAAGGACAGGGGGAAAAAGAATTTTCAAGAACACCTCAATGCTCAAAATTCACTGATTTGAGGAAAAGCCTGAATTTGTCTGGACTTTGTGAATACATTATGAATTCTGTGTATTTAAAAAGTAGAGAAAGGGAAAAAAAAAGGACTTGATTTTTGCTTTTTAAACATCAAAACTCATTTTGGTTAAGGCTTATATAAATGCTCGTTTATTATATTTAAATAAATGCTCATTTAACATTTCAGTTCATTCACAACAACACATCCATGTGTGGTATTGAATCATAGCCATACAAAACATGGAACAAGTCTTATATTTCAGAAGTGTCAGTCTGTCTTTAACTGCACTAAAACCTGATATTCTGAGATATTTTTTTGTTAAAATACTGGTACTCTACCTCTTTATCAGTTCTCACACTGGCTTCATGCGCTCCATTGTCTGTAGGATATGAAAAGCACAAATATATAGTTATGAAGGGCAAACATCATATACAAAACAAAGACTTCTCATAGGCTGCTTTTTAGCAGTGGCTTTTTTGTGTGATTTAAACATTGAGACCTCAAAGCTGAAAGGGCAGAGTAATGAGCACTGTATAATTTTTTTTTGTTATTCTAACCCCACTTTGATAGCAAATTAATGTGAGATCAATAGACATAGTATTTCAAGAGTCAATGTAATAGTGTTATTTTGCTAATTAAGTGTCAAATCATCATATCAGTTTACCAATATCTGAGAAGAAAAACCAGAATAAAATGGCTTTAGCTTGCTGAATGGACATTTACAGGAAAGGAAAAGGAAACATGTATTTCCCCCATATGTATTTTGTTGGAAGAAAATGACGTATTTCCATATATATCATTCACCAAAATCATGTTACAGTTTAACTACAGTGATAATATTCCGTCACATCCTTAACCTCAGTCAAATACCAGTGGCTTTTTGCTTTATGAAGTGAATGTCATTCACCTTTCTCAGCATGATTCAAAATAAATGCTCAAGTTTACTCCTTTTAATCTACAAAAAAATCTGGCAATCAGAATAACCAGAATATCCCTAACTAGTAAGGATTTCAGTATATCACCATGAAAACAGACAGTTAAAATCATTTTTATGGCTTACAGTATACATTTCTGGCATACTAGATATTATAACATTCCTAAAATAGAAAATGGATGAGCAGTAACTTATGTTCCACTGTGGTATCCACTCATTAATGGCAATTACTGCAGCTTCAGAATCTGCATCATCAGGAAAATATGTGTGCAGACAGAAACAAATAACCATAATAACTTGTTCCCTAAGAAGGAAAGGGAACGAGTGGGTTTGTACCTGTACTTGTCACAGATTTTCTTCTGCATGTAACTGTGGCACATTAAAAAATGATTATCTGTAAAACATATTTTTCTCTCTGCATATTTTGAAATACATCTTGTAATATAATAATTTCCATTATAATTTTGCTTAAATAACTCCTTTTCAAGAAAAGGAAATTAAATCACATATCATAAAGCAATTTTTATTTCAATATGATTGGATGTGTAGGTTTATCTTCCTTGTGAAGCTTGAAGACCAAGTGTTCATAAACAGATTTCTTTTTTTTTTTTTGTAAATTAAGAACCTGCTGTAGAAAGAAAACAACAATCTAAAACTCCACACCCTTTCAGGAAATATAGCAACTTTCCCTCCCATCTTCCAAAACAGATTTTCAGAAGTCTAGCACTAAGGTGAAGCAGTAGAGGAAAATTAGGGTAGCTGTCTTTTGCTGCACTTAACCTCTAAAAATTAATACCTGGTATATTAACACTGTTTTCCATTAACCCAGTCTGAAGCTCTGCCCTTCCTTGAGCATCTCCTTTCTTCATTTGTGCTTCTGTTTTGTCTTCTTTTGTTTTCCCAGCACTTTTTCCTGTTTCTTCCTGAATGTCAACACTCTGAATGGCAGTGGCGATGGTATCAGCGATTTCATCCAGTTCTGCTGAGCTGAGATTCTCCACGTTCACTTGGTGTTTCTCCAGGTCCTTCAATACATTTTTAATCAGTGCCTCTGGATCACAAAACAACATAAGCACAGGATTTAGCTGCATACATGAAACATATGTGCTTATATCTTTAAGTTTTCCTAAAAGATAGCTTTCCTTTCATGGAGAGTTCCTGATTTTTAAAGGAAGGCACACTCATTTATGCTGCATTCCTTACAGAAAACACAATATTCTTAATGGATGTTAAAGTTTCTGATGAGGTGAATCTGTGCCAGGACAGGGGAATGTAGGCCATCATAACCCAGCAAGGTCTCCTAGAGAGAGGGCATGAAATTATCACTTTTTCTTTACAAGAACATTCTTTCTTACTCTAAATTGACTTAAATATTGAAGACAAGTGTTAAAGTTGCCTAAATTTTTTTAGCTGCAAAACAGTACAAACAACATTACTGTTTCCTAGAGATCAGTTTTCTTTGGTGATTTGCTTTCACAAGATAAGTAGCTATACAGAGTTCTGGGAAAAAATTAGAGGCAGATATTTTGTCATTCAATCAAAAAGCTCCTTGTCAATCAGAAGGGGATATAAATATATGTCCATTACATACATGGATATGTAAAGGACAAAATTTCTAAATAATTTTAATTTCTTTTGGAACATATATGATTTTTCAAATATACATTTACATCTATGAATGATAGACATAGACATAGATTATATATATATATGTATACACAGAGATATAAACTTACAGATATAGAACTTGTTTTGGTTGGCCAGCTATGAATGTTTTACCAGTCACATTGAGAAAAAAACAACAAAACAAAACAGCAAAACACCTTTGATGTGATAAAAGTTTTGAAGATAAGGAAATTCAAGGACAATGGATATTAAAGGTGAGTCAGAAGATGGAGCATAACATCTCCCCGGGGAAGGCACTTTTCTGACTGCATATATTGCATCTCTACTTCTCTATCAGTCTGTAGAACTCTGCAAAACTCAGCCTGATGTCCCTTGGAGTATAAGACACTAAATGTAGTGCTTACTGTAGCACACCAAAACCATTTCCAATCATGCCTCTGTTCTGCTCATTCATGTTGATAAGAAATTTAACATATTTTTGCATATGCATGCAAGCAAGAAAACTCTTTCACATAGTATTGTGTAGGAAGAGGATAATAAGAGCTGCTTTTAAATCTCTGTTGAATGTATGAATTTACATATAAGCAGTTTGAAGGCACCATCCAACCTTTTTTCTCAGTATTAACACTCACCATATTAAGCCCAGTGGCTGGACATGTTCATCACCTGCAAGCAAGATTTTGGGACCATGCTATCAGCTTTCAGGCTCACATAAAAGTGAATTAAAAATCAGGAAAACAGGGAAAAACAATGCCATAAAATGCCATATTTTCTTTTTCCTCACAACAAAGGAGGAAGAAGTACACAGAGACTAGGAAATAAGTAAAAGTAGTCAACAGACTTCTGCTTCACGGAAGAGGCAGTGGAACATCTGTGATTTTGCAGGGAGACAAGCATCAAGGACTATTTTTCATTGGGAATAAGAGGCCAAGACCTCAGACACATCTGTCATTTTCTGGATCCCTCAGTTTTGACTGAAGAGCTCACCATCAGCATCTCACCATCAGCTTCCCAATTCCATCTCAAGGCAAAGACTAATTTCCCCTGACCCGACCCAAAATTCACCAACCAAAATAATGCCATTTTCCCTTAACTAATTAGTCCATAAAAAGCAAAATAACTTAAACAGCTTAAATAATAGGTTTACTGTGAGCCTGAGAGGGTGCTGACATATGGGGAAGGTGGTTCTTTTATGAACTTTCTTTTCCAGGTAAAAAAGAAACATCTTTCCAGTAATCCACCATGATGTTATTACAAAATTCTACTAATTTATTATATAATTCAGTAATACAAAATACAAGGTTATCTAGTAAAATGTCAACTTTTGAAATTTCCTTTTAAAAAACCATAGTTTTAAGCACACTTAATTGTGACTATCAATAAAAAAAAGACAGGTTGTATCTGTGATGTTACATCAAACTGACAGCCCACAAAGATTTTGTTACCATACTGGAATTAGCAGAGTGCTTTATACAGGAAAGCAAGTGTTCAGAAATGTGAATCAAAGATGTAAACTCAATCTG
This sequence comes from Trochalopteron elliotii, assembly GCA_024734555.1. NCBI lineage: Eukaryota > Metazoa > Chordata > Aves > Passeriformes > Leiothrichidae > Trochalopteron > Trochalopteron elliotii. The sequence continues at coordinate 2,117,744 of JANPWX010000094.1, forward strand.
TGCCAAACTCTCTGGGCCAAGATATGTGGAGGCAGCAAAATTAATACTGAAGTTTGATGGAAGCTTAGCAACACTTCAGAGAAAACTTTGAAAAGTTTCCTTTCATTTTATTGTATCCACCCCCTGTTATGAATTTAATAATATAGTAAAAGCATAGTGACCAAATACTTCCATTTAGGAAGGTAATTTACAAGAGCAAATTAATCCAAAATGCAACAAAATTTTTCAATACACTTGATCAACCTGAGTTCAAGACACTTTTTCAAGAAGCACAAGAGCTTCCTGGCAGAGAGGTGGAGAGGATGTTACACATAGCAGCAATGCAGAAAACTAAGCTATAGGAAGAAAACAGTACTGTTGCATTACCACAGGAGCCTTGTGTCTGCTTAGGTATCATTTCTGATCTTATCTTTGATAGAACTATTGGACAATATCTTGACAGAAAAGCCTAAATTATTGAAGCAGAGCTAATAAAGTCAGCAATGAAAAGACAGAATATATGTCAGCTCCAAATCAAAACTAAAACTTTACAAATGAAATATCATTTGAAGACAAATCTTAAAAGAGAATTGTATTTCAGGATATATATAATTAAAAGAGTTATATTAATACAACACAACTAGATTTTTGTTTATGTTCTTTGATTCACAGCCAGCTGTCAAGACCAACTACGGAGCTACTCAGCAACATGCAGACAATGTAGCTTTGTCATTCCCATTCCATTTTTTCCAAACTAAATTTTTTCCCCTAAGCTATATTCTTAGCCCACTCTTATCTCTCCAGTCCATTTTCAGACTCTTAGTTAATATCCATTGTCAACAAAAAAGCAGTCTTAATCTCAAACAAATGGGAATGGGGGAACAGGGCAAGGAATAACATGAAAAAAGAATGGCCACAGGCCCTATTCCAGATAATACTGACAAGTCCACTGCAGTTTCTTCTGGTTCACTAAAACCTCAATATTATGTAGAGGAGCCTCCTGCTCCTCTAATACTGGCATTCCTGCCCTGGCCATTGCCATCCAGGAACAGTTCATCAAACAGACTCCTAAATACTGCATTGACATGAGTAAAACTTTGGCATTATATCTAGTTTTACTGAACAACTACAACGTGACTTAAAATGTCAAGGACCAAAGGCAATAAATAACCAAAGCCAGTAAGTTTGAGGAATGTTATGTTTTTAGTAACCTAGGAGGGACAGTCAACAAAGGGTCTGTAACAGTCTGGTGAAATGCAGGTCTACATAAAGAATCTTGCTAACTCCACATGGTTACTGATGTGATATTAATCCTTATCCATGTTAAATATATATATTTACACTTCTTGTTATGGCACTTGTCCATGTTTGCAATAGTTTGTAAATTACTGGATAACACTGATAAACAGATAAATATCACTGCATCTGTTTACAAACACCTTTGGGTAATATGATGAATTTATTAAAACCAGAAAATATTGTTGGAGAAAGACCAGAAAGCAGATGGATACTGCAATGGCACAGCACTTAAGCAGCACATGTTCTTGAACATGTATTTACCTGTGCACAGCTTTTATAGTCTCCCATTGACTCCCTTCTAAGTAGACTCAGCAATGCTCAGTCATGTTTCACAGGGCTTGTACTGCAAACCAGATTTCTCCCTCAGCTCCAGCTTCCCAACTGATGAATGCAAACTGCCTTTTATAGTTACCCTGGAACCATAATGGCAGTAAAAGCATATATGTCCTAGAAGATGTAATTTTTAATATAAGCTCCACCAGTAGAATTCCCTAGTAGGCAACAATAGCACCTTATCCAGGGGAAAAAAGCTTTTTATTGTACAGCATATAAATGATGCCTCATACTCTGCTGGCACAAGAGCCAAAGCCAGCTTGCCTGAACAACCACATGGCATGGGAGCAGTAACTTTGTCAGAAATTCCACAGCATGGTCTGTCTTCTTCAACCCCATCACTCTACTGACCACATGTGGGCTGCCTCAGCAGCTGAGCACCATATGGAATGGTGATCCCAGCTTTGCCAGAGAAGAAGCCAAAAAAAAAAAAAATTGTTCCATAAACATGGTACTTTGCTACTTTTTTTAAAGACATCTGAATTACTAATTCTGTGACCTTTTCAAAGGAACAGAGAGACATATTCTGTAATATTTAACACACAAAAAAATCAGTAGACTAGAACAAGCCACATCAAACTGAGCCAAATTCTAAATACGGCTGGTGCAGAGGAGAGATTAACAATTCCAGTGTTGCACAGTGACTACAAAGGCAGTACCCACGCACATCACGCTACTCCTAGAGGTAACAACTTCCAAATCTGATAGAAAAATAACTCTGCATTTCCTTCTTTTGTATTTCTCCCTCAGGGTGCCTTGTTAGCAAATTTATCTGCCACTGTTTTGCAGCAATTCTCAGTACTAATCTGCTCAGTACCTTCTGGATTGTTCTCCCAGTCCAGTGCCTTTGTCTAATCCTCTATCAGATGGATCAGAGAACTGAGCACCCCATGCCTTCCTGTTTTTTACAGTTCTGTATTTCACACAGTGCAAGAGAAAAACAACCCACAAGCCTACAACAACCCATAAGCACAAGAGAGATTGGAGAAAGGTTAGAAGCAGAAAGAGGTTGTGTGGGCAGCCTGGGAAATCTGAATCTAAACCACTTTCATTGCAATGGACAACATTTTAAGCAATGAATGTTCTGGGGTCTGTCCTCATCACTTTCTTGTGAGATTATTAAGTGGCTCAAAAATACAAAGGAAACCACATTATTTCCTACTCAAGCAATTCATAATGCCTTGTCTATGCAACATTTAATAGCAAATGCAATGGCAGAAGTTCCTACAGGGCATATTATGTATGAGAAGTCAAAGTAGTACAACCCAATGAATTGTGAAACATGTTATTCCCTGTAAGTGTTAAGCATTTTTTTCCCAGTTGGCTCCTACCAGGAAAGGTGAAGTGGAACAGCTGGAGGATAATGAAACCAGCATGCGCCTAGTTTGTTTTGAGTCTAGCAACAAAATTGTCTAACCTGTGCAAGAGACTTACAGTGCCACCTGGATTTGATTTTACATTATAGTTCATTCCTTGAAACCTATTATCTCTGGGCACCATACCAAGAATGCTTTCACTTCTGAGCATCCTTTAGGCTGCAAGCGTTATCTTTCCTCTGCTGAAATTCTGACATTTCTCTGTGTGTGTGTTCTGGTTTTGGAGGATATTTAAAAAAAAAACAACAAAACAAATCAAACACTACACTTTATGGATGATAAAGAGGGATTCAAAGGAAGCCCCTTACATATCACCAAAATCCATTGGGATAGTGGTGACTGCAGTGTAACAGATACAAGTGCTTGACAATGGCTGGGGATCAACTCTTTCATTTTTCAGGCATTCTGAACCACTGGAATAACATCACTAGTTAGATTAGTTTAGAGAAACAAGAAAATAAACCAGAGTTATAAAGTCTACATGATTCCCCAAGACTCATCTTACAAAGCAGCATTTTAAGTGTATCACAGCATGGGGATGTTACCCTCCATTTTCATTTAAATATTTGTTGAACTATCATGTACAGAAGAAACTGCTCTCCAATCATTGTTAAACAGCACTATTAAAAAAAAAAAAATTAAAATCCAGGAAATGTTACGGAATGTCCAGCCAAAACTAGATGCAACCCCACCTTCTTGTCCACCCATCCATGGAACTGACAGACTCCTCCCTTCTCTGTGTTCTGCATCAGAATTCATCTCACTGTTAATTTCTGTGCTTAACTTTAAATTTTACCCATGGTCCTTGAATTTCTAGTTAAATAAAGAGATGTGGAACAAATCCAGGCATTTCTGTATTATCTATATATATAGTGTGGGATGACTGCTTAAAAACAGATTTGATAGCAAAGATATACCCATAATTATGCGTTGTTTGTAAAATGCTTTGAAAATATAATAAATTACATAAATGCTATGTCTTACTAAGTGCCATATATTTCTGCACGCATATGGAAGGTGGGCTGAAGAATGTGGGTAGATGTTTGCAGGGAAAGAGTAGCTGGAATGGTGAACATTATTACTGTGTTATGGCAGATATAAATATGCCAATACCAAGAGATACATCAAATGTCTGATTTTATTTTCTCTTTCTCAAAAATGCTCAGTAAACATGAGGGAAACTTCAGGTAAGCAAAAATAAGTAAATATCAACTTTACCATCCACAATGCTCAGGGGGTCCTTTGGATCATCCTGGGAAGCAGATTTATGACTCAGCATCTCAGGGGTTGGCCTCAGCACTCCAGGCCTCGGCTGGAACAGCTTCCTCATGTTGAAATCTTCTGCTTTTCCTTTGGCAAAAGCTCCATCAAAAGGACTGACTTGTGTAGAGTACAACCTCTCAGCATAACCCTGAGAGCCTTTAGTCCTGCTGTGGGGGCTTTTTTCACTGCTCTGTGCAGACAGGTTCTGGGTGATGTAGGAGTGCAGTGCGGCCATCAGGCTCTTCTGGTTGAGCTCCATTCCTGGCTCCGGCGAGAGCTGGTCCGGCTGGAGCTGGCTGAGGGTCCTCCCACGGGCATTCCCAGGGAATTCCTGGTGGGATTTGGATGCATGGACCAAAGGAGGCGATGGCTCTTTGGGGTTCTGCCTCGTGTAGTACTTCATTGGGTCATTGTAGATGTAGCTCTAGAGAGAGCAGAAGGTGGACGAAAGGAAAGGGTCAGAATTGCTTTGTAACTATTGCTGAGCCAGGACCTGAGGCATCACCCTTAGTGCTTTACCAGCAATAATTGGAACCTTCAGTGCAAAAGTAAAACTTCAAACCTCAAACTGTTAGGTGTGCTTCAAAGAGGCACTGCTAATGTGCAAAAATCCAGATTATCACATTATTAAAAAGCAAGAGAAAGAGATTAGAGAGAGAATAACACACAACTCAATGTTAACTATGTGTGCACTATTTGCATTCGGTCAGACAATGGAAATTTAATAAATCCACCTTCCCTTTGGTTTTTACTTGACCTGTGAGAATAACTATTTTTCAGATTACTTGCAAAAAACGAGCTTGAAAAATTAAAAATGTCATTTTAAAAGGAACACCAAGTAAGTAGAGCAATTTTTTGTGCATACATTAAATACTTTGCTCTATTTTAAATGAAATATTTTTCCGCTAAATTAAATCTCTAATAAATAGATCATCTGATACTATGAAAGAAAAGTATAAATGACATTTAAATTGTTTTTTAATTAAATCATTATTTTCAGGAAAAACACCACAGCAAATTAAACAATAATGTTTAAAACATGTCTATCAAGCTCAAACCACATTTTTACTGAAAAAGTCCTGGGGAATAAAAAGTGGAAAGGTGGGCTTGCAGTACAGTTTTCTATTTTCAAACTGTATTTTCAGTATGTCACACCAGATGGACATTCTTTTTACTAGGATTTAATCCTAGAGACATTTTTGCTATGATCACAACCTGAAGGTAGGCCTTTTCATTTTTTTTAGCAAACCAGTTCCATCCAGCTAAATAATTTAAAAAATCATTTTCCTTCAGTTCTTGCTGAATACAGCTTAGAACTGAAAGGTTTACTTATACCCAGAATCATTCTGATTATATTCTTTGCTTATAACTCCCTCAGGACACCTTGCTGAAGTTACATCCCATGCTGTATGTGTGCTGCAGGATGGGTCCTGCTTCTCAGCTGTGCTTTCTTGGTTAAACTCTCACACAAACTACATCACAATATGTCAACCTTAGGACAGGGACTATTTCAGCTCTCACTGCTATAAATCAGTAAATCACTGGTCTCCCTGTGCACTGATGACACGATGATTTAGGACAGACAGAGCTGCAAAATACAGAGGGAGTGAAGAGACTCTACACTCCAGAGGAGAGCAATTAGAAGGATTCAGATAGAAAAATCATTATTTATGTATTTGCTAATGTACTTTGTAAAAACAAAATAAGTAAGATGATAAACTCCTCCAGAGATGAGTAATTACTTTTAGATTTAATCTAGGTTTTAATTTCTGGACAATAATTTTGCTCTCCATTTAAACAATTTTATTTCTGATGACAACCAGTGGATTTTACAATACATATTCACATCCATTTCTTTCCAAGAGGGTTTTCTTCCCCTTAAAAATGACTGAAGAGGTTCATTCCATGGTTCCATATCATGGTTTAAACAGAATTATGATATAGGGAATTTTATTACAGAGACAAAAGGCACTTTGGCCACTTTGGTTTGTGACCTACCAATGCAAGGCTTTGGGTTTCTGCAGTTGGTCTTTAACATAGAAATGTGCTTTGTGAAAGTCAAGAAATTGGGCTGCAGTGAGGCACTGACAAAAAATACAGAGCTAGAGATCAAGCAGCTTTGTGTATGAAATATTTCAGTGTCCCCTGGGAACTGTATCAAACAGCAGCAGTGCAGCTCTGGTTCAGTGCTCCAGCTGCAGGGTAGGCATTGCTCTGATCAGCTCCAAGGGGGAGCCAGTTGTCAAAATGCAAGTTGAACACTGTTTACATATTTAATAGCAAAGCCTAAATGTGAAAAACTTACAGTCAGATGCATTTATCTCCCTACTTGAACGGGTCTTTGCCTGGGGTAATTAACTCTCTAACGATACTCACTCCAGAGTGAGGAGGAGCTGCAGAGGATGACACAAAACAGCCCAGGACACGCTGAGCAGTTCACTGAGAATTCACATAAGCTGCCATCTGCCTTCCCCACTCCTGTTCTCTCTGCCTTGCAGCCTTTCAGAGGACCTCCTGGGCTTAAGGGAAGGAAGAACAGGGAGCTGGGAAAGGAAAAAACGCAACAGGGGGAGGAAGACATTCCCCATTCAGCCATGGAGAGACAGGAAATTGCTCAATCCAATTTGGTAATTTGAATCTATGTCCCATATCCAGCTCTCTCTTTTGCCTCTTAAGCTTTACTGGTAAGTGTTAGAGGGGAAGAAACTGCTGGACACTCTCAAACCATGTGAAAGACTAGCATTAGGAGACGTGGGCTGGCTTTTGATGAGCTATTTAACAAGTCCAAATACCCTTCAGCATTAACAGATCACTGATTTTCTGTCCTTGCAGACAAGCACAACAAAGAAAAGACCAATAACCCACCAAGTGATCATACACAAATTGGATATAAGTGTGTGCCAGTCCTGGGCTCAGGACTGCACCTCTATCAGGAAGGGGCAGCCTCTCAGCAGCTTGACAGGTCACACTTTGGGCAGTAAGGGATGAAATATTAAAAGTTCTAATTAAAGCAGAGCACTGACAGCTCAGCTGTCTTCACTGAGATAGCAGCCCCTCTGATGTAGTTTACTCTGACTTTAATTAAAGGGGTCTCACAGCTGTATGGCAATCCTCCACTTGCAGGAGAAAAAATCCCCTTCCTTGCTGCCTCAAACAAAACACCAGAAGTATATGTGCCACCTGACATATGCAAGATGAAATCCAAGTAAAATTGCAGCACAGATAAATACAATCCTAAACTATGGGTTTGCCTAAGTGGTATGGGAAAAAACCATCTAATTTTTACAGAAAAATATAGGACAAATATATCAGTAATATGTAATTTAGAATCCAGAGACAATTTACATCTCAAGTTATTAATAACAACTGCAGAGCACTGTGGTTATCTTATTTGAAGTGGGTTTTGTAAAACCCACTCCTGAACATGGACATTGCTAGTTTGATTAATGTCAAAGTTAAATGGCATAGTCCATGGTTAGTGAAAAGAATGCAAATTCCCATATTGGTGCCTTTGGAGAATCTTCTAACATTGTGGATAAGCAGAGGGAAACATAGAGCTGAAAATTTTTGAAAGAAAACATATTTCTGGATTGATTACACAGGACTCAAATGAAGTACTGCCAGTAATAGAACAAAAAACCCCACCCCAAACAAACATTAAGTGAACTGTGCAAAAATAAAGAATGCACTAGTTACCATATAGAGGGTTTATAGTGAGTAGGGTTGAAATACAAGCCCTTCTTACTATCAGGAACATTTCATTTTTTAATAGGTAAAATACTGTTTAATTATCTCATGTCACTGATACAAAGTCTTTGAAAAGTACTCCTAATTGCTAAAACCCTCAGTTTAAAAAAAAAAATCTTATTTCTCCATCTGCACAGGATTTCCCTCTCCTTCACCACCTTTCAAATAAGCTATCTCTATAATTCACACATAAAAAATCCACGCACACTAACCTTTCTGAAGATGGAATTGTTAGGGCAATGTCTTGTATGGTTTAGGTATGTAACCAACTGACATTTTCTGCATGAAAGTTCACAGAAGGGCACATTAAATTGCACTCTGCAGACACACTATGCAAAAGTCTATGTACTACATGTTTTATCAAAAAAAAATACAAAGTAAAAGGGGCTGCAGGATTAGATACATAAAACACAATCCTGTTCAATTTATCCACTAAAGGCTAGATTGACTGGAATGTTTTGGCCAAGTGCAGAAAAAATGGAATCAAATTTGTGACAAAATACTTCCTTTCTTGCACATACATTTGGTAAATCCTGAAGGCATTTAGAGCTAACAAATATCCCTTAGAAATGCATGAAAAAGAAATCTTCTGCCCTCGATTTCATTTATGTTTTTTCTGTTTGATGCAGATATTAACCCATGTTTGCTACTACCTAAATTTGGTTGAAGGATGATTCCACCTACATCTCTTAATTTACTGTGCCTGTTTGAGATATTGACATTGTGGTCTCTGAAATTAGAAGATGAAGATAAAACCACAACAAGCACTGGAAGGCCCATCTTTACACATGGTGGGATAAAATAACACTTTCCAAAGACTACCAGAAATTAAATTACCTCATACCTTAACTCACTGTGTGGAGTGAAAAAAGTTTAGCATTTTGTACCAGACACAGTCTGGATGCTCTGTGACTCACACACACTTGCCTCAGGCAAACTTACTACATGGGAGATGCACATACTCATGCAAACCCCCAAAATAAACACCAGCACAAGTGGCACTGCCTGATTCCTGAATTAAAGGGTAGACTTTGAATTTGTACTGCTCAATTTACCTTTAAATTGATATAAATCCACCCAGCAATGAAACCTGAGGACCAAACAGGTGTTACGGAGTGGGTGACAGCATGAAAGTTCCTGGGATGGGGCTGAGCAAGCAGCACAGCTCTGTCCTCAGAGCATCACAGCTAAAGTAGCAAGTCCTATGACAACAAAGCCTTAATTCTTTCAGCTGGGGAGTTCCTGTGCCCACACAGTGCTGTCCTGTCAGGATATCTCAGCAGGCTTCCAGCCAGGTTCAAACTGAAAGGTGGGAACTCCCCTGACAAGCTCTGCATGCTGTAGATACGACCTTACACGCTCTACACCAAATTCAGTGTTAGCTTTATCTGAAAATAATAATTACAGCCAATGAAAGTTTTCAATTTTCTGAGTAATAATGAAGCAAAGGGCTTTGCTAATGACCTTTTCACTAACTATAATGATACCATGGTGATACTATAATTATACCATGCACAAAGCCCAATTTGGAAGAATTTGGAAAACTAATTCAGAATCCAGGAACTGGAACAGAGACCAAATCAGTGGCTCCTGCAGTGATGGGACAGCATCAGACCATGGCCTTTCCACAGATTCACAGTTTTAAGGCAACAGGCAACATTAAAGTCATCTCACCTGACCTACTAGTTCATTAATAATTTTCTGTAACTAGCTTCTATTTTCTTCCTGAAAATACAGTAGCTTTGAAATAATTTAATAACTACATCAGAGAAGGTGGCAGAGATTGTTAATTAACATCCAGTAGTTTGGAGTGTCAAAAACTCGATCAAGCAAAAGGAGCCTTCAGAGTCTGCTTTGATCAAAACTATTCATGACTTTATTTCCTAATCCTTGTGAAACCACAGTGCCACAGGAATGTCCAGGCTCTGACTCTACAGCATTCAATAAACTCTACTGCTGTAATTTCAGTTGATTTCAGAGAATTGGCTTCCACTCTTAAAGAAAACTACCCTCAAAAAAGAAAAAAGAAAAAAGAAAAAAAAGAAAAAAGAAAGATAAAAAAGAAAGGATAATACACTGGCTTCTTGCTTCTTTCATGTATAAGTTACTATTTAATAAAATCACTTTTAATTCTCAGATGTTCCCAGCCATTCTTGATCTCCTTTGGAATGATCATACCCACTTGCCTACCCTTCAACTATCTACAACAGACCCCCCTATATGGATAATTTTTGCTGTCGGTTGATGCAACTTGTTTTTAGTTTTCATAACTGCTATTTTTTCTCTTTCCTTCTGACCCACCTCCATCCTATGGGCAAAGCAACATTTCCTTTGGTGTAGAAGGATGGGTGGTCTTTCCTCAGCATCCATGATTGGCTCATCATAAACAAAAAAGTCTGTTTTACACACTGGGATATATGATAACCTGGCTCGTCTCCACACATAAAGGATAAAACACATGAAGGAAAATGAAGGTGGATGACTCCCAATAACCTGATCAATGGCAAGGGCCCCGTGCCCTGGCTCCATCCAGGGCCATCACAGTGAGCCATCAGCCACCATGGCCAGGAGTGCCCCCCACCAGATGGGTGATGGGAAAAGCCCTCTGGATCACCCTGCAGACTGAAAGGGGTTAATGTCTGCAGAGGTGTGAGAAAAGCCCTCTGGATCACCCTGCAGACTGAAAGGGGTGAATGTCTGCAGGAGTGTGGGAAAAGCCCTCTGGATCACCCTGCAGACTGAAAGGGGTGAATGTCTGCAGGGATCCTTAAGAGATGCTGCACTCCTTACAGGTGCCATCTTGTCATTGTCTGAGGCATACTATGGGATGTTTAGGAAAAAGAAATAGGAATGGTAGCTTGCAAGCAGGCTGACCAATACACCTGTCTGACCTTGTCTTGTGTCTGTCCTGTCTTCTCAACAAACTCAATTTCTAACAATTCTCCTGGGTGGGAAGCTCTGTTCTGCACCTTGTGCCTCCTGGCAGTACCTGCTCCACTTGGCCACTGCCTGGACATGGGGGACACAAGGGTCAGGGAATCTTGGCCCCTGCCAGGCCCCTGCATTCAGGAGCTCCCTGACACCACCAGCAGGAACCAGAGAGTGACAGTCAGCCCGCAGTGATGGTAGAAATTGTGCAGCCTGGTGATCAGTGCTGACACATCTACCAGGGTGTATCAGCTTCCCTTGCCTGAGAACATCTTGCTCACATGCCAGTAAGTCTGTTAACTCAAGGTTTCAGTGAATGATGTTTAGACACATTTTCTGTAGGCATATGCTGGTATATTGAACTATCTCATTATCTAAAGATGATTTTCATAGAAACATGATGATCTTCATCTGCCAAAAGTTGAGCACATTAACACCAATTCAATATATTTATAACTCCAACACTTGAATCTAGAAAATAGTTTTATCCTAAGAAATGCAAGCGAATAGAGATCTGCAGGATTGATGTCCACAACACTGCTTTACAACCCCATTGAAAGCAACCTTCTATTTGCTGGACAACTGCTTGAGGTCAGATGAGGTCTTTTCCCCCATTAAAAATACAGAAATTTTTGTTCCACTGTCCTGAAATGTCTACAGTAACATACTCACACAGAGGTAGCTAAAGTAAGTTTAAATTTCTGTGAGCTCTACCCTCTCATTTGATAAGTATAATGGAAAATAAGAATGGCATGCACTTTGTATCAGCTCCATCATCTTCTATTTAATGACTGCAATGTACTGAAGTACTGGGAGTAAATATTCTCAAGACAAACAGCAAACTTGCAGGAAAAATTATAGAAACTAACTCCAAACATACGGTACTTGGAAAAAAATAGTTGATTTTGAAGGGAAGGGTTTGAAAAAGAACTATCCAGACAATATTTGAGATATTTTTAAAATATCAATCTATGTTTCATCTGAAAATTACTAGAAATTAATTAAGTGCCCGTTTAAATAAGACTCCAGACTTGACACAGATAATTTATAATAACATTTCTATGGCACTTGTATCTTCTAATAATTGAAAAAATAATTAATCCTTACAAGATACCTGTGTGATAAGGGAAATGATGGTTTCTATGTTAGATGTTGAAACTCTGTCATTATATCCTGCATAAACTGATGGGCTGTAGGTAAAAGTACAGGCTGGATCTAAGACTTGAGCATGATACTAGGACTAGAATGCTCCCTTGCTAAATTATTAGTTCAAAAAATAAATCACAAGTTACATTAGGTCACCAGACTGTGTACTAAGGCCACACACAACATGATTGCAATTTTACTAGGCTTTGTAGCCATGATTCTATTAAAGCTTTAAATATGTGGGTACCAGTGCTTCCAGAAAAAGTTGCAATCTACACCAGACTCCTGCAGAATGTCCAAGAAGATGGAAATTACGGTATCACATTTTATATATTTAAATTAAAACAGATGGATCACAACTTGAAAACTCTCTTTTTCCCTCCATTGATCATGGAATGGGTTTAGGCTGATCTGCACCAATACAGACATCTTTACAATGGTCAAATGATTTCTGCTCCAGTGCTTATGGAGGTTTGTTTTGTTGGGGTTTGGGGTTGCTTTGGTTTGGTTTTGGATTTTGTGGGATTTTTCATTGGTTAGTTTGGGGTTTAATGTGTGTGTGTGCTTGTTGGCTTCTTTAAGGAGGACTTAATGCTATTTTGCTATAAAGAGCCATGAGGAGGAGAATGATCTGAAAGATGAAATACTTTTCTTAGATTTGAGGCTTAGCTTTTAGTCTACACTTCACAAAAAATTATTGCATGACCTCAGAAAATCTGTCTAATCTGTCTGTGAAGTAGGGGCATTAGCTCTTCCCTGCTCTGTAATGGTTGTAGGTAAATGAATACACCAATGCTTGGGAAATGTTCAGATATCGCTGCATACGTGTGTCAATAGAGAGGCAATTCCGTAGCTTCAAGGAGACATTCCTTTATCAATTATTTCAGAAATATTTTAATGAAAGTGTTCAAGCACAGATGAATTACATTTGTTTATACATAATCTCTTATATACGAAATATTAAATTTTACCTTTATATAGAGTTTAAATGTATACACAGCAAGAAATTTTTTGACTTTTTGTCAAAATTCTGATGAACTTCATTCAGTCTTGTATTTAAATCGGTGTTAGATAAATAAGGGTGGTGCTTTTTTGAATTAAAGCTTCAGGTTAAAATGTGCAATGACTAAGTAATTTCTTACTAGTTAATCACAGTAATTATTATTTGGAGATAAGCTCACACTACATTTTTGAGCACTCATGCACCCAGATTTTCTAAAAGAAATAATTATCACACATCTTAGTTCTTTTGGTGATCAATTACAATGGTTCAAACAATTGATTTTTTAGGCCAGCAAATACATGAATTTTTATTTTATATAATTTGTATGATTTTTACTTGCAGCTTCTCCCCTTTCAGCACCACTGCATTGCTGAGCCACAACTCTCTGGCACTAACCAGTCACTTTACCTGTTTCTTTTTCCCCTCATGATTCTGAAAAAGCCTTTAACTTTATTAGCCCCTTCTTTGATGTAAAGATTCTGGTGGGGTTTTTTTTCCAAGAAATCTTTGCTTTAAAATTTATAAGAATACTTAAGATGTGGAGATTTCTGTAATCACAGTCTCTACATAAGAAGTCTACCATGAAAATGAATGTAACAAAAACACAAAGAAACAGTAACAACAGAAAATTCATGAAATTCCCTAAGGTATCTGACATAATTTTCTCTTTCCCCCCATCCTACCCATGAGGGAATGGCACTTTGGCAAAGACCTCAGCAGCAAGTAGGACCAACCCTGACTGAAGCCCTCAGAGGCCAAGTCAGGGGGAAGGAGAAGAAGCAATTCCATGAATCTTCAAACCACAAAACCCAAACCACAGAATAGAGATTCCTGCAACAAGAAATACAGCCACAGCACAAGTATGATGGCAACTTCCATATTCCTACAGCCTGTCCAGCAGGAAGTACATTTGGGCCAAGTTTCAAATAAGTTCCCTTTCTGTGATGATTAAAAAATTTTCTTGGTCAGATGAAAGCAGCACAATTGAAATCTCCAGTAACTATTCAAATACAGGCAATACAGATCAGCAGCAAAGCCAGCAAATTCTCCTTTACAGCTTCTGGCCTTTAGCAATACCTGCTACGTGCTGTCTTTCAAATCCAACAAAACCCTGAGCCTCAGTTTCTGTAGGAATGTCGACAGTGCAGTGGGTTCTCAGGGGTTTGGGTGTTTTGATATGAGAGGGGTTTGTTCCAGCTGGAGGGGAGAAGGGCAGGGCAATACACATGTGATTTGGACCTTCTGCATTTCTTGCCTCTGTAGCTAAGATAACCCAATTCTCATTAAAATATGTGCCTGGCTATTTCTTGTTTTCCATACTGCATCCAGGTTTGGTAGAAAGGAATCACAAAGACTGATAACTCAGCAATTTATGAATGGTAAAACTTTCATAAAGCCCAAGTGTGTGTGTGTGTGAGGAAGACCAAGAAAATCAAACACAAAATCCCACTAGCTAATGCTTAAGTAACAAATGCCACCAAGTGCCCATTTCCTGAACAACTCTTTTCAGCTGAACTAAAATGAAATGTTCCTTACATTTCCCTCTGGAAACAGACCCACCAAACTTCTGATTTGCTGCTATTTATTCCCTGACAGAGTCATTATCAGCTGGCTAGATTACAGCCTGCAGTAGATACTGCCTAAATACTGAGAATAATTCTAAGTTAGTGAAGAACTAAGTGCTTCAAAAATCACCCAAAGAAGCTCTTGCAGTAAATGGTAGACACCACAGAAATTTTGGTCAATCACATGATTTAAATTTACTGGTGTTATTTCTGCCACTGCTGTATCAAACCTCAAGCTGACAGTCATTTGAACTACGGAAATAGGAAAAGAGTTATCTGCTTTCAGTTTTGTGATATTTTATTTTACAACTTTCTGCATAACTGTATGTGTGATGTCTCTTCATTAATTTTGAAGCTCTGAAGTTTTATTCTGATAATACAAATAAAGAGAGTAGGGCAACCAAAGACTGAAAGTTTGTAAAATAGATCAATGTTAAAATACAAAATAATCCTTTCCGAGTATAAGGAACGTTTTAAAATCTCTTTATCTTTTATCTTCCTTTGTTTTACATTTGGCCAGAGACATCTGATGTCAGGCTTGGAACCTGAATCCACGCAGGAAGTCTGTCAAGAAGCACTAAATTTCTGCAAGATTCAGCTACACTTCACAGCACGTAGGGTATCAAAGAACCCAGAGCAGTGTTACATCTACTACAGCAGGAATGAAGTGACAGAGGTAAATATATACTTGAAAGAAAATTATTTTTAAGAAGGGCAAAGCCCAAAAGCTGTAGTTCTAAGTAGGGTAAAGTACCTCTGTCTTGTATTTATTTTTATCAGAAAAGGACAAGAAAGTTTAATAGATCAGATCTTGCTACAATTATTTAATGTGGGCTTGTAATTTGTCTATATATTAAGTGCAAAAATAAGGTACCAACATTTTGTTGAAGCTTGCAATTAAAGTGCATAAGGTAGCTTTCTCCAATTTCAAGTGCTACAACTATATCAGAGGTAGATCATTCAGTTACTTTTCCGCCTTCTCTTTTCAAATTGTTAAATTTTATGAGTTTTTTTCTGCTTCTTGGAGCAGCAAAAATCCTGGTTTCTCTCGTGTTTAAATGCTACTTCACTAATAAAACAATGAATCAGGATAAAACACCATGTCCCTCTTGCTTTTTCAAGAAAAGCAGTTGTATTTTATAGGAAAAAATCTCAAGGATCATTTAAAATTTATGGCTGATCACTAGTTTTTAAAATAATTTTCCTTTCCTTCTTTTTTGATTTTAAATTATAGGTAACAATGTCTGTTGTCTCAAAACGCTCCTTAGTAAATAGAAGTGTACAGTTTGCTCCTATACGTGCTTCATTTCCAGATTTTCTCCTCTTTATCCCACTCCCCCAGGCTTCAGAGTACCCATCTCCATGGCAACACTCGATAAGGCTGGTGGGTGGTGTTATCACAGCAGGCTTCCCCACAGAAGGTCTCAGCCATATGGATTATTTATGAACTTGCATGACAACACCAGACCCACTGAAATACTTCCTGAGCAAGTTTTTGTTGAAAGCCAGTGATTCAAAACAACAACACTGCAGCCAGCAGCCATGAGGAGAGAGTGGAGGAAAAACACCACCAAGGCGGTCCCTGATTCCTCCTCAGAGCTGCCTTACCACTTCCTGAAAGCTCCTCTTGCCCCAGATTAGCACCTGATGACATGTGCCATGAATCATAAGTGCTGGATATAAGTCAGTCAGAAACTGGGAAGTTGTGCTTCTGACAAGAATAACAACCATGACTGAATGGTTGCTACAACTGGTGCTGCAGATACCAGAGTGGTTTGGTGCCTCTGAGTTAGTCCCTGAACTGAACTAAAGCAGTTTGGCTTTGACACTTTGGTCTCTTCACCTGATACTTTTCCCAAAACTTCAGTATATTTTTTGGGAAATTTTGCATTTATACCATATGCATTGGAGTAACACAGACAATTTCTTACAAAAGATTGCTGTAACAGCAGCCTAGTTCTTTAAAATCAAAGAGTGCACACCTTTTGAGCAAAAGATGCAGGGCCATAAGGGCCTGTTGTATGGAGCCCCTTCGTCCCATAATTTAAATAAATTTACCAAGTTCCATCTTAGAGAGAGACAGATTTTATCTAGGAAGAGGAAAAAATGCTTCTCAAAGAGGTTCTCAAAATAGCCATGTTTGCAGTCTTTGACGGAGTCAATACTCAAGATTTAATGGTTGTGATTTATCTTCCCAACTATCTGTACATTTATAATGTATACATATGAACCTTAACTGGTCACAGTAGGCTTTCCTTATGATCAATAAGAAGTAGGAAATGTTGAAGCATAATTTATCAGACCCATTATTAAAATCTGCTTAAAGATTATGTGGATTGTACCCTAAGCAGTATAAACACCAGCAAGAATTCACACAGTAGTTTAGCCAGGTTTTTGGAGAGGACCAGTTCAGATGCAGAATTTCAGATGAGCCAGCCAAGATGTTACCAGCTTTATCCCACTCTTCTTTCTTCATCACATGCAACCCATCCCTAGTTAGGGTAAAATGCTCCAGATTTGACAAGCTGAAGCATTTACAATGCTTGGAGATGAATAATTTTGAGAAAACTTAGTGCATTATGATAATCAATTGGAGGAGGCAGTAAAAAACAATGTCTGGTCTTCAGACAGAGGGGATATTTCAAAAATGAGAACTCAGAGAAAAAGGAAGCCAAAATCACAGGATGTAAGAACCACATTAAGAATACTACCTTGACAGAAGCTTTGTTGCTTGTCTTCCTTGGATACAAGTTTTTAGATGCAGTCTGGGAGAGAATTCTGAGATATTTAAGGTATTGCTGAAGAGACTTGGCCAAGTTCACATCATTTTCCACATCGTAATTTCTTTCATTCTCTTCATTCTGTCCCAAAGTCCTGTAGAGCAAAAGCAAGGAAAAGAAAGTTACCAGCCTGTCCAACGTACAAAGTTGCCAACTAAAAAGGCACTACAAGCCACTGTAGCTCAACACATAACAGAAAAGTCACTCAAAAGCTTCACAAACACAAAAGTACAGAATATTCAATGTTTCAGCAAAATCAGTCAAAAAATCTTGCAACATTAACAATTTATTTCATGAAACAAAGTTAATGATTCTAGAGTAAATCAAATAAAATGCCACATCAAGGCAAAGCCGTGTTCAAAAGAAAAGAAAATACTTGTAAAAAGAAAATGCACATGATTAAATTGCACCCCAAAGAAATATGAGATGATTCTAAGATTTGAAATCTTGCTGGATGATGATGAGATTCAATACCAATTTGGCCCCACACCAATGTAAAGAATAGAAGACTACTGCATATGCAGAAATAATGGAGCAAGTAAACTCCAGAGAAAGGCTTGAAAAGGGAATAATATGATGGAAAAAGTATCTCTTCTGATCTTCTCATGTGCCTGGGATTCACAGAATCATGGTGTTTCCTGAGTGATTTAGACAGATTTTGGTGACATTTGCAAAGAAAAGCTAGAAATGTGATTAAACGACGGCAGTGTGGAGGTGCTTATATGGGATTCTGAGTGCTCTGTGCAATGAACCTGAATTATTACCAGCTGTCCCCATCTATCTCAACAACACGTAAATGGTGATGATAATTTAAATGTCAGCATCAGTAACTATTTCATTCCTTGTGCAAGAAAACAGAGAGAAAGTTCCCAGCCCTCTCCCTTTCCTGTGAGAGAAGCTGTTTGAGGGAAATCACCTTTTGGTGTCACCATTTCCTACTCACATACCCACACACTTCTCCAGTGAAGAAGAATTCCAGGTGGAAGAGCTTTACAGCTCAGTGAATGAATTTGACTTTCAACATCTCTGTGCCACTGCAAATAAAATTTTATCCTACCAGCCCACATCTTGCCACTAATGTAGAGGCACAGCCTGAGAGAGCACCATTATATCACTTTCCAAAGCTGAGGTTTAATTATATTACTTTAATCAAAAATTAACAGACTTCCTTCCATGCTCACAGTTGTACCAAATGTGTGTCTTTACTAATTTCATACTAATAGATGTAATTAATAATCTAATTTACTGTGGTGGCATTGCAACCAACAGTGCTCACAGGTTTGCTCACTTTGAAACACCAGAAAAATCCTCCATTTCTCCCCAGGGTATAACAGCAGGGACACAAACTCTAGGAAAAAGAAGGGTTACTGCACAGAGCACTGTAGCAAACCTGACACAATTTACCATCAATCTGGCTTCCTCCTCATGCTGTTTGCCTTTTTCTCTTATTCCAGAGCTCTAAATTCTGCCTTCTGATGGAGCATGGACATGCAGGTAACATTATCCACCTTCTTTTCAGCTTAAAGACAGACCAAAACTATTCTGCAGTTTTAGAAAACCTGGGCACTGTGCTTTCTGCTTCAGTAGAGATGAACTAATCCAAACAGGCTCTCCTCATAGGAAGGATCCCAGTTGCTAACACTCATCTTGCATTCATTGATTAATTCCAACACCTATCTTCTGCTTTCTTCACTAATTTTAAAAGGAAGGGAAAAAACCCAGATCAAATTCTGCCTCAAGGATTTCCACTGGAGCTAACAGGAACTGAATGCACAGACTGAGGACAGTATTTAGGTTGGTTTTTCAAACCATTATTTACAATATATAGTCACTGTCACTGGCAGCAGAAGTAAAATCTGGGATCTAAGATTTCTCATTTTTCATATGGAGACAATAACTGCACCCATATTTACATTCCACATTAAATGTAATAATATTTTATGCTATAAACATTTAAACAATTAAAATGTAAAAGACTACAAAGCTTTATGTTTCATTTGATGACAACTTTGATAAGATATTATTAATACATCTGAAAGATTTTTAAAAATTTTTGTAGTTCACTACAATATCACCTTGTTACCTCAGGAACGAAAATGCATCAACTGACCAGTTATTGCAACTAAATTTTTTTTTTCTTGTAACTATGGCAAAGTCATACTGGAAAATGGATGAAAGACAAATAAATAAAAGTACTTGGTGAGTCGGAGAAATGACAGTCAGATGAGTTCTTTTTGTGCACTTATTTGGAAGTATTTTTAGTTTTAATTTGCTCTGAAAAATGACTTGCATACAATGAACTTAAAGGGTATAAAGATGATACCACATACAATTGTTTATCTACAGAAATAATCATGTATTTCCTACAAAATCTAGCACTTCAGAAGCTTTTTTTGTGGAAATATCACTGCACCTCTGCTATTTCTGGAATGTTCCCAATTAATAGATACCACATATTTTAGAATAAATTTCTCCCTTTTAAATGCTCAGAGTGTCTTATCACTGACTTAATGATGGTTTTATTATAGAAATAATACTATACCCCATTTCATACATTGAAGTTTGCTGGAAACATTTGTGGTTTTGCCTAATTGCACCAATGAACACAACTGACATTTATTTCCTCTGTGCAGAATAGACCTTTTTCCTTTATCTTGAGTCCTCTTTCAAGAGAGGGTTTTTTGAAATTTAATAAGGACCCAGGAAATACCACGTACACTCCAGTTAGCCAAAAAAGAAAGAACTTTCATCTTGAAATCAAACTCCCGTTTTCAGCTTTTTTTTTTTTTGAGATGAAATCCATGTCTTCTGTTTCATCAGATTTCATATGCACTAATTTAGCCTAAGTCAATTTACCTTTCAAGTGTCTGAGTCTATTTTCTTGCTCTCACCAGCTCTGTGGGGATTAATGACTCATTAGTATGACTTCATATTGTCTTATTACACACGTTACCCTTAATAAAAGATCTTCCTGACATAATGTTTCTTTGATAATTAGATACCTACTCTAAGTTGCTTTTAAAATTATTTAATTATTATCTGATAAGATTTTAGCAAGCACACTGAGCACACTGAACATATAACACACTTGATCAGAATCTACAAGACACCAGATTTCCTACTGTTCTCTGACCTACAAAACACATTGCAAGTGGACAACCAGAAAAATCAATTAATGCTTTAAACTGTTGGCACATAAGATAATGCTTTCAGAGGCACAGCTTGGTGACTACAGAAAATCTATCCACAATAGGAGCTGCTTTACATGAACACATTTGAAATTCTGATGTTTCTGAAGTATCAATATACAAAATGTTGCAGTTTTTTCCTAACACATAGTTAATAGTTAAAAATGTAAAACATCTCGAACTTGTTAAAACAGCAATTTCTAAAAGTGAGCATTTCTCTTAAATCTAAACCTTAAATAATTTCTTGTATCTTCCTATATTTTTTTATTTTTATATAACTACAAATCTGGAACACTGCAGAATATGGCCTTGATCTCATGGAAATCTGGCCTATTTTGTCTTACTCTCATGAATAAAAATTTTAGGTACTCTCTTAAAAAAAAAATCCCCAGAAGATATTGAAGATGATTTCTGATACCATCTACTGAGAGTAATCCATCCAATACTGACATTTTGTGTACCTAAGCAGTGAAAACATGTTTATGGACTCAACCACATGTTGTTATCACCTTTATGGTAATCTTTAGATCACTATCTTCTTTAGAAGGTAACTTTCTATCTTACTGCACTTCTGAAATGGTGCTGTGATTTCAAGAAATGCTTTTGAATCAGCAAACATGTGAAGTACAGAGTCAAAGTCTGAATTAAATCTGAGCAAAGTGAGGCAAACAGAGTTGAAGACACTGGGAAGTATCAATTACACAGAATTTTATTTCCAGAAAAAAACAATCTAGAAAAGAAATGGTTCTGCAGTATATGCAAACCACATACTGCAGTACATGAAGATCTAAATTTCAACATTCAATATTTTGGCCATCAAAGCTAGAAGCTCAGATTTATCCCACTATGATGATTTTTTTTTTAACAAAAAGCCCTTTCTTTTAATTTCATTTCTTTTTGAGAATGTTTTTCTTAAAATCATGTAGGAGAAAGCAAAATTTATCATTTTTAACTGTTCCTCAAATTTTGGGGTTTGTGTGGTTGGGTTGGACTTAAAAGCCTGTAGGACAACACAGACCAGGTAAAAGAGTCTCTTTATATGTGTAACTGTATAGGAAGATGATACAACTGCAGGTTCTACAACCATATCAGTCTACAGAATTACTGATGTGTCTCTTGCAGCCAGTTACTGCAAAGTCACCCCTCCATACTTTTCAAGCCATGTCCCAACATTAGTTTCTGTCATGGGAACTTGCAGGAATCTCTCCTTCCTGAACAAACTTTGTAACTACCACTAGCAATCTATGGACTTCAAATCAATTATAGGTATGTTTTGGAAGAATTTGACTTTGAACATATAATTAGTCACTCAGAAAGTCATTCAATGCTTAGTCAAGAATAAAATATGTCCTGTAGATGCACTACTATAAGTTTGCCTTTTTAAACCAGTCATGGGTAGGGATGGGTGAACTGACACTAGACAGTGCAGAAACTGAATGAAAGGCCTGATGTTTTGAATTCTGGCGCCTTAATTAACAATAGAAAGTGTATTTCCTTAATTTGATGATAAACAGAAGAACAAGCTTGAGAGCTTTAACTCATTCTGTCCCCTGAACACTGGTGAATACCTTTAGCACATAGATAGTGGCTTTTGTGATTTATTAAATTCTGCTTCTGGGTCAACCTCTTTCTTATCATTTGCAACCCGTTCCAAAACCCAAGCAAACACACTACAGAAGACTTACCTTCCTCTGTCAGATCCTTCAGGTGCAAATACATCGGGGTGTCTGCTGCGGAGTTTGTGAATGGTTGAGAGCTCCTGACCAATAACATGTTGTGTGTAATCGTCTCGCCAGGTAAAACCTGATAAACAATGAAACAAACAAACAAAAACAGAATGAAAAAGATTCACTATTTAATAACTTGGAAGTTTGGCAAAAATGTGTCCGATACAAACAACATTAAAAAAAAAAGAAAAAAGAAGCCTCACTCTGCTGGAACCTAAGAGTGAACTACAGACTCTTCTCCTCTGTAAGAAATTCTGTTAATGAAATTTTGCTAATGAAACTTCCTGGCAATGGAAGGAAGACAGTAAATCACGTGAGGACATTTTGAAAGCCTTTGGTCTTAGCAGAATCTTAGCCAGTTGCAAACAAGTTTTAATAGATAAAAAAAGATTGTTTTGGACAACTGTGGAAATTATCCCACCTGCTGGTGTCTGTTGAAAGGTTGCTTCGTTTCCTCTCCATTCACAGCAGACTGCCCCCTCTGTTTTCCCCATGAAAGATTAAGGGTTAGAACAGAGGAGCTGGTACTGCAAGTTTCAGTATAACACATGAGGAGGTCAATTTAAGTTATATTTAAATGCTGTGACAGAGAACATTTAAACGAGGGGGGAGCACAACTATGTAGGCAAATTACAGCGACTGCTGGTTAAGTACATACACTTCCAACCTCATGGTAATTATACTTGAAATAATGGTATCATCCCAAATATAATTGTTACCTGATTTGTAGATTTTTACATTACAGTAACACTTCAGATCATACAATTTGCCGATGCAATTATCTGCAAATATCTAATAACTAAATATCACACAACTGAAGAGAATTTCTGTTGTTATGCCCTGTGCAGGCAAACACCACAAATCTCTCAATGAATATTGATAGAAGTTCCAGATATGGTTGTCCTGATAATATCTTCCTGTAAGAAACCACCTAAAGAAAAATCCCTTCTAGCACCAGATGCAGGCAGTCGGATCTGGTTGTTAGAAACAGGAAGGGAAGTTGCTTGAACTTGGAAGGAGGATTTCTGGTTCAATCCCTATTTTATATACAAATTATAAACTTCATCACCATCTGGAGTCAACATGAGGTGTTTTGGTGTAGGCAGACCCTTAGGATGAAGATAAAGCATCCTCAGCCTCACCAGAACTCAGAACTTGGCCACTTCACTACCTGGATGGGTGCTTTATCTATTTGGCTCTTCAGATTTTTCTACTGTACTGAAGCAGAATTATTTATCTGTTTATTAAATTCTAGAATTAGAAAAGAAGCCTAAATAGGACATTTCTCCATTCTGCCAAAGGAGACAATTCTGAGCATGCAGAAGTAAAAATTACTTCAATATTTATCAAATTTTCATCCTAAAGGGGAGATATTAAATAAGTTCAGTATATGTTTACACAGAGCTAAGAAGCATTAAAACTATGCTATTGTCTTGATTTAGACAAGATTTAGGGGGCAAAAAAAGGCCCCATTTGGGCAAGATTTAGGTGGACTGCATCCCAAACTGTTTTTCATTAGTGAAAATAATAATAATAAAAATTGGTACCAATGTAAGTATGCATGAAGGCTTTAACAAACAAAAAAAGCTTTCTAACATTCCACTTGTGATCCTTTTTTCTCCTTTCCTTAAATAAAAATGTTATTCAACTTTATTGAGGAAACACTTCACCTGAACCCATATTAGATGTTAAATGGCTACAGTAAATGACTCCAGACACTTAGGAGGGGAAAGAATATCTGTCTCTATTTAATCTGGTTTTATTTCTGATTCATCCTTTTCAAATGCAAATATCACCTTTTCAAAGATGCCATGTAAGAAGATGGATTCCAATAGTTTCAAAAATTTAAATCTAAGGCTGCTCAGAACATGTTTTTATGTGAACATACAAAAATGAGTCATCGTGCACCTATGACTACTTTGATGTACTGTAATTAAAAAGATTTTTAAAACAAAGTTGAGATGTATTCCATATCTATTTATTTATATATATGTATGTATTTATGTTGAAATTTACTTCTCTGTTGTCTAGCACTACACATTTCTGTTTGTTTTACAATCTCATGAAGGAGAAAAAACTAAGATAACTTTCAGTTTAGGGGGATGTGCAACATAAAAAGTTCAGCTAAAGTACATCGACAATAAAATTATTAGCATAGCTTTAAAACTACTAATTTATGAATTATGAGTCCAAAATTACTACAGTTTCACTCCCTAGCTCTAAAACAATACCAACCCTAGTAAAGGCTAAAGATTACACAATAAATAACATAACCTTTGAAGAAAAATACATTGAATTATTCTGAAGAGCTTTTTTCAAATTAAAGCAAGAAGAATCCATCCATGGTACCTGCATAGAGATGAGAAATTAATCTCTTTGAATCCCGAGCAATACAGAGTTTTGTGCATACAAACCCCAATGTTTTCAGTAAAAGAGCAAATGAAACCTGTGATGCCTGTATGAAACCTGTGATGCCTGTTTTCATTGATCAAGAGAATGGTATGTCTGTGGTTATCTTCAATGTAGCTTTTTCTCCTGCTGCACTATTTTAACATCTTTTCCTAATGCATTTCAAACCAGTAAAGATGCCCTATCATCCTTAATACTGTAAAAAATGTAACTGTGGCAGTAAAAAAGAGTAAACAGATGAAAGAAAAACAGACTACTTGTTACAGAGCTAGAAAGAACTAGAGTTAAGGGAATATGCCCTCTCAGCTGTGTCTCCAGCACTTCTAAGTCACTTCAGCGTTAGAACGAGACATGGATGAAAAACACAAATTTTAACTAATTCAAATATCCCCTTGTCAGTAATTTAATATTGCTGTCTCTTACGCAACGATCTCAGGAACTGCAGCTTGCCTAAAGTTAACCTCACGCCAATCATTTCCTAGCATTGTTTCAGTTTCAAAAAAAAAAAGTATCTCCCACACACTGAGCTGAATCAAACAGCACATTCAAGAGCCACAGTGCCACGCTGACAGCTGCAATCAGAGTTGAGGCTGAGCAGGAGCAGATGACGCCGTGTGGCGATGTCCTGTCCCCTTTGTCCGTGCCGTCACACCTCACGCCAGCCCCGGCCTGGCCACCCAATTATTGCGATTTGTGTCCAGCGGCTGAGCAGGATCACAGCAGAGCTCCTGTGCTCGCATTATTTCCATGTCACTAACGGGGAGCGGCGTGGGGGACGCCCAGCCCCTGATTAACCATCCCCCCCGGGGCTCTCCCAGCCCGAATTCCCACAGAGGGACAATGACACGGGAAGAGAAGGAGCCTGGCGGACTCCGAAATGACGCAAATGCTGCGACAACAGCAGCGGCAGACACAGGACTGCTCTCCGTTGAAGGCTTTGAGACCCCACAAAAACCAGCCATTGGTACAAGTTTTCCCTACAGAAGGAGAACTTTTCATTGGTATCAGCCCAATGTTTAATTTTTTTTAAATTTAATCAAAACTCTGTAACCTAAATGTATGCGAAAATGTATGCCAGTATAGAGACAGTGAAGACAAGACATTAATACCTTTATCAAACCCCACTGGAAGGTCAAATCTAATGGAGTCAATCTGGATATGACACAGTCTTTCATATCATCAGGTATCTCCCCACATCGTTTATTTCCACATCACAGTCTATTACTATTACACACAAATACAAAAATAATAAGATTGTTTAGGTCCTTATTACATTCAACACTTAGAAATGGCTATGTCAACAGACAGAATAATTCTAAGAATTATTAGTTGAACTCAAATCAAAAGCAAGCAGCTTAAATAGTGAAGAAAGCAGTTTCACAGTAGTGAAGATGTTAACTTCTGTCTACAGAATTAAAATGAAAATTATTTTCAAATTCAACGTAAAATGTCACTTAGCCTGCTTAATTGCCTTTCCTGCTATAGCAATTAGAGAGGATTATTGAAAAATACTCAAAATTCAAATATGTATTTCCTTCTCTCAGCTGATGAATTTTTCTAAGCAGCTGCGTTATTTTGTGTGGTTTTGACTCTGTTTTCCATCTTAGAGAAATGTGATGTCTCTCCAAATATACCTGACCACATCTTTAATGCATGTAAATTATAACAGCAGCTTTTGAAAACATTTATCTGCTATTTTCTCTGTCTAAACTTACTCTAGTTCACACTTACCCATACACATGAATTTCCCTCCCTCTGAAGGCCTAAGCAAGAAAAACAGAAGCTTTTTAACAGTTTGGAGGAGTTCTGGTGTAAATCAGAAGAGCTCAATGTAAGTGCTTTAAAGAAACAACAGTTCTCACTGCCCAGAGATTTGTCTGTGCAAATCTTTCTGCTGCTGCTGTTCCTGACCCTCTTCCAGACCAGCATGCTTGAGGCTGAACAGGGCTCAAGTCCAGCAGAACCTTTGTCTGACTCTTCCAGGTCTTGTGCCAATTGAAATCTAAAATTATTAGTTCTGCATCAGTATATTAGCAACAAAATTATTTTTACATTATTTTTCAAGTTCATTGAAAATGACAGGAGATTATTCTGAATTTGTAGAAACCTATATACTAAAACTTGATCCTTCTCTGTCAGAAAAATCCACTTTATAAAGGCCCAAACCCCTCAGAAATATTCAGAATTGAAGCCAAGATAGGCACTATTTCTGAGATGTGACATTATTTTTACTCCAGTTTTGGTAATGTTAGGCATTTTGTGCCTATATGGTAGATTAATTTTTTTTTTCTATGAGCTACCTTCAACTGCTACTTCATTTCAGCCAGGAAACTCTCATCTGTAGAGCTCAGAGACTTTCATCCCCCATGCCATGTGTTGCAAATTGTTAATGCCTACTTTAGCTGTCAGAATGTCTGCAGAATTGGGGATGATTCGCTTTCTTTGCTATTTTCACAACAGACAGGTCAATGTAAGGTATAGACGTGCCTTTCTGCAGGCTGCCTTTCCACATTCTCCAGAGGAAGTGCTCTTGTTCTCATTCCAGACCTCCCTTTTCAGAGCTCAAGGACATACCCAATAATGTTCACATATTTCAGCTCTGGCTAAGTCAAAATTGCAGCTTTAATGCTGAGGTTGCTGTGTACAACAAAATTAAGCCTTTCAATTGCTATTGCTGTATTTCCTACCTAAGATTGCAGCCAAAAGATAAAATCCTGGTGTTTTCTCTTAAAATAAAAATCCATCTAAAAGCAATTTTCCAATACAACTTGAAATGACAAGTTAATGGTGAAAATAGAAACAGAGAAGTTAAAACCTGCTCTTAAATCACAACCTTTTAATTTCCTAATTTCTTTGTATTGGAATATTCGTTTTTAATGAAAATTTTGACTTGAGACATTTTCTACAAAATTGGAAGAAAGTCTGTCAAAACACTTTGTATTACACTTCCAAAAAAACTTACTTCAACTGAATTTTTTTGCTCTGGTCTAACTTTGTGTTTGCCTTCTATATGACAAGAAAATATGATTCAGAATTTATTTGAAGAAATGACTGGGAGTTATAAGCAGTTATCACAATTCTTGTCCAATCCATTTCAGCTGGAGCTGTGGTCATCTCCTGAAAGTCCTCTGGAGCTTTTTTTGTTTCATTCCCAGTTTTTCCACTGCCAGTTACCAGCTTTCCATTGGTGACTTTGTTGCCTTCTTTTGGAGTTTCTAGTGAGATCTTTCTAATACGGAAGAATTTCATTTGCTGCATGGAGCAGCAATGCTCTCACAGGCAAAGAGCTTCTGTTTTATTGAACAGATGAAAGGGCTGCCTAAGGATTACAGCTTCAATTTTTCATATATTGTTTTATTATACATAAAAGTGATAATCTCCACAGAATTAAATTACAACCATGATCTGCTTACAGTCCTGATTTTAATTTGCTCTAAGTAACTATCCCAGAAGGTAGAGGAAAGGCTTTTCTCTTCAGTTTTTGAAATTTTTCTATTATTTGAAAAAGCCAAATGAGTGCTTCATTTGCCAAGGAGATTATAAAATGCTCTCACAGGACTCAGTATGTAATGTTTCCTTACCTTTATTTCAGCTCTTGCAGAGAGCTACAAATAATTGAGTTTCTACAAGAGAAAGTTTTTAAGTGTTTCATAAGACTTTTCTGCCACTGGAGCTGATAGTAATAAAAGAATAATATGATAATGCAAAATATATCTCCAGATTCCACACAGAGCAGGTTACCTTCAAAAGACTATAGCAGAATAGATACATGATTCCCAAATCCTTGAGATGAATCCCATGCTATTCACCATGTCATATAAACCTTCCCACAAACAGCTGACCTTCTACCCCAAACCATTTCATTCCATTCACAGAAATGTTTTTTAAGAAAAGAGGTTGTCTTGAGTCGTTACAACTTTATATTAATGTTCAACTTTAATTTAACTCATGCCCAATCCCATCTTTAACCTGAATATCTTTCTGGCCTGTCTAGGCTGTGACATATTAATTAAAAAAACAATCAACTCTAATATATGATGAGTAAAGGTACACCTCCCAGTCCTCCATTTCCTTCTGTCCCTGGACTATGCACAGACATTTCCTCTGTGCTGTCAGTCCAAGGAGTTTCATGAACATGAGGAAATATTCACATGCACTCAAAATAGTGACACTAAAATAAAGATGGGACTACTTTTGCTTGTTTCACTGAGCTTTGAACCCAAATGCAGTAGCTGGGAATCACACCAAGATGCATGTAACTATTCCAAATTTTACCCAAAAAGGTCTGATGTTTGTTCCATGCTGCAAAACAGCTCTTTAATACATTAATCCTCAGAAGTCTTCTTTTAGAACATGAAGTGATGATCTTTTTCTTTCTGTCAAGATTACTTTCATTTTTTCTATTCCTTTCTCTTTCTTTTTCTATCTTACTATTCCCTTCCAAGATGTCTTACACCACTCTACACTTTCATTTAAACTCAAAGTTTTTAACTCAAAATCTCTTTAAGTATGCATAAATTGGTTGTAATGCTAGACTGTACAATGCTAAGAATGGAGATTTTGTCCAAATAGTAGTTATCAATGCATTTAAAACCAGTAGGTTTTTCCTTCTCATTTTATTTTATCCAATTCATTTCATTCTATCAGTAAGATGACAGCCTTATTGTCACAAAAAATATAGTTCCAGGGAAAGGACTTTTGAAGTGTCTTCAGTCTGGAAATTAAAACATCACCTGTAACAAGGTAGAATTGGTTGAAAATGTGCCAGTACTTAAATCAGTACATAAAATTAGGTGGATATACAAGTCACACTTACTCTGGCAAATTCATCTCAGACCTACAGTTCTTCATGTATTTTTAAATGCTTATGAGCAGAACTGTTCTTTCAGCTCCACATAGTGGCTCTCGCCCCTGTTTTATGTAACTGTTGGAGTCTCATTGATGTTTGTGAAAAATCAATTTTCGGCTGTCAGAGCAGACCTCTCAGCTGCACATGCAAAGCCAATACCCAGGGGTGCCAGCCCGTGCTGGACAGTGAGGGCTGCAGCTGCAAGGGCACCTCCACCTTTGGTTCTGAACAAAATTCCCTCTGACCAAAGCACAGACAATGCCCCAGCAGCTGGAGGGAGGGTTACAGTGAGCCAGAGCAAAGGCTTGTCCAGGACACTCCCAGTCTGTCCCATCAGGAAACTCAATATTCCTGAATCCCTCACCCTAGAGAGGGCCTTAGGTCTGCTACTCATCACACTCTGTGCTGCATTATGACAAATACAAATTAAATCATGTAAAAGGTAATTTGTTTATTCTAAAGGATTGGAAGAACTATACACACAGTTTATGCAGAACCATATCTTCCATTTTCCACTTTTAAGCCATTTCTCTGGGACTTTAAATACCTCCTGGGAGAGACCATATATTGCATGCATTTCCAGAGTCTCTTTCTACAGCAATAACAATAATTGTTATTGTTGCTATTATTATTAATAAAAGCCCAGAAGCTGCAGAAGAGAGGGTTCCCTTAGGAACCTTGTAGGGATCTTGGTGGCTGAAAGCTCAGAGTTTTCCAGGGAACTGCATTAGCAAAGTCAGTTTACCTGCAGCAAAGATGAATAATCTGCAGGTCGTGCTGTTCCCCCCAAAATCTGATTAGAGCTCCTCAGGTTTCATTTTGAATTCACCCCATGTAAAGAAAATACACACACTGAATTTGTGCAACCCTGAAAGGGATTTTCAGCTGGAGGAGTACTTGAATTATCTTCTTTTTTATTTTCTTGTGCACATAAAATTTTTGGGTATTGACCCTCTAAAATCAACTGGAATGGAGGGTGCAATTACTGTACTTTGAATGACAGATAAGTTTTTAATTAAAGCCTTTTTAGCCTTTGCATCTCGGGGCTCTAATTTACAACTCAATTCCAATTAAAAAATTACTGTACCACTTGTAAGCCAAGGTACAGTGTCTGCCCATGTATTAAGCTGGTGTCCATGGGTAAAATTTCTATAATTTGACTTATTTTAGCCACAAATGAAAAGGATTTCATGAGGGAATCTCTGACTGACATGATTTCCAACATGGTATTCATTTTCCCTCCCTTTTTTTCATGCAGTTAATACCTCAGTAAGCTTTAATAACATTTTAGACAATTCATATAGTGCTGATTCATGGATTCACACGGATGCTTTGTCAGCTGCACACACTATTGTTTCTTTACTGCTTTCTGGGGTTGGTCTCTCTGAACACTTAAAATGTGCCATGATAAAGCTATGACTCACTTTTAGCACAGCATACCACAAGGCTACTAAAAAAGGGGGGGTTTAATCCCTAAATTAGTTTTTGAAAAAGATTGTCAGTGAGTTAAAATATTTGCACTAGAAGAGCTGGAACAAGTTCATCAGATACGAACTTAGGAGAACACTTTCTGTTGGCTTCTACTCATAACACATCACTTCATTCAAAAAACTTCATTAGTTTTTTGCTCATAACTCTAAAGAGCAGCTAGGTTTAGATGTAATTTACTCTGACATTAACAAAATGCCTCCAAAAATGAAACAGTGATGTAACACTGAAATAAAACATACAGAGGGGACATAAAATTCATATCAGTTCTGGGAGAAATTTTATCTTTGTGAGTTCTATGTTCAGCTAAAATCCAAATATTCTAAAATAAAAGCTACACTAATTTCGTGCTACTAAGGTCTAACACTAATTGCAGAGACCTGCCATTCCCAGTGTGCTCACTATGAACTCAGAGAACTTTCTCTGGGCACAAACCATGGTTTGAGGTGTAGCCTAGACCTGCAGGTTGAGCCACAGAGTGGGGAGCCCCAGGAGGGGGACCAGAAGCACTCATGCCTCCTCTTGGATCTGTCCTTCCACTTGTAGTGCAACACCAGCTCCATGGCTCCTTACTCTTTTTGCATCACAGACATAATAAAACATCATTTCAGGGGTTAAAGTTGTACTGCATTTCAGGAGGCATTTGAATATTGTAGAACTGGGCTGGCATAAACAATGAACAGTGGCAAAAACAGAATTCACCAGGAGCTACTGCAATGTGGCATGAACTAAGTGACAGGTACTTGGATTTTTTCTTAACTTCAGTGTATTTTTACTATTTAAGGACTAGTAACTAATATCAAGGAACTCAATATATTTTCAAAACCACCATTTATTCTAGAAATTTGTTCATCAGCAGCTCTGAATGGTGTAAAAAGCAGCAAAGCTGCTTTAAAGCAACACTGAAGTGAAGCAGCAATGATGTTAAAGCATTACAAAAACACTAGTGGTGTAGCTCTTATGTCTCACTGTTAGCATTGTAACAGAGGATAAGTCTTCTGATCAGTGGCTCCCAGCTTTAAGAAATAATGATATATTTCTAGATAATCGACTGCTACCTATTACCATACTTTTGATGTGGTGGAACAGTCATGTGCCTTATTTTCCACATCCTCAGGGTATCCTGGTTAAATGTCACATGCATTTTTCTCCCATGTTAAGAAAACAAAACCTGCATATTAATTCTTTTTTAAGGGAGGCATAAAATGCAATAAGAAGGGAGCATTGATTGTTCTATTCATCTATAAACTACTCCAACAGACATATAAATAATACTGGAAAATGTAATGTGGCTTTAATTAACAGCACAGCCCCCCCATGTTATAGCAGTCTTGATAGATGAAACCTGCAGCAATCAATCTGATTGCTCTGAGAGCAGTTTAAGCTAATTCACAACAAAAGACATAAAGTTCAAAAGCCAGAATCTTGCACAATTTTTACAAGTACTTTGTTATTTAAATTAAGATTTCTGTGTCACTGACCCGGTTCCTTAGAAGAGAAATTATAAGCAACTCTCTCTGTAAATGTAACCAAGAGCCGAGGTGTCCAAGAGTTCCATACATTCCTCCATGGCTGTTCCAAATATCAGAATAAATTGACAAAGAACTGTCCTCTTCTAACTCCAAAATGCTTGTGGTTCAGTTATCCAAATCTGTAGCTCAGTAAAGCAATCAACCTACAAAATGTTTGCTATCATGCCCCGAAAAGGCACAAATATTAAAGAAGAAGGAGCAATGAGTGAATTTCACACAGTGTTCACAGTTTCAAATGGAAAAAAAAAAAAAAAACAACTTTATCTGGAGAAAAAATCAGCTTATTTTACACTTCAGGACTATTTGTTGAAACAAGGAAACTAGGATTAACTTGGTTTATTTACTATGACAAATAAAAGAGAAACATGGGGCATTGCAAATTTGATGTTTTATTGCTATTTGCTATTCTTACCATTTATTTCTATGTCTATATATAAAGATGAACTGTATTTATAGATTTCACTTTACATGCATTATATGACATTAAAGAAAATATTTCCTTCTCTCAATTACTTCTCAGCCAAATGCCAGAGGTTCAAACATATAAACTGAACAGGTCTGTCTTGACATCCAGATAAGACCAAGCTTTTGTACTTTACATTATATTTAGCAGTGAGTCAGGTCTGGTTCATTTTGCTCTATGCAGTACCAAGATATACCCTTAAATCTATGACATTTTTAGAAGCCAAATATATCCAATGTTACTCAGAAGGATAATTTTTGATCAACCTGTTTGCTTGAAAGTACATTAGAATTGGTGAAGATTTCCAAAATTACAGCAAAGATATCCCAATTCACATTGATATGTCAGAAAAAATACAATTAAGTCTTTTTCACATCTATTCTGTATTTAGTAAAAATACCTGTTTAGCTGATTTGTGATGTTTATATACTTTCTGGATGTAATGGTTTGGGATTTGTTTTTTGGGAGTTTTTCTTTGGCTTTTTGTGATCCCCATTACAACTGAGGCTAAATAAGATTGTTCAACCACACCAGATTACAGCTGTGCAGGCAACAGCAGTGCAAAGAATGATGCACTTCCCAGCTGTCCCTGTTCCTAGAGCTCCTCTCCTGCACACTCAGATGTCACCCGGGGTTCTCCCAGCAGTAGCTGGCACAGAATTTATTTCTCATGGCTCTCCTAGAGATCGAGCAGGTTATGTTGTGTGGATAAACATGCTCCAAAAACCCTTTATCTCCATCAGTACAGAAGTTTAGCTGGAAGTGTTGCCCAGAACAGGTCCTGCCCCAGTTTTGGTGTAGCCTTGGATGGTGTGGGGCTTTGCCAGAAGTGGTTGGATGAATGGGTGCAAGGAAACACTCCTGTGTGGGAACTTGTGTAAATATTGTACTGAAAAAGCTAAACTAGACCCTTTCCCACTCTCCCACATTATGGCCTTACAGTGATAACAGTAATAGGAAGCAGAAAGTGATTTTTCTATTATTCCTGTTATCATTCACATTAATCAACAGATCTGGTAGTCTAAATTGTGGTCATAATGGTTGTAAATCCTGTAAAATTAACTTTTAGTAAAATTTACTTTGTAAAATTTACTTTTAGTGCAAGCTTTTCAAAAGGCCTTGAAGAATGCAAGGCATTTTTCATGAAACAGAAGTCAGGTGCAGAAAAGAATAGCTTCTAGGCAGGTGTTTAGGATTCAGTTATCCCTAGCTATTATACAAATCACCCTCATGTATACAGCCTGGATATATCCCTTCTCATACTATATTTGGCATCATTTTTGTTGGCCAGGGAAAGTTTCCCTGACATAGTTTTGACAGTCCCACAATTAATTTGTCTTCATTTCATTGTGTCCTTAATAACACTTTGTAGGCACCAGATTTCAAGCCTTTCCAAGTGGAATGAAGCAGAAGTGAGTTCACATCCCTAATAAATTGTTTATTGAATATTTATTTTTACTTGGATAACACAGTGCTTGTGAATCCACTGGTGGTAAAGCCCATGCTTACATGCTAAAGCACAACATTTATTGAAGCAGATATTCTTGCCAAATCTATATTGCATTTATAAATCTTCAAAACAAGCCCTGGTAAATGTCACTTCTTAAATGCTTGGCAGAGTCAATGACAAGTGATGCTGCCTTTGCCCTTGAAGAATTCATGTGTTTGGATCTGAGTCCAAATTCTAAAAACCAGTTCAGAAACACACGCAACATGAACGCACTTGCAATGCACCAGAGGCACTGAGGAAAGAAAGGAGAAGTTACCCTAAATGCAAAAGTTCAATATGAACAGGAAAGCCTGTCTGTGGCTTTTTAAGATTTTCATTGTAAGCTCTGTGAAATACACTACTTAAATCCCATTACCTTCTTTCCATTCTGCATTGGAATATTTTGCAGTGGTCATCCATACACTACCCAAAAGCAATCAGCTCATTTTGGTGTGGCTTTAGTACCTCATTAGACACCTCTTGAAATAAGTATATATAAACTAAGAATCCAAATATAGACTTATAATATCTAATGCTAAAAAAAAATATAGAAATTATCCTGGCATAACATTAGGCAATGCTATGTGCTGCATACTTGTGTTTCCTAAGTATGCATCCTTCATCTTCTGAATGATAATTCTGATTTTTTAACTATATCTCCAGCTTCCAAGAGAAACAAAATGCAAAAACTGAGCAATAGAGTAAAAAAATGTTCTCTGTCCTCTAACTCCTCGCAGCTGCCAGTGAATTGTGAAACAGTCTGCTCAGTGTCAGTGGGATGCCCATCTCCAAAGAGTGGATCTGCTCTGTTAGCAGCACAGTCCAGATTTGCTGTCATGCCTGACATGGCACAACCCAAATGCTTTTCCAAGGAAAGCACTGCAGCGTCCTCGTTTTCCATCTGGTTCTGTAACAGCAATGGTTTAAAAGGGTATGGGGTAGTCTAGTCAGGGCTCTAAATTATACAGCAAATAGTATTCTTCAAGAGCATATCAGCTGGCTTAGGCTAATGACATGTTTCTGTGGCAGAGCTGCAGCTATATCATCTTTTTGCCCACGGTGGATTTCTCAGAGTTAGGGGAATTTCCCTGAGGAGAAATGCTGTCAGCACAGGGCAAGGAAAAAGACCAGATAAAGAGAATCCATGGAGATCCAGCAGAGAAAAGTCTCTCTCCTTCGGAGCTATAATCCTCACAGCACCTTATACCCTCAGCCACACAGAGTCTCCCTCCCTCCTTTCATAAGAATCTTTTCTTCTGGGGAGAAACTGGATATATGTGATTCTCCTTACTTGACCCACAGCTATCTTCAGGGCACCTCCTTTACTAGCCAGAACCAGCATCTCTTTTCTTTTTAGCAAAACCTGCATTTTTTTCACTCCCAAATGATGCTGAATGTGTTAATTAAACAGAAAATAATTGGCAGAGCTTGTCATGGAAATGACACTGCAATGATAGATGAGATCTTGGGGCAATATTAATTGATAAAATACAAAGTGAAATGGGAAAAAAGATTGGTTCCAATCAAGCCTTTCTGCTTATTGGTAGAAGTCATCAGAGTCTAAAAAAAAAAAATAGTCTCCATCTTTTGGGGCTGTCAGGCTTCTAATTGCTTCAGAATGGAAAACTGGCTTTGAAATGGCAGTAGTTCAATAGGAAACAACCCACAGCCTAGATGGTGATGATGAGCAAAAATGACTTCTCCAGCACACATCCAGGAAAATGAAGGACAAAAAGATTATGATACTTTGCCACTTTTTATATCCAAGTTAAACAAAGCACATTCCTCCTCTACACTCCCAAAAAAGGATAAATAACCTGTCGGCAATTTAAACTTATTCAGTGGGTAAAAAAACAACCCTGGGGATGGTTATGTTGTAGTAGGTATGAAAAGGTTTCTTGGGCTACATGAGACTTTAGAAAATGTGATTATTACAGCAATGCATTGTTTTATTCTAAATAAAAGATAAACCCATTGCTTTTACAATTTCAATTTGCATTTGATAGCTGCACACAGTGATTTGTAAAGCTTATAAAAATGCTTAGAGTACACACCACTTCTTTTTCTCTAATTCCTGTATGCTTTGTTAAATAGCTGTCTTAATGCAAGAACAGCAGGATATTTTGGATCTTAACAGGAGAGATGGATTACATGGCAGCCACTAAATATTGGCAAAAGCATCACACATTGTGCAAAGTTTTCAAATGTGTAATGCAAAGAGTCTTTCATTTCATCCACCAACCCTCAACATATCTCAACTGATAAAAAGAAATATTCCAGCTCCCTGTTTGAAAATTAGTGAAAGCCAGGTGTCAAGATGCTGGAAAGCTGCCCTTTCATCAGCTCTCCTTGGCTATGTGACAGTGAAGTGAGAACCTGCTGGAAGAAGGAAATGATTCTCTAGAAGCTCCTTCCCAGTTTGTGGCATTGACTCCATACAACTGCAACTGACAGTCTTGACTTGGAAGAATTTGGGGCAATATTTAATGTTCCCTAAGTGCAATGAAATAAGGGGTTAGAATGAAATGGGAAGGAAGAAACACAACCTGTTCGTGGTATGGATTGATATGAAATCTAAATCTGATACAATTTCCTATTACATAAGAATGTGTTTACTCATCTCATATTTTTCACACTGGTCCCTGTATGTCCCTAAAAAATGTTTAGGGTTCTATGACAGCAATAAAGTGTGACAGGTTCCTAATCTGCAAAACAACTGAAAAATTATATTTTTTACAGAGGCAATCCCACATTTGCCTGCTGCCTGATTTAGAGTTTCCATCTGGGCAGTTGGCAGTCATTCCTTACAGTTCAGGCTACCTCAAAACACAGCACAGAGGCTTTGGGCAAACTCTGAGTTAGATACTCAGTAAGGAAAGATTTTTCTTACTAAAATCACTTCTGTTTTCAGATATCCTAATCAAATGAACAGTAATTTCATTTCCATTACTCCAAAACAAAAATGTAGAAAACCACTCGAAAGCTGAAATTATCATCATCGGAAGTTTGTTGTGTCCTAAATCTCGAAATACAATTTGAAATAGATAGGTTTTGTCCATTCATTTCTCCTCTATCCTTTCTTCATCTAGAAACAGATTTTATTAGGAGAGTTGAAAAAACAAAACTAAGAAATCTGTGTAATGAAGAGAAAAAGCCCTTATTTATAGAAACATTATTTCATTAGTGGCATTCTCTGAACATCACTGCTCTCTGCATTACACACAAAAAAAGGGAACTGCAGTTTCCTTCTCCTCTTCCTACTTCTGTTACCATGTTGTTAATTCCAACTGCGAAGCCACTGACCCTTGAAATGATTTTCACATGCCTGGAAAACACGTGGCTTTTCCTTACCTTTATGTTTCCAGAATTGTTCCTTCAAAATTTAGTGTGCCCCCTAGAAAATACTAATTCACAGAGGTGAATTAACAAATATCAAAACTTGGCCTTTGTTTTAGTCTTAGAGACCTAAACCCCCTAATGATGGAATTCTGAGCTCATCTTGCATTATGCCTCACTAGAAACATAAAACCAGATTCAGCACATGTAACACTGCTGCAGCTTAAGCACAGCAAGATCCACCCTGAACTTGCAAATCCCTTCTTCTTATTTGTACAAGCCAGGCTATGAAAACAGACACCTCTAATGAATTCACTGAGAAATCCTCACTAGAAGTAGCAACGGCAGACTTTGAGCTATAATATTGAAAGCAACTGCAAAATTGTGCTTTCATCAGGGAAGGAACAAAAGCTTTGTTAGTTTTGAAGCTTACATTTATATTCAGCATAATAATTCAAAGTATCATTGCCTGCCACTATTAGGACACGGAGGTCAAATGTGGCAAGTAAAAAAAAGATTACATTCACAAGCTATACAAAAGAGAAAATAGGCTCAAATTGTATGAAGTGCAGTGACATTATTTAAATGTCTTTGTTAATCAGGGTCCTGACATAAGAGATGGTGCTGAGAAGAATTTGCTCTTCAGACTCTTCTCAGCATGGGTCAAATCTGCTTAATATTCCAAACGCTGAGTCTAGCTGAACTGTGTTACCCCTTTATGATCTCTCATCTATTTTTTTTCCTCCTTTGAATTCAAGATGCACTGGTATTTTCAGTTTTCATCACTGCTAAAGGGCAGGCAAGTTATAGTATAAACAGTGAAGTTCCTTTCATGCCTTGTTTATCATGATTTATACATTATATAGCTGTTAGACCTGCAGAAATTTTTGTAGAAATTCAGAACACACACACAAAAAAAAGAAGTTTGTGAATGTTTACCTTCAACCTTATATATTTTGGGTTTTTTCAGTTGCTCGATGAGAGACAAGGAATAGGTCTATCTATCTGCTGATTCAAACTTGAGAAAATCTAGTTCCCATCCAATAGAGCCATAAGAGTGTGAAGCCCATGCAAAGCAAAGCAGGGCCCACAGAGCATTTAAGATACAGATGCTCCTGTTTATTTACCTACACCAACACCCCACTTGAAAAACACCCATGAGGGCTATGAAGGATGTTCCAGGTGCTCAATTATCACTCTTACATGGAAGAATAGAAGATAAATAAAACGACCAAAGTCAAGTAAGTGGTACATCTTAACCAGTAAATTGGTTTCCCCATTCACCAACACTGTTTGTGGGGAGCAAAAAAGGATTCCTTAAAATGAAAGTTAGCTCTGGTCCTCATGTTGGCCCCATACTGAAGAGGATGTGCTCTGCAATCACAGGAACAAGACTTTGTGGTCTTCTATCATTCCTTCTTCCCTCAGCATTTGTGTAGCTCCCCCAGTCATCCACAAGCCTTATCCCTGCCAGCTGCTTTCCCATCACCCAGGCTTGCTACCTGAGGGCTCTGGAGGCTTTTTCTGTTTCCCTGCCAAAATACTCAATCCATAAAACACTTTCTCCCATTTCAAACAAGACATCCAGCGCACTGAGGGGACATGAAAGAGCAGCTGGCCAGTTTATTATGATTTATTGGAAACATTATGGGATTGCCCAAAGGCCTTGGTCAGAGTCCAGTTGTGCTCAGAGCTGTTCCAGCCTGTCTGCAGCAGTGCAAAGCAGGAAGATGGATGAGGTTGCTTGAGACAAGACGAGATCCACTGAGGACAAGTCTTTTCACAGTGGGATTTAGGAAGAGCATATAAAGAGCAACTGAACAGTTGCTGAAGATTTTGATAGCCTGACCTAACTGCAAGATTTCAGGAAGTGCAATGACACAAATCAGACTGTCTGATAGGACCCTTTCAAGCATTCAGATAAATGAACTAGGTTTTCACACTACTGACCTAACATTTGTTAAAAGCTGGTTTCAAAAATATTCCTGTTCAGAATCAAAACCAATTCAATACTAACTACTCACTTCCCAGAATGCCATAACCTGTATTTACACTTCATGGTTATTTTTTAAATTGCAGAGAGAGTGGCTGAGTATGCCACTTCAGCTTTGAGACAAGTTTCACCAAACCAGTGTAGGTCACAAGGGTCTCCACCCATGATGCAAAAAGACAGTGGCATATTGATCAGGTGGCTTGGGTTAGACAACAGAATATTTTCCATGTTTCCAGTAGGTTTAATATATATTTCATTATTTCTTGTCTGTGGCTCTGATCCCTGCTGTAGACATTGGCCCCAGTGAGAGCTTGGAGGCTTTAATTAGAGCTTTGGAAGTTAAAAGGAGACACCAAAAGTGTTGGAAAGGCTGAATATGTTTTAATACCCTCTTCCATGACCAAAACAGTTGGCAACAGCCAGGTGCTGTAGCTGAGACACTTCTGGGAAGAAGAAGGGTGCCCAACATGGTCTATATATAATTAATATAATATAATATAATATAATATAATATAATATAATATAATATAATATAATATAATATAATATAATATAATATAATATAATATAAATCCACTGTGTTTTATTGGAGATCAAATACTTGCACTTCATTTATTTGAAAAGTCCTCAGAAAAACAAAGTAAAATATAAAGAATAGATCACAAAGAGAAGAGGGAGATAACAGAGGAAGGATTTTGAAATAAAAAGAGGGGAAAAAGGTTTAAACGTATTTCTTTCTCTCCTTCTCACAATTTTCTTCATGGTGGTTTTACCTTTTTCAGGACCAGCTTCAGAAGGGGAGTATTTAAGTATCAAAAAAGAACTCTTCCCTTCAGAGAGCCAGTTTCACTAAATGTAATGTTGACAGGCACTGTACAGCTACAGTGTGTATTTGGGAAGACATAATAAATACGATCTGAAAAGGTCACATCTCACACAGGCACCTTTGACGACTCATGCAGACTCTCAAAATACAGCTCAGAAGTAGATACAGTAACACATTCCTTCCCTCCAGCGTTCTCAGTAAGTAAGGCTTCAAAACCACTTAAATTTCCTATTAAGAATCTCAATTCAGGAATATACTCCACTTTGATTTAACACATTCCTAGAAAGGCAGTTGTGCTCCTGTATTCCATGCAGCAGTCCAAGTTCAATATGGAATTATTTCTTTTCATAACAATAACAAAAAAAAAAAAATTACTGTTTTCAAAGGAAGAAACAAATAGGCAGCAATGTATTCATGACATCTTGCTCCTTCCTGCTCGCACCCTTCTGCCATTAAATATTTAAGAGATTAATTACACTTCAAATTATAGAAAAACAATTAAAGACTGCGGTGGTTTTAAATAAAAATCATGTCCAACTTGATTTCTCTTCTTTTTTCATGGTTAGCTATTGGGATTGAAGGGGTTAATTTATTCCCTGAGACAGAAGACCTTAGATAAGCTTGCTGGTTATGTAGGCATGTCTGGGTTGCTAGGAGTTTAAACTATCAGCTTGCAAATGGAGCTATTTCAGATCCCAGGTGATCCAAAGAATAGGTCTCCTCCTGCACTAAACGATGCAGGGATTATGTGGAAAAAAAAATTGTATGTGATCCTGTAATCAGACAATACACTGTAACACATAAGCAGAAAGATGCTAATTAAGGCAGTGTAGGAAATGCCTGAATTACATTTGTCTACCTTCTGAATGCTTGATTTGCAGTCTCAGGAGGTTTTTTAATATTATTTTTAATATTCATAACTATTGTGTATAACACACATGAAATATGATACAATACTGGGTAATAATGACATTGCTGGTGCGCAGCTCTTGCTTGTTAACTGTCCCAGTATTTTTCTTATTTGGACGTGGATATTCCAGTGGTTAATAATATAATATCTTCTGTATATCAGCTCACTCATGCATATGACCACTTGATTGCCTCACATACACTGTTTAACCTAATTATCATGAACACTGATGTCTCAAGAATTTTCTGTGCCTCCAAGATGTGCACTGTGGCAAGCAGGCATTACTCTCTAAGCAATTTCTGAGCTTGATCACAACACAGTAAACCTGTGCCACTTGGCTAAGCCAGATGCATCCTTGATAAACGCTGCTGAACCACTGCCAGCAATGTTCTGTGCCCTATGATACAGTTTGCATTAAAGCAAAGGCTAAAACATCTGTAGAATAAGAAAAGCAGGAGCTTTGGGGGAAAGGAGATTGGTGCTGTGGGGTTTTTCTAATAATTTATACAAGCATGAGAAACACCACAAACTTAATAAGTGGGGGGGAGGGGGGGAATGTAGGCTTGAGTTTAGCTGACAATGAAAGTAATCAGAACCTGCCACACAGTATATAAAATATGTGCAAACGCATAGTTGACTTTAATTTATTGGTGCTAAAGCTCCCAGTGAATTAAACTGGAGTTCAGGGTGCTAAGCACCCCTGTAAATCAGGAGCTTTGTGCACGTGTGATTGCGGACCCAGGCTGCCTGTTCAACAGGAAATCACTTTTATCATCACAGCAACTCGAGGAGAGAAGCCCATGACCAGAATGCTTTTCTTATCTCCTGAATCTGTGACTCTATGTAAACTATTTCTACAGGAAATAAATCTGTAAAGGTGGCATCAATTATTACAGTTTCAATTAAGGTATTGAATGGCAGGAGACACCATGCGTAACAGAAATGACTAATTTGAAAAGGGAATAATGTACATTTTTTAGATAAAGCTGAAGTAATTTTTTTAAAAAATAATTTACCCAGGATATTTATTCTCTTTTCAACAAAGGAGATGACAGTATCCACACATGATAAAAATCTTCTCTCTTCCTCTTCTAGACAAAGGTAGAGACGCAAGGCTGGTTTTCATATTCAGGCCCGTCACTTATTAGTTTTCCTACATTCCCAGCTCTTGCCAAAAGCCTCAGCTTTCTCCTTTTCCTTAAAAATCAATGTAAAAATCCTTAATGTGTGATTCTGAACTGAGAAACCACACAGAGATTGACAATATGTGTGTGCTTGCACAAGTGTTTAGACCACCAGAAATTAATAGCTTGTGTACAATTACGCTAAAACATCTTCATGTTTGTCTACATGATATATGATTGTTGGGTTTTACATGAAGCAAAACAGTAACTATTTGCTTTGTATTGTTTTGGGTTGGTACAAGAGTTTGAGGAAAAAAACAACGATGGCAAAATTAATTTGCAGGAATTACACAGAAACTGATCTATTTTCCACTGAATGTAGCAAAACTACTCCACGTGCTACATGCAGTCTATTTAACCCATCTCCCAGAGTCATCAGCAAAGTGGTTGAGAATGCAGGACATGCTTTGCAAATGAGTAGTTGAAGTGGCAGTGCTGCTAATAACACAATGTCTTACATTTATATAGTGCCTGCCACCCCCAAGGATGCTGGAATATCTAGATCCACTCCTTATCCCTCCTGATAAGGAGTAAAAGTCACACAAACAGGGATGTCCAGTCATGCCCCTAGCACTGACTTTGGTCCAGGACAGCAGACCATTTCTCTCAAAAACCTGCATGAAATTTTCCACTCAGACAAAAAGGGAATCTCTCTGATCTCTCAAGACATGAAAGAGCAGCCCACGTATAATTTCATACGACTCAGATTCCTCTCATGTCTGAGTCTTTTTCCTGCCTATATTTCTCTGCTTTAACTTTTCTTTCCCTCCAGTCAACTGTGAACATATATATGAAGATTAGATTTTTGGGAAGCACCTTCAACTCGATTCACTTCAGCTGAATCTTCAAATGCTCAGCCTCTTTGACTATCAAGCCATAAATATAAGAGAAGTAAATATCTGTACCCTGAAAACTCTCCTCTTCTCCCTTTCTGACAGTGCTGCTCATGGCTCCCCCAGGGACTGATTTATCCACAAGACTGGCATTTTAAATTCAACAATATGCGATTTATTTCATAGTCCTCAAAGATAACAAATACTCAGTTTTAAATTACTGAATCATTCATTTAACTTAGCATGCCTGAAAAATATCATTTTTATGGAAAGTAATAAATTGTAATTGCAAGTAATAAAAATGTAAGTAAAGAGAATGCCTGGACGTGCCACAGAGAAAAAAACCTCACTCTGTAAGTGAACGTCTTTAATTAATGATGGTTTCTAATTGTAACACATTATTTACAGAATTAACACTTTTTGTATCTCTCTGTTAACCCCAATTTTAAAAGTTATTTCAGCTGTGAATGGTAACACTCATTTCTCTGAGTCCAGCCTTCCAGAAGCAGCAGGAAGCAGTGAGAGGCTCTGGCTGCTCGAGCTCCTGCACAGAGCATTTTCTAGTGGGCACAGAACTGGCTGTCTGGAGTTGTGCAAAGGTTCACATTCACACCTTGGACTGTGAGGTGATGCAGGGACTCCTGAACACCACACGATAAGGTAATGTGTCTATTAAAGGGGCAGCCAAAGTGACACCAGTGTAATCCAGCTCAGCATTCTGCAGGTGCTGCAGTGACCATTCCTGTCCAGTTCACCTGGGTGAAGCTGCAGTGTTGGACACGTGCTGGAGCACTGGCCTTGTTGAAAGGACACGGGCACCTTTCCAGGACAATAAAAGCCTTTCCAAACTCTCCCAAGGGGTCTCATTCAAAGGCCATATCCTGCTTAAGAGACCAGCAAAGCTTCAATGGTAGGGAGTAAGCTGCTCACACTGGTTGTTGCCACACTGCTTGTACAAAACAGTAAATGGTCGTATTTATCAATGCTGGTGACTGCTAGTCTGGTATTATGATTTATTACTGTGAGATTCAAAATTAGAGCCTATATCATCTCGAAATTTACTGGTGATGATATTCTGTCAACACAGAATAATCTTTTGCACTGTTTATTTCCAAAGTTTAGCAATAATGATACTGCTTCATTTAAAAAAAAATAGCATCTTGACTTTCATTTTTCATGAAGTATTATTCCATGATTAAGACTACTTTTGTTTTTTGTTTATTTGTTTCTACTTTCCCATTTGAATTCATCTGGATTCAGCTTCCAGCCTACTTCAGCCAAATCTTGTCTTTCTCTACTGGATTACAGAGG
Organism: Trochalopteron elliotii; assembly: GCA_024734555.1. Lineage (NCBI taxonomy): Eukaryota > Metazoa > Chordata > Aves > Passeriformes > Leiothrichidae > Trochalopteron > Trochalopteron elliotii. Next base: position 2,162,701 of record JANPWX010000094.1, read on the forward strand.
TAACCAATATTTTCAACATATTAAGGCCCTTCTGAGCTGCAAACAAATTGTCTCTCTTTCCTTGAGAAGAGCAGAACAGATGGAGCTCTAAATTCCTCACTATAAGCATCCTCTCAAAATTATTTTTCTTGCCCCTTTTTTTTACCTTCTTCAGTTTGTCAACATAATTTAAACAAATGCAGACACAAAACCGAAGATATTCCAGTAGTTGCCTAACACAACATATACAGACAAAATCACTTCCCTCTCCCTAAACCACTTCTCTTTCCCTAAACCACCTCTCCCTGGTTTAATCTGTGTATCCATGATCCACATTGGCCTTCTTTGCCTCAGCTCTCATAGAAAGCCCCAGTGAGCTGCTGGCCTGGTTTGACACATTTCTCAACAGAACAGATATCCTCATTGCAACTGCCAGCCTCCATTCTCTTTATTTTTTTCTGCTTTTTGAATGGCCCAAGTTGGCAACAATTCTAAATTCTCTGGTAGAATTCTCAATTACTATTCACCATTCCAATAGTCTATTACTCATCTGGAAGTTTCTTTACTGGCAGCTAGAATATGTGTATCTCCGATTTATTGACAAAACTGTGGATGAGATTTGAGCCAGCATCTATCACTAAGGAATTTCACTAAAACAATCCTACTTAGGTCTCATTATTATTTTGGGAGTGGAAAGCATCATTCTATCCAAATAAAGAGTAAAAAATCTAAAAAGTAGTAAAATATATATGCAAAGCCAGTCTTTTCAAGGCCTAGCGAACAACAGGCTTAATTATGTAGAAATAGGAAGGCTGTGTATGAAAATGCCATTTGTGAATCGAAAACTGTCCTTAAAATCAGGAGGTCTTCAACAAAATCTTGTTTTCTACAATTCAATGCGCATAAAGAGAACACAAAATAATTCTCTACAAAAAATTTTAAAAATAAAATGTACAGGTTTATACTCATTTGGACTACAAAGACAAGAATCACCAAAATTTTCAAATAACTGCAATACAGTATAGTAGGCATAGTAGATAGAAATATTTTAATGCTCCATAATCGTGACATTTTATTTAACATGGGCTCTGTCAGAGAGATAAAATTCTTCCTGCCTGTCTCCGGGGTCCCCAGGCCCAAAATAGTACAAGATTAACTTTCAGAACAGACTTTTTATTTTGAGGAGGGGAAACAGGCAGAGGGAAAAATGCTGTGTCACTGTGACAGAGGAAGTCTGAAGACAAATATGAGTTCGTAACAGAAAAAAACCCAAAATATTTACTATTTTTCAGATAACTAGAACTGCAGGATTCAGGAAAGCACTGAAACATTAAGCCCGTTCATTCCTCTGGATGGAACAAATGCAATTTACAGCAATACTAAAATATTTCTTGGAGAGAAAAGCTTCTAAGGGATATTCATGTTAGTCTCCTGACTCCTCCTCTGTTCCTCCTCCTTTGCTCTCTGCTAACCTGGAGAGGTGGCCAAGGCAGCACATCTATGGGTGAAATTTGTAATACAATCAGTAAGATGCCACAAAGCTGAATATTTGATGCTGGCTTATTATTCCCATTGTGCTTCTGCAGGTTGAGTCTCCCTCCCCCCAGCCAGCTCTCTTCCCTCTCTTCCCCCTCCAGAGGCACAAACAATTTTAGCTCAAAAGCTGCATTACCTCTCTTTTTATGAAATTTCTGCAAGGAATAACCTTTAACCCGTACTTTGCCTCCTCCCCTTCCCTGCCAAAAGCTTTATTCATTCAATCCTTTTTCAACCTCAATTACTTCCCATTTAACAAATGGTTGGTGTAGCAGTGAAGCACTACAGTAAGAACAAAGGTTGGTGCTCCATTGCAATCTCTTCAGGGTAGAATTAAAGGCAAATTCTCTATCAGAGAAAGCCACCTCTCCTCGATTTTTCTGTCACCACATTATTATTATACAGCTTGTCTCTGAAAAGAAGGCTCTCAGGGTGTCATGAACTCTCAGAGAATTTCTAGTCTTCAATTCCTTTCAGTAAAAAGAGAATGCTCCAGAGAGAAAATAACCTTTGTGTAAGGAAAGGTTTGTTCTGCAATATTGTCTGAGCATTGGCTTTACAGGGGAAGAAATGAGTCTTTGCATTTGCATTACCTGAGCGTAGGAACTGGTCCAAAAGAATATGACTGTGCATAGCCTGAGCTGTGCTGCTCCCTTCCCTCTGTCTGAGGGCTGGGGAGGCTTGAGCAGGGTTAGGCAGCACATGCAACCCCTCCTATTGATACATGTCCACAGCAGAACACACAGAGCTGAATTTGGAAAACAGGAGTTCTTTCCACTTCAAATGGTATTCTTTAATTACAGAAAAACCCCATGTCATTTACATCTCTTTCCTGGTCTCATTTGGAGGATAAGGAATGAATATATTCCTGTTCCTTGTCCCTCATTCCTAAATGATTCTCTTATTTTTCCCCTTTATTTTAAATACTTTAAATGCAGGCATTAATTCCTGCCTCTTGCAAGCACGTCTACAGCAGCAGTTTATGTCATCAACAGGACAGCAGCATCCTCATGGAGACAAATTAGTGATACTCCAAAAGAATCCTAAGGTGTCTTGTCTAGAAAAAATGAAGACAGCTTATGGCAAGTATCATTCATACAAACACAAGTATACACAGCACAGACAGAAGTGAGAGATATTCTTAAAAAACAGAGGAAATCACGAGACAGAGTCCAAGCTGTGCAAATTGTTAAACGCCCATTGAAATAGAAGGAACTCTGGTAATTAATTTCAGCTAAAGATCTGCCCCTGAGAAAGAAAAACCACCTCTCAACCTGCTCACATCCAACTTTCCTGAGTTACTTTAATTATACAAAAATTTAGGGGGTTTATTATTTTTATTTCACATAACTTCATGTATTCCTGCAGTCATTTTAAAGTATTTTGGGTTTCGTTTTGTTTTAAAGTGAAAAGTTTTCTTCACCCAAATAAGAACAAGAATGTTGAAAGGTAAAAGGATAGTAAAATTATTAATAGAGTATATGATTTATAAATACATAGGAAAAAGTAAACAAAAGGAAAAGAAAATTAAATTTTATAGTATTCAGATTCAGGTTGAATCTCAACAAGAAGTGTGATCAAAATGTATCCTCCCTTGAGAGTTACAGATTACTGAAGACAGTGGCACTTCATATGCTTTTCTTAATACTGTTTACAAATTACAGCCTTCTGGGAGTTGTAGAAAAAAAAATTATACTTCAAAGGCATGCAAGTGGGTTATTAGCTAAAGTTAATGGCCACCATTCCCACATATCTGAAAGATTCTTTTTTTCCCCCTGAAAGAAAAATAAACCAAAGAAAAATGATATCATGCTTGATGTTCTGCAAACATTTTAATAATACATAAGTCTGAGTTAGAAAGGAAAACAACTCAAAACCAAATCAATAAAGTCTGCAAAACTAAAAAATTTCAATTTAGCCTGCAGTTACTCTATGTCAGTGTTTACTGCACGTCGTACAGTCTACTTCACATACCTGCATGTCTAGGATATTCTTAGTGCTGCAAATCCTTTAGATGTATCCCAAATGCTAAGATAACCCTATTTAAATCTGTGGAATAATAAACAATTAAAAAAACCCCACTACTGCTGTCATTCAGTGATACTTTAAAAATAGCACAGCTAAGCAGGTGGTGAGTAGTGATTACTGCACTAGCTGTCACCGACTGACTGCAGATTGTGCACACAGCACATCTATACCAAGATATCCAGTTATTTTTGTTACTCATCTTCTCCCTTCCTACTCATCAACTTTACCTAAATGTGTTTTTCAGCTGTAACATGCTGAGTTTTAAACTGTAGCCTCCTCAAGGCAGGGATTATCATGCTAAACTTGGCTGCTACCCCTAGAACGGGTCTTAGACTGTAAACTAAACTTTCAGCCTATGACATTGGTAATCACTCTATGGCATCTTCAGAGACAGACTGACCCTTAGGGGTAAATAGAGCAGTAAAGAGTTAAACATTTTAGTTTCTGAAGACTTTCTGACAGTCATAAGTGCTGAAAAAAACAAGTAAACTGGATTTGGTATGCAGTGAAAGGAGCAACTTGCAGGTTGTAAAATTTTAGGTTAATCATTTGTTAAATTACCATCTATTTTTAAAATTATTTCACGTTTGAGTGGGATGAAAGATGAAGATAGACATAAATTAAGTACACTGCAGTTACCTGCAGCATTTCACAGTTCATTTCCAGAATATTTTGGGTCTTGTACTCTGTGGCTCTTTTATATAAATGGTTACTACACTTGGCCAGCTCATCATGACAGTACTTCTCCACTGTGATGCAGGAGAAATCATAAAAGGCTTTTAAAAAGAAAGAAAAAAGAGGAAAAAAAAAAAAGGAAAAAAAGAAAAGGTTTTCAAAACCATTGTCAAAATGAGGGTCGAGAAATCAATTTGTAATTATCTGCCAACACATATCTAAAGGCTTTTCTGTGATAAGGGTGGTAATACATAGGGCTGTAATGTGAATTATTTCAAAGAATAAAGGACTGATTGTCTTCATGACCTATATAGCTTTTAGTGAGCTTTAAAACAAAATTACATTTTATACTTCTCATGAATGGTTTTCTCCCTCCTCTTTCTCCCTTTAAAAATGCAGGGGTTTTGTCCCATCTAGCAGGCTTTCAGCTTTAAATAGGACTTGGTTTCTTCCAGTGTTGATATATTTCGTTGCACTGAAAGTGATGGCTCTGGATTTGCAAAAGAGCTGAAGCTTGCCCTGTACAAAGGCAATCCTTTCCATTGCTTTAAAAGCAAATTAGAAACCATATGATCATGTTATTTTTACACAGATGCTCAGTGCTGAAAAATCTTTTTTCTTTCCTAGAAAACTTTTAGCATAAAAACCTGATAAAATAAAGCAAAACCATCAGGAAATAGATGGATTTAAAAAAAAAAAAAAAAAAAAAAAAGGTCAAATGACTATGAGGGAAAAAATACAGGGCTGAGTATTTACAAAAAACTGAAGAAAAAGACAAAGTGCAGCATCTTCAGAGTGTGAGGGCCATATTCAGATCACTGTCCTTTATCACCTCTGCTCCTGGGCCCTGCTGTCAACAGGGTAATTCCAGCTGTAGGAGACTCCAGGCCTGCCTTTGGATCAGCAGTACTCAATGTGCAGTGCAGTCCTGCAGATCCAAACCCCTGAGTGATTCTGCTTGCACCACCAGTTGCAACCTTCTTATGCAAAGTTGCCCCTACAGGGATTTATTTGTGGCTATTGCCTGCTTGGAAATTGCTTTCCAGGAAGTTTCCATGGTAGTTTCAGTGAATCATTATATTAAGGATATCAAACTTCTTATGCAATGCATTTTGTAGAGGGTACTTCTCTATAAAAATCATTTATTTTTTGAAAGAATGTTTGGTTTTGTTCCATTGGCTTATCCCGAGATGCAAAAATTCAATTATTACTTAGGTGTATCAGTCTGAAAATTTTTTGAATCTTGGGAAATAAGAGCTCCCTGGGATGAATACCTACATCCCACTCTTATTAACAATAAGCCAGATTCTTAACTCAAGTACCTGCTATTGTGTATGTTGGGATTCCTTGGCACTAACAGCTAGATTCTATTTTAAAAATGTGATTAATTTCTTTACCAATCTATGATTCTTAAAACTGTGCCAAAATTCATAATTTTGGATTTTTAACAACTGTTCCTAACAAATGTTTTTAAAAAAATCCATTTTGGTTATTTTTGTTTGGTTGTTTTTTCTGCTAATTGACCAATTTTGTATAGTAACTACCAGGAAATATTACAGAATCTTCTCTGCTTTGACTTCAGGCAAAGACTTCAGAATTCTTTCCTTTTACATAGTTTTAATCTTTAGGAAAGGGTTTTCTAATCTATTAACACGAGATCTTGTCATTACTGTATCTACTGATTTTTTCCTGTGAGTATTTTTCATAATATCATTCCTGTCCTGTTTTTTAATCTCTTCCTGCTTGTACATTGATCCTGTATGTTCACACACTGCCTCGAATTTTAAGGCCATATTCAGAGGCCCTGCATGAGGCCTTTTAAATAATAAATAAAAACTACAGTGCCGAGGCATCCCTGCCAACTTTTCTGCAATTGGCAGGCACTGCTCATTTAATAACTTCACTTTTCACTGGAGAGTAAACCTGTCCCCATAAGCCATATGTCTGTTTCCAACATTTTTTTCACTTGAACCTAAATTCTAAAGGGACAGTAAAGTCCATAATGTTACACCAACTTGCTGATATATTTTCTAATGCTGCAAGCAAGGTTATTCAGTCCTTTCTTAAGCTCCAAATAGTTTCTATTGGGTCAAAAAGAAAGCAAAGAGGAGATTAAAACTGCTTGATTTCTTCTTATTTCCCCCCCTAGTAAATTAATGTTGGGTTAAAAACATAATAAAAGCACAGACTGGACAGTTCATTTAATCTGATGCAAAACTACTCAAGAGACTCTGACAATTTCTCTTCTGTGTTACGACTCTTCAGGAAATGCTATCTCCTGAACACAAACAGGGACAGTTCAGAGGCTTTTCTAAACTACTCCACAGAGAAGGGAAAATGTATATAATCACCTGGCACAAACATAAGGCCACAGAATTACCTTCAGCACTTTATCCTTCTCCCTGTTGTTCAATCTGACCATGGCATCTGGTCTTTGAACCAGCCAAATGAGGCTGAAGAGAAGAGACAAGTCCACAAAACTTCTCGAAGAAACTTTGGAAACACAGAAGGAAAACTCGCTGCACTGTTAATCAGCTGTTATCTTTTAGGGGGAAAAAATGCAAATGTAACATCATTAAAAAAATGAAAACTTTTAATGAAAACAAGAATTACTCATACTGTTCCACTGAGGATAAAAGATCTCTCTTTGGATTCCACTCTAATCTAGTTTCAGGGTAATTGTTAAAATGTTTGAAATATCTTATCTCTCCCTCCTCCCTGTTTATATTCTTGACTTCTTTAACATACAGATTGCTTTTAATTTGGTTAGTTGGGATGTCAGTTCTGTATGAGGCTCTCATTTAAATTCCAGTTAAAAGAGCATTTCTCAAGAAATAACCTTCTGTTCCTTTTTCTTTCCAACATTTTCAGCCCAAAATGCCCACCCCAGTTCTCATGTAAAAGGAAATTTATTGTCTTCTCCTCATCCCATCTTGCGGGTTCCTTCCCACAGATGTTCGAGGGAGTGGGTGCTGTTCTCAGACCCCAGTCCTCTGCTCATGGCATGATTCTGTTCAGAAGAGCCATCTGGCTCCAAATCATGGTGTTAGATCCTGGTGTACTTCTCCATTTCCCTGATTCTCAATGACATTTCTGTGCTAAGTAGCTCAGATTTTCTCTTGATAAGAAATGCTTGTCCTGCAGAGTGAATCATATGGCCTTTTTGTAATTGTCAAGAACGTAACACAGTAAACTGAATACACTATAAGGATTTATCACTAAGGAAATCTAATCTATAGTCTTGTTCACTTCAGTTACTTTCCTGAAGTTGTCACCCTCTGTGCCTTTGAATAGCCCTTTATTTTTTGCATTATTTTTCTGACTGCCTTGAACCAGAGATCAGGAGAACTGAAACTTCTGTGTCCCAGCAAGAGACCAGTGAAAGTTTCTCAACTTACCAACAATTTCCTCTAAGCAGTCACCCCAGTGCATAGGAGAAACAATAAGGGCAGTGTAAACCACTTGAAAACATTCGTTCTTTTCTCTGGCTGTATCTAACTCAGTAGGAAACGATCCCAACAATACAGAACAGAAAAATGTGTTAGGTCTGAAAATGTATCTTGTAGTTTGGGGTCAAAGCCTTTTTGGCTTTCTTTTGCTTCAATGAGATGCTGGGCAGCATGTGGTAGCTCAGCCTGTTTGTCACTAACTTCTCACCCCCAGCTCTCCAGTTCGTAGTAAGATCAGAGCTGGGGAACACTAAGGAAGATTCTATCACACGGAGCATGGAGCAAGACCTGGTGTTCATGCCCTGTGTATACAAAAAAACCTTCTGGGTTCTGGCACTCTGTTCAGTTTCTCTTCCCTTTTTCCAGGCCCTGAAATATTGATTGGTAAAATGGCTACAAAGAAATTCATTCCAAAATGAAACTTTGAATGACAACAGAAGAAAACTGCTGATGATCACAAGAAAAGCTGTAATAATTACCAGCATTTGACTGAGACTCAAGTATGTAGCAATACTTGAAGAATCCACTGATTCCAAGGTGATTGCAAAAAGGTAAACTGTCCAACCTCTGCTGCACACTCACAGTACAAAGCAATCCACATTTTTCACAGAAATTATAAACTCAAAATGATTCAACCCACCATAATCCTAATTTTTTCCACTGAACAATTTAATTTAAAAGCAGTGTTTTTCTCCAAGTCCTATTTGAAGGTAAGAAGTTTGATCTCCTTATGTTTTCCTTAGTACTGACCCAAACCCAGTCATCCCCTCTGTAACTCAGTCTCAGTAATGCAGCCTGGCTCTCCATTGCACTGTAGTCACCATTAGCACTCTGCAACAGCTGAGGGGATTAGAGATCACCCTGTGCTGAGATGCTTCCAATAATCCTTAGGAAGAAGAAAATAGCAAACACCTTTACTCAAGTGTCCTCCCACTTTTAGCCTTCATCACCTCTCCCTCCTGCACTAAAATGGGTGTCTTTATGGATGTATCATTGCCAGCATCAGCTAATGAGTATTTAAAGCTTTAGATTCTTGCTCCAACAATCTAACATGTTTTGACAACTTTAACTCCATGACAATTATCCTTTGGGGAATCAAATGAACATCCTATCATTAGCTGGGAACATAACCTTGCAGAAGTACAAAACCAGGATTGTCACCAATGTTGGGGTTTTTTTAGGAAACATCTGGCTGAGATCTCAAACAGGAGCTAACAGGACAGACACTGCTGTTCAATGAACAAGTGTTGGTGACCTGCTCAGTGGGTCTGACAGCACCACTGAGTGTGTGGACTTTTGGAACATCACTATTATGATGCCTACCATGAGTTGTTATAGAGTCTTCTTAGATGCAGTCAATGGGGGAGAAACAATTTCTCATATATTTGTACCATGCTTGACACAAGGGCATCCCATCTTCATGCTAAAATTAACACTGTTTACATCAGCAGCTAAACCACTGACAGAAAAGGGGCTACTGCTTCCTTCATCACCTAGTAAAGATATCTTATTTTTTGCAAAGTTATGATTATCTTATTTTCTCCATCTCAGTAGGAAAATTGATCAGACTAGTAAGATTCACTGTAAAACAACAGCTGATTTTTCAATTATTTTCATTTTAAGTATCTTAGATTTTGAAATGACACTCTGGAATCACTGTTGCTTCAATGGGAATTGTGAAATCTTCTTACTGGTGAAAAATATCACCATAAAATCACGGAATGGTTTGGTCTGGAAGGGACCTTAAGCATCATCTAGTCCCAATCCCCTGCTCTAGGCAGGGACACCTTGCACTAGACCAGGTTGCTCAAAACCCCATCCAACCTGACCTTGAACACTGCCAGAGATGAGGCTAAAGTGCTAAATTGCAGGGAGATACCTGAAAATTGTTACAGGAAGACATTCCTCCTGCTAATCGACAGCTGAGATGAGCCACAGTGGTTCACAGCAGCAACATTACTGCTGTCAGATACTGCCAGTAAGAGTAACTCAGATTATGCAAATAGCCCCAGGGACATGGCCCACACTCAGGTCACTGAAAATTTAACTGTACTGCATCAAATTTACCAGAAAATCACAAGGGCAATCACCAGATGATCACTGGCCATTACTAGAGCATGATCATTCTTTCTAATGACAACCCCAAGCCATACAGGATGTTATCTGTTTTGGTCAATTGCCAGACAAAATAGTTTAACCAATATTAATGCAATTTAGAGTTTAATGCTCCCTCACACAAATGCTTTCTCTCTCCACTCCAACAATCAGCAATCTCTTCTTTCCATCTCATTTGAAGCAGTAATTTTCTATCAGAGAGGTATACATACCTGGGGTGATTCCTCAGCTCTGCTGAAGGATATTTCAACTTTAGGTCTGTAATACGCCTAATGAGACAATTCCATGTACTGAGAAAAATGTTGGAAAAGCAAAGCACAGAGCTTTATTGTATTGCTGTTGGTTTTGAACAGGTAACAGTGACTACTCAAAAGGAAGCGTGATTTGAATGTTGCATTAGCTCAGAAGTTTACAGAGACAGAGGTTCTGTTTAGAAAACATTCTGGAAAATACTTCACAGCAACCTGCCTTCCTACCCTTTCACTTAGGAAGAAAAGCTGTACAAGAAGTCCTAGGAGCTCCAGCCTGTCAGCTGAAAGACAGGAAATCCTGGCAATTCTTCAATTCACAGGAGATGAAAGTCCAAGGACTTCCAAGCAGGTGGTGCTTCTCAAGCCTCTGGGACTTCTAAAATAATGACTTATATGCAATTTATTTCGGAATTATCAAAGTTTCCCCCTCAGCATCAATCCATATGCCCCAAGACAATGTCTTTGAGATGTGAGAATTTCTCACAGATGAAAATTTCCAATATTTGATTAGTTCTACTCTAAATCCATTGTCCTGCAATTTGCTCTGGCTCAATGCTGCTACAATGACATTCCTGATTTCATTTATTCCAAGTTAGGATAAAAAAAGTGGCACGTTTTTTCTACATTACTCAAAATTTAAGAAAACAGACAAAATAATAGAATTATAACTTCCTTTCCAGTGCATCTCACTGTAAATGCACAGGCTACCTAAATATGACAGTTGCACAATTCGTTTGAGGGAAAATACTTTCAAAGACAATTTTAAACAATGACCAACATAAAGCTTAAATCTCTATCAAATTCTCACATTTCTCTGTATTTATTCTCATGCTTCTCATAGGCCTCAAAACTTTGTCTCATTTTAACCAGTCAGCAGGAAACAGAGTCACATACACTCATTTTTCTTAGATAACAATTTCTATTCTGAGCTTTTATCCTATCCCCATTTCCCAGAATGTCAATTTCTTTTGGGATAATGTTTTCTAGCTTTGGGGTTCTAAGATTACTCCTTTTTCTTTCTTAAAAAGAATTTCAGTACCCTAATTTCAAGAGAAAGCCAAAATCTCACCATTCCTTTTATATGCATTTTCGCTCCTTGGAATGGCACTAAAACTGAAAGAACGAGGTCTGAAAATAGAAAAAAAACCAAAAAATGATCCATCATGCTATCTTGTACTGAAAGCAATTTGGTTTTAGATTTGATCTTGCTAGTAATTCTTTGGGAAAAAAAAAAAAAAGCTGGCTTTGAGCAGCTCTTTCATCTTACAATGCATCATCTTGCAAAAAAGTCTGTGGAATGTTTCAACAAACTTGCTTAGATATATTTACTTTATTGCCATGCCCATGAGAGAAGAGCTTTTCTCCCTGACACAGATTTCTATAATTCAGTTTAAGGCATAGAGGCTTCCTCCTGCAAAATGACAAGCAGTTTCTGCTAGGCTCTGATGTTCTCTGCTCAGACTGGAGTTATCCTGTGCCTTCAGAACCACAGTCTTGCTCAGTCCCAGTCATCTTAATCGCCTGTTACTTTTCAGGTGAGGAAATAAATGTCTAGTTCTGAACTAAGACTGTAAAATAGTAAAATTTTATATGTGTTTATGCAGTTAAAAACATTATTATGCAAGCCTATGAACATAACATCCATGCTGGCAGTGCCTGATTAAATGAATGTGATGCTTCACAGCTAATGTAATGTTGTGGTAGTGTGTTCCTTCCCCTCCCCTTGCTTTCCTGCTTAAGCAATAGCCACCAGTGGTGGTCATGCTGGCTGCATCTGGCCTGAGCTGGACTCTGGGAAGACAGAAAAAACAAAAATAGCTGAAGGCCAAACATCTTACTTGACAGCTGAGGGCTAGTTGAGCATGCGCCAGCTGAAATACGTCCGGAATGGGAATACGACTATAAATCAATCATCTTATTCCACAAACAGGGACAGCCCAGGGCACACTGAGCTCTGCACAGCAGTGGCCTCCATGCCAGGATTTGCCCTTGAGTAGGGACACCTCTCAAGGCTACACATCAAAACTGAGAGAATGCATATCACACCAGGTACTCAGTAAGTGAATTGGAAATAAGAGTGCTGAGACTTTGGAGTCTTAGTTAAGTGATATAAAGGATTAATGTGCACATATAATCCTTTAGAATAAACCACTAACCAAGCCTGGGACTAAGTTTTGAACCAGCCACACCTAAACTCCCCTCACAAAGGAGTTTAGAACACAAGGGTGTGCTTTATAAGCCTTGTAGGGTCTTCCTGGCAGTTTTGTCTGACCCTGTCCTCTATGCAATAAATAATCAAGTGTGCTTTGACATTGAATCTTGTTAAACCACTGTAGCATTTACTATCAAACTGTATTAAATCACTGGTTTATGTCAATAAACCTTCTGCTACTTCTCCTGTAAGTGAAGTGTGTCACTGCATCCATGACAATGTTCATTTGTTACTCTTTTTGTGAGGCCAATCATTTTTCCCACAATATTTTTTTTCCCTTAAAATGTATTTATAAATAACTCTGGAGAAATAATGTATATTGTACAATCATTTATCTGAGACTACTTTGACAAAATTCACTTGTGTCCCTTAAAGCAGATTAGATGAACTACCATTTAGTGGTATTGATGATGGATGCAGTAAACAGCTTTAGGCCTGGGAATATAATCTATGACTCCTAAAGATTGTTAGTGTAGCAAGGAGCTCATTTGCAGCATTTAGACAGCACTATCAGTCTATGCCATGTAAACGGGAGGAAAAAGGTTGTGTTTTGGGATGCAGAATACTCTGTGAAAAGTAAAAGGGCTGTGGCTCTAATCACAGCCTCTCCCTGGTGAGCACTTACAAGCCACCATGGGCAGTGCAAAGGCTTGGATCAATTAGACAGCAATAACATCATAATCCTTGGAGACCTGAACAGATGAACACTTATCACTGATAAAACTCCTTTTTCATCACTCTTAAAAAAAAACAAACCCAAAACCAAAAAAACTTCATCTTTTCCTCTCAGTTTAATTTCTCCTAAGTCTACTAGGCAAAATTCCTGTTTGTGCACAGGGTGATACAAGAATAATTTTCCCCTCATTTCCCATTTAAAGGGCAGCCATAGGGAAGCACATAATGATACCCCAATTATTTATAGCTGGAATGGCAAAAAAAGTTGTTTTAGAGAGCATCTAAACCTTGAGTTATCTGCTCACTAGAGATGGAAGGAGAGGATTATTTCAACCAAAGCACTGATTCACTAATTTTGAAAACACTGAATTCAACTGTTTATCATTCAATCCTGAGCTTGTTCATGCACCAGTTTCTCCATCAAAACCACCTGCAAAGATTTAGGTTGGGAGGGTTTTGTAACTTGGACAGTCCATATGGAACTGAATGACAAATTTTAAAGCCTACAAAACTGCTACTAAATAAAAGGCAAATAAATCTCTTGTCTGTAAACTCACTATCACACTAAACAAAAAAATTCCTCAGAGAAGTACCAGAGAAAATATGCATACAGTGCATTTAAAGACACTGGTCCATGTTCATTGTATGCAGCTAAATTTTATCATAAGAGGTTAGATACCCATGGTAAATTAACAACAAACTCAAAATATTTCCTCTGTGAAAAGAGAAGAAAACCAGCAAACTGGATAAGGCTTTCACATTGTAAGGTAGTTTAGAACAGGAAGTCAGTACATGTAGGCCTTATTTAGAAATCTATTTAAGCAATAATACTCAACCCACTCTACTTCTAATGATCAATATCATGAAATCACTAGAAGTAAGCAGAACTCCAGCAAATAAAAAAAACCCCATGGTAATTAGAAAGCTGATAACCTGAAAAATCAGATGGAAATTCAAGGTAAGGACTTTGCATTTACACCAAGAGAGTCTAAAATTGCCCATAAATTGCATATCTACTCAAGAAATGCCCTACTATGAAGGGATACTTAAGTTGGCACTGTGAAAGCTATCATGTGTACAAAACAAAGCACTGCAGATTTTAAAGGGTTAATTAACCCAGGAACAGCACTATGCTGACACAGTTACACTAAATTCCATCCAACCCCATATATTGTTCAGTGGCTAACCAGGATACAGAGACACAAAAGCATACTCTGCCTTCTCTAATGAAGACAAAAACATCTTGGACATTTTAACTAATTTTTTAACATTACAATTTCTACCTGGATTAACTCACTTGAAGTAGCTGAGCACGTTGAAAGATAAACCTGGTGACCTGTTAATAAAAATATTGATGTACTCCTCTCTGTGGCAGTAAAGGAAAGGAAAATCAGGGATGAGATGGAGGAGGAGAATAAAGACTTCATTTAGAATGTTCTGAGCTCATCCCATCAACCTTGCAGCCCTATTGCATCATAGTGAGATTTCACATACTACCTGCTGCTTCTCACTGGCTTTTCCAAATCTCGTGCAGGTGAGCCTGCCAATTAAACCTAAACTAAGGTTTAATTGAAAAGGGAATCAGATGCTTTGTGGCTCTCATTTTATTGTATTTCCCTTTCCTGGTTAAAAGCAGAGTATGACAATCTCTGTATCTCCCTTTATCTCTGTATCTATTCTGCCAATACCAGACTTGGACTTGCTTCTTCTCAAAGAAAAAAACCTTTGCCAGAACTGCAACAAGATTTTGTTACAAAAGCAACCAATGAGGTCTTGGGAAGAAGCTTTGTTCATATACTCAACTAACAATTACAACTTCTTCCATGATTGCCTCTTTGCCTACAATAATCAGGTTAGTGCCCTCAGTGCCGAATCCCTGGGCCCCATCCCAAACCAGCAGCTTGTATAATGCAGGCATCTCTCCTTAGACAAGACAGGTTTTCTTCTCTCTTTGATATTTGGTTTTTGTAACAGAAAGTTAAAGGACTTTAAAAGCAAAATGCATGTTGGGACTGTTCTGTAACAACCATGGTGATAGTATTAATTTTATTTCTAAAAATTTTTGTAAAAATTATTCTATATTCAAAATAAAATTCACAGTTTTATTAAAAAATTTTATAGACATGGTTTTCCCCCCAGTTTTTCCATACAGTGACTTTTACAGACTTTAGCATGGATAGGTTTCTTTCAGAGCAGCACAAGATTCTTTACCACTTCCCTTTGGCAATGACAGGTCACTTTGAACACTTGCCCATCCCTGCCTGGATCTGATGCTCTTGACACCAGACACACACATTTTAACAGAATTTCTAAAAGGGCTGTTTGAAAGACAGGGTAACCTGACAGTAAAAAAAAAAAAAAAAAAAGTTACTAAAAATCTTTCACAGTATTTTCACATGGAAATCTGTTGTGTAGTCACATCGAAGCTATGCATACTGTTAGAGCTTCAGTAAAAATGAAAAACAGAAGAGGAAAAAAAAAGAAAACCCACTTGAGGGGAAGTTTACAGAAGCCTGGAGGATAATATAACATTTATGTAAGAAAGCAATCTCATTCTTTTCTATTGAATATGTTATTGTACATAATGTAAAATAGTTTTCAGTGAAAATGTTTTGAAATAACAAATATGCTATTTGGTTTCACTTTAGATATACTTTAGTGTTACTAAAATGAAAGGAATAAAGCAATTTCTATGGATAATGTGGGAATGAAAAATAAGCTGTTAGCTGGACCTTCAAAATATTACTAAATCAAACAGTATTAAGCATAAAATAATTTTTATTACTGTTACCAACAACTTTTAGTATGAAAGCACTGGAAAATTATAGCACTTTTTTTTTTTTCAGCTGAGATTAATATGTTGCCCTCTGAGGGCTGGAATACAGTGCCTGTCTGATAGCATAAAACAAACCTGAACAGCTGATAAGGGCAACGATTAAATAAATATAATGGATTTTATACGGGTGTGGGAGGAATTCGGTAAAGAAAATTGTCCAAATTAAGTTTGTGTCAGTCACTGAAATTTATGTGTCGCTTCATGCAAAAAGTGTCTATCATCTTTAAAATCCAGAGGGGATCAAGGCATTATACTCTGCAGTGGCATCTGTGTCTGAAAGAGCACACTCCTCTTTAGAGCCCTGCTGGGTTATCAGTTTAATGTTAAATAGACTCAGAAAGAAGAAAAAAAGATAAAGCGAAACAGCAGCAAGACAACTGCTTTGTATATCATCTTCAGTTTATCACTGGTGGTCTCCAATCAAGAGCTGACTGAACTCAACTTCAATAATTACCTCTTACATTTTGATTGGTCTGACATATTCAGAATTATATCAAAACTCCAACCTACCAAAACAATTATATTTCCTTTTCCAAATTGAAAAAAAATAATAACCAGAGCCACTGAATCTCTTCCTATAAGTACAGGCAATTTTTAATATTCCATACCATTTGGGGATTTCTCCTTCCTCCCCCCTTTATGAAATCATGACACTTTTTGGTTTTGACATATTGCTCAATACCTAACGAGAATCTCACCAGAAAATAAATCCATAGTTGTTTTCATGACAGCAAATTACATGCCATAGTGTGACATTTAAATGTTGAATTTTAATAGCTTGTCAGCAGAAGTGAAATGCATTTAAAAAAATTAATATGTGAGAGAACAATGTGTCTGTCTATAAAATAATTCTGTTCATAGTAGACATGGATGGTAAATACAGTGTCAAATGCATTATATTTCCCAAAGAACATCTTCATTTAGTGAGAAAGGAGCTATATGAACAGGGGTTAAATGCACCTCTCGTGCTGCTGCACTGGATCTCTGCTGCAGTGATACAGGTCGGGAAACTCCTTCCAATATCCATTTCCAGGAGTCTCCACGTGCAGGATGATTTTAGCAGAGGCAGTAAATGGTGAACTGGGCAGCTCTGGTGTGGGAGGGGTGTCACTCTCAGTTGTGACTGCCACACACTTGTTGCCTCACTTTTCTCCTCGGGCAACACTGATTTTCAGAAAGTAAATTCAAGAAATTATTGGCCAAAAGTATTTTAATCACATTTAGTCACATGCAAGCGTTTCCTCCTTGCTATTTATTTTAAATATTTCCATCAATAATTTTTTCACTTGCTACCAATAAACACTTGTGTTATGGAAAATGTTTATATTTAAGTTAAAAATAGCAGTCAGAAGAATTCTGTTTTCATCCTGCATTTACAATTATATACATTTTGATTCCATTTCAGTTCTCTTGCTTACATATAAGGTCCTTTAGAATCTTTGCATTATTTAATAAAGGAGCTGTGACAAGTGGTATGGCCATCTTCACAGGTTAGTACATACCCTGAAATTACGGAAAATCTGACAACATTGTGAAAAACCAGCTTCCTGATAACATGTGGGAATCTTAGAAAACAAAATTAACTGCTGAAAAATGGAAATTTGTATACATTGGACAAAGTAACCTATAGCTATACTTTTCTGGGAACAAATTTAATTATATTCTTTCAGGGGGAAATAAATGGAAAGCTTCACTATGCACAACTACGGACACTGGAGCACAAGAAGGCTGTTACTAGTCCTAGAATATTGAAACATCTGAATGGCCCCACTAAAATACTCTAAGCAGCACTGGCCTGCCTATCTAAAACCAAACAAGGAACAGATTTGACACCAGACAATGAGAATGGCTAAAGAAATAGAAAAAAGCTGAAGCCTTTATTCCCTAAGGTACATAACCCACCTCCACAGAAACACCAACTCATTCCAAGTATTCTCTGCTGCTTTACCCTGCAATTCTGTCCCATTCTCCTTAAGTCACCACAGGTCCTCTACCAGAATCTGTATTTCTCACCTTTATTTACTCTTCTCATTCTTCTAAAATGTTCTTTGTCTTTCCCTGCATCTTTGCATTTCCCTGCATCTTGTCTTTCTCCTCTGCATCTTGTGGCTGGTTTCAAAATATCTGTATCACTCAGCCAAACACATCAAGGAACATTTGGGAGCTCTCCTTGAGCCAGCCACCAAATGTATACCTTCAGCCACTGAAGGTATTTCAGACCTTGACTTTTTGTTCAAATTCAAAACTTAATGAACGACTGAGCTGAACGAATGCAATGGGCAGGCAATGATCATCCTTGCAATGCTATGTTAAAAAAAAAAACAAAACAACCAAACAGCAACGTCACATAAGGTATAAATAATTGAGAGGAATTCACTGATACCTGGCTCAATGATTCTGGTAGGGGACTAACATAGGGGATTTATTTGAGTAAATGCAAAGGGATTCAAGGTTCTATCAAACAGGAACAAGAGACTTCCTTTGTACAACAGGAGACACCTGTCTTGCAGCACCTTTTCAGAACCAGTTACCACAGGAGGGGGAAATGCCCAAATTATAGAATCTACACAACCTCCAAAGTCTCCTTCACATATCTTGTCCTGACACTGTCAGAAATGAGATACAGACTGAGATGAAACAACAAGGAATAGGAGTTTCCCCACTTCCCTGGACAAGCAAAGTACACAGATTGAGGTGAACCAGTGCCTTTATCTGATCAATCTGCAACTTGCATTTTTATTCCTTGTAGAGAATTCCATGTACAGAAAGTTGTTGTTTTTTTTCCCCTAACACTTAAACAGAGGCATTCCTTCTTCCTCCGAAAGTTTCATATGCCTTGTGTCAGACTGTCAACATTAAAGGCTAAAACCTCACCCACAAAACAATCAGTGCAGGGGAAATAGCAAAGCATAGTTCCCTCAATGCCTTGACAGTATGTCCCCACCTAGGGGCACATCACTTCATCTCCTGTGCTTGTTCCCCTTCCCTATTGATTTTAGAAGAAAGGCTGACATGTCAGAAACTTGGCTGTTTTTTATTAGGTATCTCAGCTACTAAAATAATCATATTATCCCTTTCTCCAAAGCATACCTCAGAGATCTTAACTATAGCTTCCTTCATACTGCCCAAATTATATGATAATAAGGAAATCCAGATTACCTGCGGTAAATCTAAGCCTGTTAACCCAGAAATAAAAGAGTTGCATTCATACCTAGCATCACCCTAACACATTTGTTCTTCTGATAGATGTTGACGCTCACGCTTTATGATGATAACTTCTTTTGAGTTAGTTTCAAGGTTTAGTTTAAAGGAGACAAGCACCAATCTGTTTTATTTTTTAACTTTTATCTTTTCTATTTGTGGGTAATACACTGAAGTTTTGTACTCAGACTATATAACCCTGTCTCCCTTCAGGTCTACAGGCGTCGCTTCCACTGCTGGCATTGAAAAGCCAGTTAAAAAAAAGGTGGCACTAAAATCATATCCATTGCATGGCAGCGAAATTAAATGTCTTTAATCAGTCAAGCTTCTTTAGAACAGATGAAATGAGATTTAAATTAGATTTAGGATTTGCAATTAAAAATATTTTGGTCTGTCAATCAAGCCTCAGCCAATTAGTTAGCAACATATATATTTTATTTCTAGAAAACATGTGCAAACATGTTTCAAAACCAGGGAAATGAAAGCTCTCTATACTGCCAGTTTTCTAACTAAAAAGAAGACTTTAAAAATCATTTTGAATATCTATACACTGAATTTTCATACTCAGGCTGGAGAGCATATTACACAAGTCGCAATGTACACAGGTCCCTGGAAAAGCCTGATATTTTAAGAGTACAACTATTGAGCAGGACTGTTGAAAGCAACATTGTCTAATTAAGCAGCAGAGATCTGACAGAAATGTCTTCACTATGGCTTCAGCCTCACATGTTTTGAGAACCTCACGTGGAACGGTAACATAAATACAGGCAGCTCCACAGCGAGGATGAAGGGTTGTCAATACAGTGACATTAGCATGCACTTTTGATTTTCTCCAACTAAACACTTAGTTTAATAAATTGAAACCATTTTACTGCTCTAAGTGGTAATATCAAGATATCGGATGAAGGGAATCCATAACAGAATGGTAATGAGGCTGCAGTATTGAATTTCCACCATTAAAATCCCCAGATAAGTTCTCAGTTTTCTGGACTTTTGATGGAAGGAAAAAATCAGCCAGAAACCCTGGGTATAACCTACTGATTTCCTATCACCAATCACTTGGAAAGTACAGAAGTGATTGAACTGAGAAAAATGCCTTTGTACATAGCAGACTTGAGGTATCTAATATTCTTGCCTAAAGGTGTATGTTCAAGTCGTGACAGAATGAATTGTGCAGGCAAAGACATATCACCCTTTCCTCATCCCTGTAGGACTCCTGCCATAGCAAAATTGCTGTCCATATGCCAGCCCACACAGTTCCAGAGTTTCCATGTGCTGCACTGATGCTCTGTAGGTCTGGCTGTTTTTTTTGAAGTTGTAGGTTCTCCAGAATTTGCCTGTGCTGAGCCTATTCTGTAGCAAACAAAGTCTGCCAGAGGAGCTTCTAACACTATGACAATACTGCCGAGTTTGGTTAAAAGAATTAAAATTCTATTATTTGGAATTTATTAGTTTAATTTTTCACTCACTACTTTTGATTAAAAAAAAAAAAAATCTGCCTAATTGAAACCAAAAGAAGTTTGCTTTGCTTTTCACAATTGTGTTCGCCTCAGGAATCAAAGACTTATAAAGATATAGATACTAAATAAGTAATTATAACCTTCTCCTTCAAGATGAAAAGGACTACAAAAAAGCTGTTCTTAGAACCAATCCAACCTCAATTTATATCAGTAAGCCTGCATCCTGTACCACCTTATTGAACTCAGAGGTCTTACTTTTGATGGCAGGCAGATTTTTCTATAATTTTTCCCACTGTTTTTTCTACATTGTTTTTTAAACAGTCTTTTCTTTACTCTTCCTTTTTATATTTAACACAAAAAAGACTATTTTTTTCATGCAGGAGAAGAAAATACCCTTACTGTAACAATCAATATAATTATCCTGTTATCCTACACTTTGGTATTTACATTCCTCTCCAGAATTAATTCAAGTAACCTTTGTTGCCGTATCAATAGCTCTTACATCAAAGTGGAAGAAAGAGACCTCACTTATTTATTTTCAAATCAGATCTGTGCTCCCCAGTGGTGAAACTGAAGAACGGAGTAAGTTCTTCATCACATTTTGGAAGGTGTTTTGACCTGCACGTTATTGCCAACGCTGTGAGTGTCAGTGCACAGGTGACAAAAATAGCAGCAATATCTTTTTATTGATACTGTATTCACTTTATTCCCCAACGTTAAATTTACAGCTCTCCCTAGAGAACTGCTATCACATTCACATCCCCAGCATTCCAGCTGTATGAGGACCCCTCTAGAGCCAATATCAATCACACCATATGTTGGCCTGAAAAGCAGATAGTGCAGGCAGGTCACCTTACCCTCTGACCTGGAGAATTAAGAGTTTAATTACAAACACAGGCTCCACCTCCTTTGCTTTCAATTGTGCGACAGCTCAAAAGAGGTTATAAATATTCAGAAATTATCACTTTTACCTACTCTGCTCTCCCCTCACCCACACCCCCACTGCAATTCTTCTGATACTGATTCTTTTAGCAGTACAGAGAGATTTTAGTTCTGTCCCAAAGCTGTATCTCCTCTGGCTTTTGATCCAACAGCAGTGCCCACCTCCCAGAAAGCACTAGGTCACTTGTAAATGCCTTTTTAAAGTCAATTCTCTTTTATAATGCCCAAGGCAAACAGCTATCAAAGCAGCTTTCTCTACCTCTGTCCCATTATGCTAAAACCAGCTTGGTGAGAATGGAAGGCTTAGACTTCACATAATCTCAGCAAGCACACAGCAAAAAAAGATGAACTCAAAGAACACTAAAGGGTTCAGATCCCTGTGTCACTACTGATTTCCTGTAAAATGTCAGCTAATCACCAAGGTCCGTGACCAAAAACATATTTAAGCATCTTATGTAGGTAGGAGACTTGCTACTGAAATCAAGGGAAATATAAATATTTACATATCTCTGTGAACCTGACCCTTTAGTCCTTCCATGTCCCATCTGTGAAATGAGGATAACATTAATTCTTTATCTACCAGAGATAGGAAACACAAATACTGAAAATTAAAAGGTGCTCAGATTTTACTGTAATATTAAAAAAAAAACCAAACAAACACAAAACCACACCAAACAAACCAACCAAACAAAAAACATTTTAAATGGGGGAGAGCCTTAAAATTGGGAAGAGTGGGGATAAATATGCTCAATGATCTGTTATCCTTCAGCACAAACTTTCTAAATACAAAAGAAAGACTCTAACTTCACTTGTGCTTTTATCTTATTGCTGCTTTTCTGGAATATGCTGCCCTGATTCCCCCGCAGAGGCTGGCAGTATATGATACAGCAGATGCTGAACCTTTTAAGTCTTTGACAGTTAAGGTTTTTTTCATAAATTGTAACATTAAGCCCAAACACTCTGCTTCATGTTTATGCTGCCTCATTTAGATGAACCTGCTTCTTCCACAGGAACACAGAAGCAAAATAGTCAAACTAATTCAGTCCTGCATTATTTGCCTGGCAACATGTTTTTATGAGATCCTGGAACATTTCTGACATCTCTGAGAATAAGGGAGAGAGACCCTTAACACTCCTCCTCTCCCATCCAGATGTGCCTGCTCTGCTGTGGACAGCATCAAATGAATTGATGTCACTTTCTCCAAGCAGAAGGGAGGCAGAGAACACCCCCATCAAGTCTTGTTCATACATGGGCTCTTCTTCAAAAATCTGTTGGGCAAAAGAACTGATGAAAACACCTTGAGAAGAGCACCTGTTCCCAATTTATGCCTCCTACAGGTAGCCAGCTATATAGAGAGTTAGTGGGCAACCAAAAAAGTGTCCTAAAAAGGCATCTTGTCAAAATAACACCCCCTAGCAAGGAGCACAAAGAGAATTTAGGTAATGGAGACACAGTTAGCCCAGATCCTGCTAAACCACTGTGGGACAGCATCTGGAATATGCTGGCACACTTCTTCTGGCAGGTTCACAACACTGCTTTTCTGTTACTTTAATGCTTCCAAAAAATTCATCCTAAACATCAGCCTTGTCACTGATTTCATAAAGAAAAAAATATGGAAAACAAAAAACAATCCCATTTTTTGGTGTAGTAAAATTCACTACAGAACATTAAAAATGAAGCTCAATCCCAGGGACAGCAATGGAAAATGAGGCCAACAGAAGTGTTTCAATTCAGCCAGAATTTGATACTAATTAACAGAAATGTAAGAAATTAAAGGGTAAATGGACCTATTAGATTATCTACTAAGTATACTATTCATAAAGAAACAGCTAACATTCAAGTGATGTATCATATGGCACAGTCACTCTGAATCCCAAAGCTGTCCATCCTTAGAGGCTGTAGTCTTAGTGAAAAATAAGCCAAGACACAGATTTCAAGGCAGATGGAATGCAGCTTCCAGGAACTTAGTTTGCAGAAGATTAAGGGGCAAATAATTGGGTCCTTTCCACAGCTGGATCATAGTTAATCTTGGGCTGCCAAAACAGGATTTGGAATGGGCCCATGGCAGATTCAGTTTTCCTCTTAACTTTCCGGTACTTTTCCATATCAACATCATTTCAGTGAAATCAGTTCATTTCTTTCCCTGCCCAATCCACAAGGTGCAGGTGTTTTCCTTTTCCATTGAAAGCACAAACATACAATGTATGAAAAAATCATGACGAGAATCAGTGGTGATACAGCCAAAGGAAGGATCCAGGAGACAGAGTGGATGTAGCTGTGTGATATCCCAAGAAGTGATGTTGGGACAGTGGCCCAGTGGTCTATTACTGTGAAAACCTAAAGCAAGTCTCCTATGAAACATGCTCCTACTGTGCATATCACCACTTACAAACCTTCCAGAAACTAGTTAGTTTAATTTATTAAGAAAACCAATCTTTGCTCCTGATAGGCATAAAAAACCCACATTAAGATATAAATACTAGATCCAGGTTTCATTTACGTCATACTGCAGTGATTACAATCAAGGAGAAAGTGTCCTCTGGTGTAGAAGGTGGAGGAGTAGCTCTCCCTGGGCTCTGGCACCAGTGCAGCTTGTCCTTGGAAATGTAGAACTTTTTCCAGCTGTGACTCTACTTTAGAATAATTTAGGCTCCTTTGAGGGATGCCAAGAGGTTGTTCACAAGGAACTTTGGAGGCCCCGGCCAAAAGAGGAAACTATTAACTATTTTAGAAGTTATTCTAATGAAAAACAGAACAGCCATCCCAAAAATGTGCTGTATCATTTTCTTGAGAGGAATCAAGAATCAGTATGAATAATAAGGATTTTTTGCTTGAGAAAAGACAGTATTCCAAAAAAATGTCACTAATATTCAGAGACTGAATTTCAGAGACTATCACTGCTCTATAAAGCATTTTGAGGGAACCCTGTGCTGACCAAATGTAATTATTTCTCACCTTTCCTCCTATTTCATCACATCATAGCTTCTTTGCTTTAACAGCAGCTTTTAGTTGCTTCTATGTAGTACAAGTAGTCATTCCTTAGTAAAATACAAGAATTGTGAAGCTCCTAAAAAATCTGAGTTTCAGAAGTAATACAAGGGAAAAGCTTATTCTGTCCTTGTTTGGTGTCTTACACTTCTTCACTCTACCCCAAAGTATCTGCTACCAATCACTGTCAGAAGAGGATGTTCAGCTGGATGAATCACCTGAGCTAACACTGCACTTCATCATTTACCAGCCCAGAGCAATGGGCTTTTACACTTATCCAGACTTGTTAGCTGGCTAAACCAGACAATTTCTTCTGGGCCTTTTATTTGAGTCTGCAGAAATATGTTAGCAGACTTAATGGCTTAACAGAGAAGGGCAGGACAATTGTAAATATTTGTTTACATGTTTATATATGTTTACAAAAGCCTAATGGTGTTTTGTTGCCATGGAGCAGTGTCAATAAAAGCTTATTTCAGACTCATCTGCAACAAAAAAAGCCAGCTACGTGATGGGACTGTGCTTTTTGCATCTTCCAGGTATCAACTGACAAAGTCTTTCCCTGGCTTTGCCAAGACATAAAAACAAATTGGATTCTGTTCTGAAACCCATAGGGAAGCCAAACAGAAATGAGTCACTTGAGGAACTCAAAGACTCCCTTTGAAGAACCCTATTGCAGGTCAAGTTCTCACTATTAGAAACGCTGGATGCAATGCTGAACAATTGAAGGAAACAGCCAAAGGTTCAGAGACCCTTCATCTTTAACATGTAAACAATGCAAATAGATACAGACGTTAATGAAAATGATTACTGAGGTTGAGAATGTAATTTTCACAGTCTTAAAGCTATGACTTGCAAGCTAATTATTGGCACAAAGAGCCATGTAACCTTAACTGGTGTTGTGTGAGACCATTCCTGATTGGAATGAACACATGTAGCTCTCTCACTGTGCATGGCCCAGCTACAGCAAACCTACTGATAAAGTGAAGCTTCCTCCCAACATACAGCAGCCTACAAACGTACACACACTCTGCAATGATTGACTTTTTATTGCCTAACTCAATAAAACAAAGCTGAGCAATTCCGCAGCCTGGAAATGAAGGATGTACTGTAATTGGATATACAGTTCCTTAAATCTCATATTTATAGGAGCTGCAGTAGGCATTTCATTGTCAATATCACTTGTGCAACAACTAACCACTCTTAATGTGACAACTAAACCTAGAAATACTGAACTTAAATACACTAATCAGCACTATAGCAAAGCAGGTAAGGAGACTGATGATTATTCTCTATGTATCTGTGATTCAACCCCAGATGAGTAATTTTTTTCTCTCAAAAATAGACACAGACACCTGATGAATCCTCCACAAATTGAAAGTGCACATGTAAAATATAAGATTCATTATTCAGAGTATGGAGTAACTCTGCAAGCACCACCAGGAAGGAAATGCTAAGTCCACACTACAATTCATAACAGGGATAATAGCCTCGGGATGTTTTTTCTCCATCTCAGAACTGGTGACACTACTCTCAGGGCTCCTGCATTTTGTTTAAATTCTGCTTTGTGGCATTCCAAGTCCTGCAGTGACAAAATCAATACGCATGCTCCACCTGCTGCTCACTCTTCATTGCACCACTGAAGTTGTAGCATCTGTGCAGAGTGATGGATGTTTTGGAAACGCCTATAAAAGGTTATAAATGCTCAAATGAAAGGTTTCACCAGGTTTTCTGATATCATATCTGATTTCCATATCTGGAATTACCTGTAAAAACATCTTACCAACTTACCTAAGTACATTTTCATAGGACACAGAGTCAGCTAGCCAGACCTTTTAGTAGATACATTTGGGAAATTATTTATGCAGGAGAAAATTTTGAAAGAGAAATTATTTTTTTAAAAAAACTGTAAAAATTGATAAAATAATACCTCTGCAAAATAGATAAAGAGAAGCCATTGCACGTCTACCTTATCCTTGATGCAAACAGTATCTATGCCACTAGTCATTGGAAGCATAATAGCAAAAAGCCATATGAAGTTAATAATACTCTGCTTTCCAGAAAAAAAACATCGTTACGCTTCTTCAAGAACTTAAGATATTAAATGAAGAGCTTGCTGGCCTACAGCTCAGCCACCTAGGAAGGAAACCAAGAGACTCTTAATTCTGGCCCTTAGATCTCTCAAGACCTAAGTGGTCACACCATTGCAAAACTGAGTTGGGAACAGGCAGTTCGCCCAACCCTTCCAATGTCCTAGCACAAACCCTCCAGAAAATAAGGACTTTTTTTTCAGGCATGTTTTGATTCCAGCATCCTCAGCTTGAACTTCTGAGTAATTTTTCTCCTATTTTTCTTGAATGCTTGGAAAAGAAAATTAAAATAAAGAGGAACATCTTAAAATACTCCTGTATGACAAAAATAGAAAATCAATGTCATTTCCTTCTTAGCATCAGCCACCCTCAGCTGCATCTTGCTAAGTGAAACAGCATGGAGGTGAAAGTGCCTAAAATGGCAGGTTTTATTATAAAAATTGATGCTTTCCATGGCCTTTAGCAAAGAATGACTAACATAGAAACAGAGAAAGATGCCATATTTTTAAATTAATGAAATAAATACTAAATAAAGACATTCCAAACCCCCTTTCTTTTTAAGAGGGAAAATACTGCAGCTTGACTATTTCAACAGATCTGCTTGTACAGCATTATTGTGAAAATTATAAAGATAAAATAGCTTTTTCTCCCCACAAAAAATAACATTACCCAACATAGTCACTAAAATATGAAAGACATGCAAACAGGTGTATCTTGTCCCTAGTTCAAAAAAAAGTGGTGAAGTACAAAAATAAGTGAAATGATCACACAAGAATGATCTCAAGGTTAAAAGCAGACCTTCTTCCAGTGAAGATGACTTCATACCATTAGTTGTCAGGCAAGGACCTGTACCATGATCTGTCCAGCTGAAGTTCAAGAAAAACCCAGGGTCCATTCTTGCATAAGCTGAACAAAGCAGTTCATGCCAAAATAACACAGCAGGATTAGAAATTGCCTGAGCCCCTGCTATTCCACAAAGGTCAGAATTTGAGCACTGATCACTTTATGCTGCTACATGGATAACTGATGAGTGCCCAAAGGCTTCCAGAAAAATAATTAAAAGGTTGCAAGAGCAAGGGCCAGAGCAAACTGCAGTAAAGTTGATTTTTTTTTTTTTCAGTGACCCTGGCACTGGAATTTGAAATCATTTCTCAGGTTCTGTTCAGTCTGAATAGGACTCCTGAAGCTATATCCAGAAGCTACTTATCCTTAGAGCACAAGGGAATTTCTTTAAACACCTCTCCACAGGGCCTGGAATATGGCTGAACTTAAATACCACACTCAGGGAGACACAAAAGACCAAATTTATGTGACTAAATGAAAGACAGAGGTAATCAGCCAGGGACTCCCCAGTCAATGGACAGCTAAAGCAATATTGTCAGTGAAATCAAAGATATGATTCACTTCATCCTAACATTTTCTGAATTTACACCCTTTTAGGCACCCCAAAAGTGACTGTTCCCCTACTGTTTATAAAGAGCCCCAGGAGAGAGAGGCTGCAGAGGGCCTGTGTGTGTGAGCTGGAGCTGTCCACCCCATGGGAGCTCCCAGTGTGGGTTCAGCAGCTGCAGAGTCAAGCCAGGGTGGCAAAGCGCTTCAAGAATCATCTCAGAAGTCACTGTCATGGAGAATGGGATGGGATGTGTCAGGGAAAATGGAAGGGAATGTGATGGGAGGAGTGGGATGGGAAGTGAAGAGGTGGAAGATTAACAGTTTTGTAATTTTACAACCCCTTAGTATTTTTATTGAGTCAAGCTGGCTCCCGTAGAGCAAATGCAAGCCAGCTTTCAACAGAATTGCTAAGAGCAATTAAAACAACATCTCCATCCATTTAACATCTGCTGGAATTACCAGAATGTGGGTCACCTGTCTACACAACCAGCGAGCTGGCATAAGGAAGATCCACTTCCTTAAACAGGCTTTGTGCTACAGCTTTCTGTGACACTTAGCTGCTGGCCTAAGAGTAAGACATGAATGTCATGTCTTGCCAAAGTTCAAAGGAAAACAATTAGTTGCAAAGAACCTGGGATGAGGTGAAGGATTACAGTAGGAAAGTAAAGACTAGTCCAACAGAGAGAAGGACAAAGTCATGTGCCAGAAATAACAAAGAGATATCTGCACATCTCGTTCAGTCACCATAGCTGGGGAGAAAAATGGAGTGGATTTACAAACAATGAACCACCAGGCTTAGAGCCAGTGTTTGTGTGTTGGCATATTTTTAATTTTCACGCTGAAGAAATGTCTTTAATACACCCCAGAACAATGCCAGTAATGCTTTACTGTCAATGGTAGGCTGAGCTTTTAAATAGTTTATCATAATGCAGGAAGAAATTCTGTTGTTTCCTAGAAGATGAAACAAAATTATTCAGGAATATTTCAGCAGAACAGATAAGTGACCAATTTCACCTAAAATCATATCAAAACATGAAGTGGGATTGCTTATATACTAAGTGCTAAAGTTGAACACTTAATTAGACTGTCAAATCTGAGAGGACCAGAAGCAGATTAAACTTTGGATACTTATACACAGTGATCAGACACTGCAGAGCAAAGGGAAGATTAGATGATCACAACTAATCTAAGTTTTAATTAAAATTTAAAAGCAGACAGGTTTTGCACTGCCCACAAGGGAGAAGAAGTAGAGTTACGACAAGATGGGTTCAAGAGTATTTTTCTCATTTCTGAATTGAATTTGGTATCCACTCTTTCTAAGGTTATTCTCAGCTAAAAGAAAATTCTCTCAGTTTAAATGACTACCACTGAGGATCACATTCCATTTTCATTTATTGACTGGTGGAATTATCTCACAGGTTAATAAGATGGGTAGTAAGTTTTCCATCTTGATGAACATTTTAATTTTAAACTTAAATAAAGTGTCTTGATTTCTGAGCATTGACTGCCCTCTGCTCAAGCCTGGAGGCAATGTCAGAACAAAGTTCACTTTGATGAAAGAAAAGGGAAGAATATTGTGTCATTGTCTCTCCCACATATATGCAAAAATGCTAATGCCCAGTCTTGCAGTTTTCAATGAAAATTGTTGGTGAAGTCAGAGTCATCATAACCCAAAACATAAAATAATGTATTTTCCCTCCTATGTAGGGCTGATTGACTTGTTATGATTTAATTGGGTGGAGAGCTTAATCCTTCTATTCAGAAATTGTTTGAAATTAATTTCTCGCTTCTGTAGAAATATTTACTACCCATAAATATTTTATGAAGTGTTAAGATGAATGATTTTTAACTTAATGTATTTTTTAATCTCTATTTCTTTTTCTAGAAAAGAGCAGCCTGGTCTAAGCCACACAGAACTGACCTCACCAAATACTTTTAGTGCATGATGATACTCATTACAGTTAGGATACAGAGAGCTTTTTCTGAAATGGGGATAGATATAATCAGTCTATCAGGTTAGAAATGTATAGGTGATGAGTATCAAATACATTTGAAGACTCTAAATATTATCATTTAAAGAGCAATTGCCCACACCTCTAGAACTTGCCTTTTTACACTGCAGATCAAATGGGAAGCCTGGAATTTCACAGAGAACAGACCTTTGTCATGGAGAGTCGTAATTAGAAAAGGTATGTGAGTGAACAAAATAACTGACCTTTTGACCATGTAGAGTTTTGAATTAGGTTTTACACTATTTAGCAGTATTGGCTGGTATTAAATCCTTCCAGCATCTTGAATGTGACTATGAGCTGAATGCCTGCTAAAACCTAGTAACTATAAAAGCAATGAAAAGCTCAGTGTTTAACACTATAATGAACATCAGCAACTATAACATTAACGGAAGTGAACACAGATCAGTTAGAATTTACTGGAAAGACTTGAAACTCATCAGCAATTAGAAAAAGCTGAGTTGGGATGCTGAAGTCTTTTCATTTCATTACTCTCTCTACTGAAGAAGGGATGAAGGGACATCTAAAGACTCAACACAGCTTTCTAGGAATGTATCAAAGAAACTGGAGGATGCTCAGGCAGAAATTTTAGCTCTTCAAAAGAGCCACATAAAAATAAAGGGAACAAAAAAGTTAAGTTTCTGAAACACCACAGACTCAGGAGCCTTACACTTTCTCTCCCAGTCAGAGGTTTTGCATTGTTGAGTGGCTCACAGATAAAAAAAGGAAAAGAAAATCAATTATCTTGCCATATTAAAGAAATGTGAGAATACAGCATATGAGGAAACCTCAAAATGGGGTAAAGAACAAAACGTAATTTAATAGCTATATGCATGACATATGCTAAGTCAAGCAGGAAGAACGTTCAATGCCTTCCTAAAAGACTGGAAATTATTTAGCTAAAAATGCAGAGCAGGTCTATGGAATGTTTAATTAGAAACCAGACAACAATAGGAATAAAGACTAAAAATGAGACAAAATTTCTTTTTTGCCATTTTAAGGCTGGGAGAAGCTGTAAAAGAAAAACTGAGCAATGGAATACTGGACAGATACTACAATTATATTATCATGAACTGCTTTGTCTATACTTGTATAGGCAAAACAAAACAGAAAGGAAAGCTTGAAATGTAGTGAGTATATCTTAAGAATCAGCATGAAAAAAAGCAAAAGTAGAATTTAAACAGAAATTTAACATTACTCAGCCTTTTCAGGAAACTGCTACATTTGTCAGAAGCACTCTGCCACAGCCATGAGGTAAAGAATGAAAATACTTAAAAGTGAAAAATAAAAAGCCACCAACATATTTTATGTGTGTATATAAATATATATTTACTTTTCCTGCAAAGAAGGGAAAAAAAAGAACTTTTGTGGGAATTCACACTTGATACTTAAAGTTAAGCTTCAATCTTATTATGATTGTGTGAGGGACAAAATCTACCCGCTGAAGTTTTGTATTAATAAATTAAATAATGATTTTGGGAAATAAGCCTAAAAGTTTCAGAATCCAGAGTACCTATTAAAAAACTAAAAAAATAAGTCAAACACAGGGTGTCATTAAGAGTTGATATCTTAAAAGAACATGAGGCCATGTAGACAGAGATTAGAACTGTAGATAAAGATATGCAATGAATATAGAAAAAGAAAAGGAAAATATTCCCTAGTAATAAACAAGTCGAGAAGAAAACACTGGTAAGTGCAATGATAAAAAGCAGTCTTATGTTGAATATGTAAATAGGCTATAATTACACATTAATGGTACAAAATGGCATAATTAGCCTGGATATACTATATTGTTATTCACAGTTTCCAAAAGTGGTGTTATTAGAGAATATAGCAGCTAAAGAAGTAATCTCATGCTTGAATTGAGACTTGCTGACATTCCAAGTATGGGAACAACTGATAACGAACTGCAAATGATTGATGCATTTTCAAGTGTGTTTTTAAAATCATATTATGAACCTATATCACTTCAAGCTTGGTGTTTGCCCAGCCTAATGGTCCTGTGGAAGGGGTTAACTTTTTTAAACTACCTAAAAGGGTAAGAATGAAGTTCAGAGCTCCCTATGACATCATTAACGGGGAGCACATTCATGAACATCCCAAATACAAAGACTTTCAGCAGCTGAGCAGCTGCTGAATCCAATGCTGAGAACCATGCAGAGGATGTCATTTGAGCTTGCTCAGGTAAGTCCAAAAGGAAAAAGAAGAGGCATCTGCAGCTTCTTCCACAGAAGGAAGAAACAAGGACAGACCTCAAATTTCAAAGATCAGAAAGAGAACAAATTGCAAAAGAGCCAGCACAGACATGGAAAAGACAAAACATTAAAGCAAAGGTTAAAATCCTCGAGGTGCACACAGATCTGCTAAACAAAGTAAACAAAGCAGGAATTGATCAGTAGCCTTAGTTATTTACATTATATTATCACTAATTTCTAAGTTTCTTTTGGAAGAAGAGCTGTAAAGTTACCTGGCCACAAAGAGTTTCATCTAATTGTCACTCCTAGTTGATAGAAACATGACACAATGGAGACATGCAGACCTTTTGTCCTTTGTACCAAGCAGGTTAGTTAATGTAGTATTTTATCAAAAACACAAGTAAAAGTTCTGATTGGCCATTCTTTTTAAACAACAGAATGTGGTGCTATCGTGATGACATATATATCTTCCAAAAAAAATTCAAATGATGCAAAATCAAAAAATTTTACACAATGGTGTTGTGGATACAGATAGAATACCATATACATTGCAAAACGCTCTCCTCTGTACTTATCAATATCTTTCCCAGGATACATGGGATCTGTTTCACGCCTATAATAATTTTTGTAATTCCAATGCATTCTTCATAAATACCAATTTCCTGAAAAGAACATTTTTCACAAATATATTATATGATGTCTGACAAGTCAGTGCCACGTCAGATTATATCTGGTAAGCAGAGCAGCTATACAAAGAATCCAACAGAAAAAAAATAAAATATGTGAGTTTTGGTTCTGTGCTGTGTAATACATGAGTGTTCGAAACAGGATCTGCTGCTCTATAAATAAATCTTTTTCCTTTTTCTGAAATTCATTGTTTTCTGAACTTCCATTTACGTCTTGGAAGACCGAAAAATGTCAGTGGTGCTTCAGCACTTAACAAAGGCAGGAAATTTTTGCAACCTTTTTGCCAGGTCTTTGTCCATTGAGCCAAAAAGTTCAGGCAGCGTGACAGTGATACCAGGAGAAGGTAAATAAGTCCAGTCCCAGCTGAGTTCCTCTGGTGGAGCTCTTCATGGGACTTATGCTTCAATTCTGGCTTCAGCAGCCATCTAGGAGAAGAATTTGCTCCATAGACAGATGTCTGGAGCAGGCTGATGCCCAGGAAATTAGATGTAAGCACACTGCTCTCTGCCAAAGAAGAGTTTGCCTTCATTTTTATCAATATTTCAATTTAAAGAAAAACGTGCTTTTTCCTACCTCTCAGGGATTCAGCTTTCTGTATTCTTCCATAATGATGTGATAATCACCTCACAAATATGTGCAAGAACTGCATTATTCCTTTTAAGTTTATTTCAAAACTGAGCTTATAAAGGCTTACTTTCAACTCTTACCTTTCTTGGAGTAAAAAATTATACTTTTTTCTTGAAAAATAGTCTTGACTGAAAGAAATATTTAGCAACCCTTTTGCAATTCACAAGCTACAGGTGACAAGTCACATTCATTTCAATTTCAAGTTAACTGATTGTAAATTATTTCAGTTTTTTAAACAAGTTTACTGTAAGAGTATAAAATTATTTCTAGCAGAGTTATATTAATCACCTTACACTTAACTGGTTAGAATTAATTTAAGACAGATAATTTTTTCTCCCTGTCAAGAGCTTCCTGCGTTGCAAAGAAAGCAAATAATAGGGGAAAAGTACTATTTTTTTCAAATAGTCTGTAAATATGTTGCCTATTTCCACAGCCTATTAATCTCTCCAGAATTTCTTGCTTACTTCAGCTACATGAATTTAAAAGCACATCCTTTTTTGCTCTCTTAATATTACTGTTGATATCTGAATATCTTAAGCAGGACTTTCTTCGTAACAGACTGAAACAAACTGCTGTCTTTGAAACTACCATCTTGAACAAGGTGTTATTGCAAGAATTAAGTAGCAGCAAGAATATTGAGTAATTATTTAGGAATGACTCCAGTTCCCATAAAAAAACCACAAAAACAAACTGATCTGTTTTTCAGTCACTCTGCACATCTCCTGCAGAAAAGCAAAAAGAGAGGTAATTCAGTTACGTTTTGAGTCAAACAGAAGCTGAAATACCGATTATTAGTCTAAAATACTTCGTTTCTAATAACACAGCATCCTGTCAAGCTGGGCTAGAAACAGTGTCCACAAAGCATGGAGCCAACACAAAACCACGACTTCCAGCTCAGGAAAACCACATGACACCAAGGACATATTGCTGAGAAGATACGAACGCTGCAAAATACTTTTCTGGGCTTAGAATCTTATTCCAGTTTTTTTTCCTTAAACATGAAGGACCCTCTCTCAGAGGTAGAATCCCAAGTCAGATGGGCACTTGTTGTGACCCCGAGCAAATGTTCTTGTCCTGAGGAAGTGTGTCCTTCAGCCTTCACCTCTGAGCTCCTCCATCAGGGAATGCTCACTGCTGTGGCAGCTGCACATTCACAGAGTTAGTACCACATTATCATGGTACTATTTCTAACTACTGGTACTATTTCTAACACCATGAAACACACATAAATGCCTCTTGGAGCACACAAGTTGAAAAATAGTACTGTTCTTGTTTATTATTGCTTATGGTGGTATTTCAAGTACTATTTATGCTTCATGTTTGAGTTAGTATATCTCATGCTTTGTTCTCCTGTCTCATCTTTCATGGCTCTGATTTACAGGTCAATAATCAATGTGGAACTGTTTCCAAAACCTTGTTTAAAATCTTTCTTTAGTGAATATTTTGCCATTACAATATGAATGTGACTATTGTAGGGACAAGAAGAAAGCAAAAAAAATTTAATACATTTAATGCACTTGGGGAAAAAAATAGGAAAAAGTATTTTCTGCATTTTAGCACAAATGAGGAAATGCACACATGATTTATCATTCTTGTATACTCCAAAAAGTATCTACTTCCAAGCCAGACAAGAGGATGCAGAAGACCAACCATAGGGATAAGTATCTCCCTTTCCTTCAGGCACTGCTCATTCCCCCCTCTATGCTGATACTTCCTTCACTTCCCTTTTCAAATGATTCAGGCCCATCTACATGGCATCTTTTCGACTGTCCTGTTTATCAGACAATGAAAAACATTTCAATTCCTCATAAATTATTATGAATTACAATATAAAGTAGCATTAGCTTCAGAAAGTGATTTTTCATGTTTCAGCAACAGTGAGAAGGGTTTTTCCCATATAGACAGTCCCATCTATAAACACTGAACCTTCAGAAACTCTTCATAAGGGCTTGACTGACTCAAGGACAGTGTGAGTGAAAATGACATGAGCAAGGGTATTTGAATGCTAACAGATCATTTCTGTGTAGGGAACTATCTAATATTCCAAGGCATTCATTTCTATCATCAATCTACCCAGGAGATAGTAGAGATAGACAAAGATAGACTCAATGTGTAAAGAAGACATAAAGACTGTATCATTATGAAATCTGAATTCAATTTTAGTCAAAGTCCTTTATTAAACAGATTATCATCAGGTGTGTCACTCATCTAAGCCTCTGTCTTATCCTTCCCCATTGTAGTAAACATTTCGAGTTGGCAGAGTCACAAATTCTATTTGCTATTCACATCACATTGTCCTTTGTTTTATACATCTCACCACACACTCTTCCATTTGGGCCATGATTCCAACATAGGCACCACAATCAGCAAAGAGGGATGAAAAGGAATGTACATTTTACAAGGTTTTCTTTTTATTTTTTTAATCCTATGGAAATAGATGTCAACAGACTATTGTCAGGGTTGGGGAGGGAAAGGATAATCTTAGTAATTCTGCAAGAATACATCAGGAAGCAAACAAAACAGACAAACCAAGTCACATTGGAAAATTAAATAAATAAGAACCTAGAAGACCACTCAAGTTAATTTCCCTCAGAATATCTCATCCTTAACTGTATACACATCTAATAAAAATAGAAAGGGTTCAACACAGGCATTACTAAAATTTTTATTAATCATGAAACCTACTGTACAATCTTTCAAGGAAATATTGTCCTGCTGCTTACAGAAAGTAGAGAATAGGTGCTGTCCCCTATCCTTTCCAGGGAACATGGGCACCACCAAGGTGAGCTGGACAGAAGTCTTTTGGAGATTACAAGAAATGGGTATCACACAAATAAAGGAAATAAGACCTCTGGAATTATTAAGCCTTTTCTGCTGGTTGCCTGAAATATTTGTGCAATTTTGACAATATTTTGTCCATCTTTACTGCAGAAATAGTTATCCTATTTTGCACACCATGTGCAGGAGAACAGCATTTAACTGTGTGAGTGACCATCACAGGCAGAAAACATGACCTGAGGGCTGGATGTTTTACATTTGATAGCACCAGTAGGCAGCAGAGTCTTGTCTGAGCAACCACTCAGATTGTGGTTTAATAGTGTTGATTCTACTCCCTCCACATTTCTGTCCCCGCTAAACAAAATTTGCAAGATACTAAGAGTAAAAAGAAAAATTAATTGTATCATATCAATGATTTGAGCAAGAGCATTCCAGCATTATCTTATGTTTCATAGATATATTTAAGATTCCCTACATTGGGATACCTCAAGACCACAAAAAGAGCTTGCAAAAGTTTTGTATCAGTAGCTCTGCATGTCACAAGTAAAGCAGATAAAAGCAAAAGTCCTTTATTTCCACCATGGTTTCAATCTGTGTTTTCCTTGTCATTTTCTTGTTATAAAAAAGTATGAGACAAGATCAAATTTCAATGTTCAAGTTTCCTTAAAAGAAGCATACTATGGTTTCCTGCAACAAAAAAAGTTAAATCCAGGGAGGTGGGTTGTGGATAACAAAGGTCCTAGGATGGGTTGTTTTATTGATCAGAGGAGCACTTAGAAGGGGAGGCCACATCAATTCCATTGAACTAACCGAAATCTTATGGTTAGCAAGGGAGATGGAGGCAGGTGAGCATCCTTTGAGATGGCCTGGGGTATCCCATCCCCCTCTGAATGTTCCCTTCCCAAGGACATCAGTCTCCTGCAGGTCTCTTGCCTCTGACATCCTCATAGGAGAAGCTTTGCAGAGGACACCTGACTTATATTCAGGCCATGTAAATAACTGCTGCCTGTCGATATGTGCATGATCATTTTAGGTATTAATTTAGGTGACTTAATGAGATGAATTTGTCCTCTCTTCCTTCCTCACTATATTCAAACAGAGCCCAGACACAAGTTTTTTCACTCATACAGTGTTGCCCTGACAACAGAGTATTTTCATAACTTTGCTTGCATTACTTAGCCTTTAGAAAATGACAAGAGAAAGCCACAAGTACTATTCACATGTAACTGTTAATCAGGCAGGAGCTACTACAATCAAGTTTTACTGAGTTTGTCTCATTTGAATGGGCTGCTGGACAGCAGATAAATCCCTGGAAAATTTTTAAATGTTCTAAATGAGTGTCCAAACTAGAATTCCAGTTTCTAAGCAAAGTCCCAAATTTCTGAGGAACCATTTTTTCTGATGATTAAACTAGCATCATGCTAATACAATATTACTACTTCGTCATCGAGATTGTGACTGGAAAATATTTAGGTACAAACACCCACACAGATGATGCAAGTGCATCATTAAAAGTTAAGTTAAACATTCCAAAAATATTCTTGGAACAATTTGGATTACAAAAATATCTTGGTCCAGTGACTGTCCACCAGAGATGTTTATTTCATGTATTAGTATCTGAAAGGTTTGTTCACCTTACTGGCTTTCACTTTATTCAAGTTTTGTTTTGTTAGTTCAAGTTATGCCATTCAAAAGCTAGAAAATCCTTTCTGGCTTTGGAAAGAGCAGAGAGATTAACATTGGAAAGGTGAACAAAAATTAAAAGCAACAGACCAGCTGCAGCTGGCAATGAAATCAGAGCAGTTTTTTTATCTGAATTCATTAGAAAATTCAGAACTGTTTCCAGCTAACTTGAAGTTTTGTGTTTTCTGCCCATGCTCCCTAAAATATGCTGTAGTGCAAAAGGCAAACTTTTTCTTTCCTGCTGATTTATTTATGTGACACCAGCATTCATAGATGCTAACATTTTCTAGTACAGTGTCAGTCACAGACATCTGCTACACAGTGAGGAAACACTTCTCCTGGAATTGCTTCCCCAGGTCCTCCTGGCAGATTCACTGAATCCAAAGGCTTTTTACTTTTATAAAGTCTGCACCAGCAGGGCTGAAACACAAATGTGTTCAAAAACTTCTGGAGAAACCACCTCAGAGGGAGCACAAATGATTGTAACACCCAGTGAATCTAACCCCACTCTAGAGTTTTGACTGTACCTCTGTGTGAGAGCTGCTCCAGGATGATCCTCAGGTGCTGCAGAACAGGGGCTGAAATGTCATATTTATAGATGTCTATTACTGGCACTCGCTGACATCTCCCAAATATTCCATCTGCAGGAAAGAGAAAAAAGAAAAGGAAAAATACACATTTTGTTTTCTGAGAGGAAAGGGGCGTGATGAGATGCGCATTTCCAATGCAGCCTAATTATATACTGAAGGAACCTTTTAAAAGACACTTTAAAAAGTTATCAAAGGACCACTGAAGTCATGAGACAGAATATTTTCTATCAAAATAAATAAATACTGGAAAGAATATTAGTTGGAGGAATATCCTACTGTATGAGATAGGCATACAGTTTATTTTATAAAAGTATTTTCAGACTTCTGCCTGGCAAATCTTTAGATGTAAGACTTCTTTACTGACAATTCAGTGAGAGAAAACCTTAATGTTCAGTGCCTATGTTGCGGATGAAAAGTGCAGCATCCAGAAATATAAATATTAATTTGCAGAAACTATGTGGATTTGCTGAAACATATTTAATGTGGGAGCTGTGTGTTAGGCATTGGTAAATGAGAACTGAATCCATAATGGCTAGTAAAGGCTCATTTCAAGAAGTACTCTCTAATGAATGCAATAAAAGAAAGCTCCTCACAGAACAATGAGATATTAATGTGGCCTAATTTATTTAGCTCCATTCCATTTGTCTGAAATGACAGACTCTTCTCATCAATGTCTTTTCAAATCACACCTTCTAATTAATTTAGCTTCTTATTAGTCTTTATTTAGAGAATTGTTCATTTTGAGGCAAGCTTCCTGTGTATGTGTGGGAGGAACAGGGAGTTCAAACATTCAAATTACCTTTCTCCCTTTCATACAAAAGCCTAATTCAGAGTCTAGGTGCTTCACATACAATCTGACCATCTGCAATTCTGGGTCTCCGAGAAAGAAAGTGGTTTCATTTATTGTTCAAAATAGTTCTCTTCTATATAGTGATCCAAAGGAAGCAATTTAAATGCAACAAGTTTAATTAGCAAAATATTCTACTGCAATCCTAGTTTTAACATAGTAATTACTTCTGCTCTGATACTACATCTATGCCCCAAAAGGAGAACTACATCAGATGAGCAGAAAATAAGGGTAAGCATT
This sequence comes from Trochalopteron elliotii, assembly GCA_024734555.1. Classification (NCBI taxonomy): domain Eukaryota; kingdom Metazoa; phylum Chordata; class Aves; order Passeriformes; family Leiothrichidae; genus Trochalopteron; species Trochalopteron elliotii. The sequence continues at coordinate 2,202,183 of JANPWX010000094.1, forward strand.
AATTTGCAAACGTCCATTACTTTCTGTGCTACTTCACAGAGCTAAAAGACTACAAATGGGAACTACTGGCCCAGCTGTTCACTAAACACAAATAATGGCATAAAAGAAAATAAACCAAACCAGGATGCAGAAAAAGGGCATTATTAGCCCTCACTGTTAAACACAAATACCTCATTGAAATTAGCCAAGTTTTTCTTTCTTTGCTTTTCCAATCCTCCTGTCACTTACAACTGCCAAATTAAGTTAATTCAAATTAAACCCCTACATCTGAATCTAATTTTGCTATTGGAAACTAGGTTTAATTTGGAAACCACATAGACAGATATAGTTTGGTTTTCTGACATGCAATGTGAAAAGCAGCCTAACAGTAGATTAAAATATTCATCTCTGTTTAAAAACCTGCTGCAGTTGAAAATAAGCAAAGTATATAAATATTAGTCAACTTGTAAATGGATGGATAACAAGAATAAGGTTTTGATTCAGAAAGGAACAGAAGAACATCTCAGTGTTTACGAACAAGATTGTTCAAAATGAAACATAACCTGAAACAGCCAGTTCTATTTTGGAATACCACCAGTACTGCCTACAACTAGGATAAAATCTATGTTTACATAAACAACAAATATTCCATGCATTTTTTAGAGATAATGTACCTTAAAAGTAATTCTAATCTTATTTTAGAGTCCAGAAAAGCATAGACGTTCAGTAAAAAGGAAAGATTTTTGTATTAAGCATCATTTAAGGATATCTCCATGGATGCAAAAGCTAATTCACTCACAAACTCTAAAAGAGACCAAGCCACTTTCCTAAACTCAGAGTTTTCGGAAACCTTCGGCCTACTTCGTTTGAATAGAACAAAACCCATTTAAATTCTAAAATTAACAAATTAGCACATGAGCCTGAGCTTCATTATACAATCTATCCAAAAACACTGCCACTGCTTGGGGAGAAACTGCAAGTTACTTTGGCTTTTGTGCTTGAAATATGGGCATAATAAGCTTTGGAGGGGCTGCAACCACAAATAGCGCTGGGCTCTGCTAAATGCAGCACGGGGAGAGCGGAGCGAGAGCAGAATGCCCCAAGGAGAGGTTGGCAAATACCAGCTCTAAAACACAGAGGATCTTTGTGCCGGGGATTACAGTTGGGCTGGAGTCGTGCAAATAATACATTTCATAGTTCAGCTGCTTTTTCTAAAAAAGTTGGAATTTTCCCAGATTTTTCTGTTTGCTTGGCGCTTTTTTTTTTTTTTTTTTTTTTTGGTTGAGGTTGGTTTGTTTGGTTTTGGGTGTGCTTTGGCGTTTTAAATTTTTTTTTTATTAATAAGGTTTCTGTGGCAAGATGTAAGACCTAAAAAATGAAATTGAAGTTGGGCATTCAATTTTCAGTGTCTTTTAAATAAACTTGCTTTCAATTAGACAGACTGCAGGGGAAGAAAAGGCAAGGGAGAGCCATTTTACCAAGAAAAATTGTCAAAGGTGCCCCTCTTTTACTTTCAAGAAACCTAAACAACAGATGTAGGGTTGGAAATAGCTTAGGCCCAGCACAAAGCTCATTTTTACTTAAAAACCAGATTAAATTACATTAAATTACAGCTAATATTTAAAATGTCCAGCTTAGTCTGCCATGAACTACCCCAGTCACTGTGGTATTTACAGCAAGTCAGTACATGGTGCATCTTTCTGCACCCTGATGTGCACCCAGCTGGCCTCAAACAGCGAGAGAAATGCCCACTGGACATAAAGCAAAAAAGAAAGTGGAAAAGCTCCCAGATTTTACAGTAATGTATCAGGGCAGAGGAAGCTCAAAGAGTGAGTGATGTTTTTATAACACCATGCTCTGTATGCCTACAGCTGCTGAGAATGTGTTCATACTGAACTCCCATTAAAGTTGTGTTAGGAGAGGGAACGTAGCACGCAAAGGACACCTGCACTTTACACAAGCCCAGGATGAGGGAAGGTTGAGACTGATCAATAGGCACATATGTTTGCTATTAAGCTGTTATCATTTCCAAGTAGAAATTTCCATAATAATATCTTAAAAGTTACACTTAGACCTGGAAAAACCTGCATTAACAGCATGCTCATGTTGGCTCTTAGAAAGCTGCTAGATTTGTTTTCAAAGATAGTAAACCAGAAGAATAATATACCCATATAACCAAAGAAATAGTGAAATGCTTCTTTATCCATTTGGCTCTTTTGCTGACAGGCTTAATATTTGAGAAGAAACACAAACATAATTTTTTTACAAGCTTTTATTTGAAATCTTGAATTTTGATAAATATTTATATACCAAAGAGTTAAATGCTAAGATTAAAAGACACAAATTTACTGTAACTCAGGTGCCCAATAAGATCTCAAATAGTGTCAGATGTCTTTTATTAGACACAACACCCTGGAGCATAGTATACATATTTACACTGAAAATTTATCAACTTCTAGTAAAAAAATTACAGCTGATAGATTAAACCATGAGCAAGTCAAAACACAAGTTCTGGAAGGCTGATTGTTGAGAGAGGTTTAAAAGAAAATGGAAAACACCCATCATTATTCATTATTATTGCCCATTTGTCAAGAATTAGTGCATATTTATGACCTCCATTACCTACTGAGGAAGTACCACATTACATTCATGATTGACATCCAGGTACTGAATTATGTAAAAGAAGACCACAAAAACCTACAGTTTGAAACAGTTTTGAAGAGTTGATTGCACCAGTTTGTTCACTTCGTAAAGGAGACAGGCATCAAGTGCTTAAGAGGTACTAAAAAATCTTTGGAAACTTGTGCTGAGTGACAGCCTTCACCTTGAAGGCAACACTATGGGCAGCTGATTCACGAAATTCTTTTTAGGCAGTCTTTCCTCAATAAAAAAAAAAAAAATAAATAAATCTGTGTTTGTAATAAAGAAGCTGTCCTTGGCAAGAGAAACATATCCCATCCTGGAAGTATGGCTAATCTGGTGACTGAAATTAAGATGTATCCAAGACATGGCACAGTGTCAAATAATACCAGCAAAAAGAGAATGAATTCTTGTTGAGTGTCTTTTGCTACTGAGCAAAGGCATGAAGACTGGCAGAGATACTGGAGTTCGTCTGCAGGCAGCTGAAAGCTTGATATATGTAAATTAGAAGATTGTGCTGTGCAGTAATTAATTATTTAGATCTGCATACCGTGAAACTTTCACATGGCACTGACAAGTGACCTTTGCAAAGGAGCCTTCGAGCAGATGCTTTGAAACCCTGGTTCTTCTGCTCTTCAAACTTCCTGCAGCAGCCAGAAAGGAGCATCTCTCCAGACAGTGTCAGTACTCACACACGTAGGCCAACCAACACTTCAGCTTCCTTGCACTAATTAAGTGACAATTGTTAATAAATTGAAGTAAAGCTTTGTATAAAACTCAAGTTTCGCCCCATAGTGCAGTCATTGTGCTTTGTTCCTGTGTTATGTAAAAGAGAAAGTCCACATACCCACTGGTGTGTCAAATGGCAACTTCTGCCACCTTGGATTGCACCATTTGTGCTCTTGCAGTTAATGAGAGAACCAGCTACAATGTTTTCAATGGGCATCATTCTCCAGCAACTTAACCTTCTGTAAGAAAAAAAATCTTTTCTTCTCACTGAATATGGACATCACGCTATTGCCCCTGGCTAGTGGTTTAAGGTGCTATAAGGTCCAGGACTAATAAAAAGGTCAGTGTTAAAAACCACAGTTAGAGCCTGAATTGCTTACTGGAGAAATTAAATCCCTTTCCAATGAGAAGCATATTTGCATCTCAAAAGTCTTAAGACACTGAACTTCAAGGTCACAGATGTCAAATGTTCTGGATGTATGAAGGAGATTGTTACAGTATTTCACCCTTCTCTCCCTGCTCTCCCATAGCGTGGAGTTTGTTTTCAAAATCGCTTTTCAAAAATTAAAAAGAAAAAAGAAAAAAGTTACTGTTTCTTGAAGAGGATGTTAAGTTGTATGCCAGGAGGTTTATTGCAAAAGATACAGCCCACAAATCCACATTCAACATCTACAAGTAAGGCCTTCAGCAAACAACATACTTCTAGTATTCCATCTATTAAAAAAGATTTGTTCATAATTTATACCTCTACTTTTATATTCACTTTGCAAGTAAGGTTGTGATAACACAGATACAGCAGCAGTGGCTTCTACAGCGTCATTTCTCATACAATGTTTAGAAAATGTGAGTCCAGTGCTTCCAACAGCAGATCCTGCAGTGGCTGAGCAGCAAAGCTGCTGTTTGCAGTCAGAGGCAGCTGCACTGCAGCCCTGCGGTGCCCTGCAGTGAGCGGCCTTCCGAGGGGCAACCTCCCCCTGCTCGACTTTTAAAACCTTTTTGTCACTTGATTTTGCTTATCTCCGTAGTCCTCGGTTGTTTTCCTCAGTGGCCCTCGGTTATCCCCGTTTCGGAGCAGTAAGAGTGGCATCTAGTGGACAGGGATCAGCCCTGGAGCACACGCTGCTCACCTCCTCAATTCACAGCTTCCACATCCATTTGGCTTCACCCCAGCACAGAGCAAAGCACTTCCAGCCACCCTCAGCCCACGTCGCCCTCCCCTATCCTAATGGCTGACAGGTAGGTGGAAGGCTTTAAGGCAGCTCTGTAAAATTACGAGATATGATTTTAAAATTAAAGGGTATGATGTTTGTTTCTAGAAGTAAAGCATTACACAGACAAGTAAGGAAAGTGCATTGAGACTGTTTAACAAGAGTATGTGGTGGCATTCTGCTTTTGCTGCTGCGTGAGGCACAAAATATTATGCAATGAAAGTAAATCCTCAACTTCAAGTAAAACACAGCACATTTTTGTAAATTTATTTTGTAAATATAATAGAAACACCATAAAAGCAGAAAACAATGAAGTAGGACATTCAAAACGTGATAATTTTTTTTTTACCCAACTAAAAAGAATTGCTATGCAGCGGATAACTAAGAGTCCAGTAAATCCACTCTTCCTCAGCTAGTGAATAAACCACTGCCTGGAAGGCAAAGGTAACTTTAATAAAATTCTGCTGCAATCCAGATAATCTAACAGTGCTATAAAAGAACTCTAACAAGATTTAATGCCTCTTCTCAACTCTCTGGACCCAGATATTTAAGGAAAAAGGTGGATAACCAGTCTACTTGGAAAAATTCCTCAAACCTAAAATGCCCAAATATTTCTGCTGATTGAAAGAATGGGGTAGGATGCTAGTGATTATGAAAGTCATAATATATGCTGATATTAAAAGATAAAAGCTAACATTAACAGCAGCATTAGTTAGCTATTGTGCAAATACTGTGATAGGGCTGGGATTTGCAAAGCTCCAAATCATTCTAAGGCATGAATAGTTCCTCTGGGCATTACTGTCCCCTTGTCTTAAGGAGTAATTCTGACTGCAAGTTCTGGAGGACTCAGTCTTTCCTTTAAAAAAAAGAAAAAAAGATAATCTTCCATAGAAGAGAAATATAATTTCAGTAACTATTTCTGTGTTACCCTGCTAATTCAAGTGGTGGATTGTACAGTCCTAAAGCATTATGCACACTTAGAGATTTTTTTTTTTTTAAGTTACAACAGAAATATGTAAATTATAAAGAAAGTAACTAAAAAATCCTCCAAAAGGAGGGAAAGAAAGGCCTGTGGAAAACTGAGTTACAGGCTAACAAAGCAAGAGGAGAGCAGGCCTGCCATGAAGGAAGTGCTGCCTACTTCCAAAAAGCCCCTAAGTTATTCAGCTAAGAGAATGAGAGGTCCAGATTTCAATGCCTACTGCATGTGATTCAGAGCACAGAAATGAAGCTCAGCCTTAACAGGTCCTACTTATGCCTTGCAAACATCGAAATAATGGCCATGCCTTGGGAAGAGAGAGCAGGAGGGACTTTAAGGAAAGGAAAAAGTAGAGATTAAAAGAAAGCAAGTCTTAACATTTTGCTGCTAGAGCTAATGTTCAAGTTGAATAATGCTTCAATAACTTGGTACTTCTTAAAGAACCAAATTTGAACTTTCCACAGCTTAGGTAACTACATGGCATGAGGGTTATGTTTTTCCCTCTGTGATGAGGATAATGAAGGATCAGAAAACGGTGACTGAATCAACATCTTCCACATCTGGATAACCACTACAGTCTGTGAGCCAGAGGAACCATCTGCCTCTAATTTTGATCAGAGGCAAATCCAGAAAACCTTTGAGGAAAAAAGCCCAAGAACTTCTAATTGTAATATGTTGAGAGGGCTCTTCTAAGCAAAACTATGCCTACAGTACTAGCTGTGATGCTTTTAAGAAAAAAGAGCTTGCAATCAAATCAAAATCCTCTGAGCAGCAACACCCTCTCTGGTCGATACTGGTAGTAAAGAGAAAAGGGAGGAAAGATTTAAACATATAAATCCTCCTCCAAGAGGACAAATGCTTTAAATTCAAGTATAAATCAAGTATTAGTAGGCTTACAATAATGTTATCTCTTCCTTTAACATGTTTAGCCACTGGACTGCAAGATTAACATGTTGGTTTACCATACATAGTTATCTCAATACTGAGAAATCTAAGGCATGTGCCCTTGCCTATTTAGAAAAAGCCTTTTTTTCCTAGGAAAAAAGACAGAATACTGCATCAAATTCTGACCACATTATTATCGGAAAGATATGAATAAACTAGAGAAGTTCAGAGACAAATGGAAGAAATGAGGCAGTCACATAGAGCCTTAAGCATTGAACTACCTGATTCTTTACAAGACACACTAAACATTTATGCAACCTGGTTGATTAATTATTTATTACATTATTGGGAGAAATAGAGTGAAAAGACAAAAATGAACATTCTGAATGAGAGCAAGTTTCAAGCAGGGAGAAACTATTCTGGAGCTGTTCAGCTCCCTCCTGGAAGAGTAATGGAGCTCCTATTGCTTGCACTGTTTAGAATTAAGCCAGAGCAACAAGGAATGGTGAAACATGAAAAATTCTTTTCTTTCCTTTTTTTTTTTTTTTTAGCACAATATGCATTTATGAACAGAGGTTACTGGAGGGACTAAGAATTTATTTATGGAATCAATGAGATGCAAATATACTAATGCTTATTTATGTATACTAATTTTCCAAGTATCACTGAGATGTACTTCAGTCACTTCAAGGATCCCCATTACATTTTCGGTTGGTGCCAAGAACCACTTTGGTGCTGGCAATGTCTTCACTGTGTGATCAGACTGTAGCTGCTCTTGCATCTGTATTCCCAAGGCAAAAATAACTCTGCAAGGAAACATGTTCAGCAAAATACATTTCTGTATTAATTTTAATTTTGTATTAAAAACAAAGTAGTGGAAGTTTTAACTTGTCCTAAGTGCCAAGAGCTTACATTTTAAGAGTCAGTTATTATGTGTTTGCTGGAGACACTGTTCTCATGAAAACATGACTAATGACCATTCCATTCATATTCACCAGCTGCAGTGTCTAATAGAGCAAACTGGGTTTATTTCTGTCCTTTGCCAAACTAGAAGCTTTCTAGATCTTTGCAGGACAATATTTATTGAGACAGCAGATTGCTTTTGTAAGCTAAGTTGCTGAATTTATTCCTAAATGGAACTGACTTCAGACATGCATGGAATTATAGCAATAAAGATCTCCATCTTGTTCCCTAGCTACAAAATATTTTAAAAAATTATAGAAAATTATGTTATGTGAACCTGGAAACATCAGCAGAAAAAAATTAAATGCAATTCGTTGGAGAGGGGAGGGGAAATCCTTATAAACAAGGATAACTTCAGAGTGCTGCACCTGTGGCCTGATTAAAACTGTTTGGAGCTCTCTTAGAAATCTCTACACCTTGCTCAAGTCTGAACTAGGCCTACAGAAGGCACAGCACATCAAGCTGCCTCTGGCAGCTTAGGCTTGGGCACTGGAACAGCCAAGTACCTCACTCAAACCTTGACATCAGGATGCCAACGGTTTCAACTGAACTGTTTGAAGAACATGAAAAATCTGACAGTTTTCAAGAAAACTGTGCTTTGAAATAGCTAAATATGATGCTGCATACCTCGGATCACCTATCAGAAGCTGCATCCAAAAAAGTTACTTCTGTTACAAGTGATTAGAGGTCCTGACACAGCTTTCCTCCAACTGTGTGCCAGACCCAGAGCACCGCTCACAGCTTTGCTAATGGCAACAGGTGAAGGGCAGCACATGTTACAGCCCTCCTTGCCTGATTCAGACCCCAGTGCTCAGCCTGAGACAATGTGAGGGCAAAAGCACAAAGAAGGTTTGGGGCTATATGAACACAACAGCAATAAGTGGGAGCAAGGAGGTGACATCACTCAATATGCAGCATTGGTAAAGTCAGTACGGGAACGCAGAGTTTTGGAGAAAAAAATCTGAAGATGAATGATAAATTTTGGAAAGGGCATTGAGAGAAGCAAAGGAGATTATTTATGGGCTGGAAAAAGCCCTATGGTGAAATGGCTTTTCCAGCACAGAAGTCTCCAGCACAGCAGATGATCTTTTGTCTCTCTAAGTAAGCCTGTGGACAGATGGAACGATACGGGAACAGGGATCAGGAACAGGGCTAGGAGCAGTTTCAGAAGTATTTATTCTCCTCAGTTTTGCGTGCCACTATTCAAAACAACTTTTAAGACCAGCAATATCTGGAATAATGATAAAAAGGGGTCTGAAGACTTCTTTTGCTTTTGCAATAGGTAAAGAGACCCTTCAATAGATGTGATATGTGCAACCCCCAATTGCTTCCTATTTTATTCACAGAATACATACAACTCACATAAAATACTTAACAGTTGTGTATATTTAAAAGTTGTAATGGGCTTTTTAAAGTACTGTATACAATTAAAACCCATTCTTTGACTGGACTTTGGGGGCTGGATTTAAGGTGCTCACACCCTTAGAATATCCTGCAATTGAAATGGTTAAGTACAGAAGTTGTACTTAACACACATACTCAGCACATATACTTAAAAGAAGATAGAATAAATAAAAATAATTTTGAACAAAATATTCATGCTACAAAAGGATGAAAAAACCATTCATCAAAGATAGAAAATAAAAAACTTGGAAGATAGAACTTCAGAATCAGCAAAATAACCCACTGAAATAATATTTTACTAATGAGCATCAAACTGTATCTTTCTAAATGTCTTCTTAATACTATATTGCTTATGAGGTGCCAGAATCTTGATTGGAGTAACAAAACCACAGAAAATATTAACTCTGTTTGTTGTTGCTTCCTCCATTCCAGCAGAATGCTCTTCCAGCAGAAGACATCACTGTTTTTTTAGTATGTTTTGATAGATCTAACATGTGCTGCAATTCTATGTGAAGGGAAATGCCTCTACCCAGAATCTTTTATTCTGAAGCTTCTTCTGCATTACTGACAATAATCAGACACATTTAAATAATACTGCTGAACTTACCACATTTATTAGATGGATAATGATTCACCCAGATCTCTGCACACAGAAGACTTAAGCATGCCAGCTCAGAGTTTCACTCTTTTGCTGGTGCTTTGCCAGTCCCTACTTATCCAACAACCAGCCCTGCCTATGCCCCTGTTCTGGCCAACAGAGAGGTTTGCAATGGGCCTGCAGATACAGGGTGGTGGTGTGGACATCACCAGAGACCTCCCCAAGGTCAAAAACACAAACAGAACTGCTGACTCACTTATGAAAGCAAAGGGATAAGCCAATATTTTTTAAATAGGAAAGGAAACAGAAATGCAAATCTTGAGGAAGGAAAAAGTCACCAACTTCTCTCCCTAGTCATATTTCAGCACTAATTTTCAAGTCAGCAACAATGCTTCTGTCACGAAATGTAATGTGGATATACTGAAACCAGAAAAATTTCCAAGCAATGTACAGAGTGAAGCAGATTTAGATGCATCCAAATGTTTTGGTTTAATATACAAGAGCATTTTTTTCCTAAAGACATCAAGAGAAATAGTCAATTTTTATTTTTTAATCCAACTTCTGCATGCCTAGTAGCTGCAGTCATTTTACTTTTTAGCTCATGTATTCTTTCAATGTCACTGAGAACAGCAGCAAGAGACAACTGTTATGAATATTTGCTATATCTTCAGTGTAGCAACAGGACATTCCATTTCTCTTACATCTGGAGCACCACCCTTTCAAATAAAAACATTCATCCCTAAGTCAAGGAACTAAATTCCATAAAACAACCTGCAAAATTTTAATAAACTCAAGATTTTAACGTCAGAACTCCGAAGTGTTTTGCACAAATTCAGTTTGTTGCAAAGTTCATATTCTGCCTAAACCACTGACTGCTGTCATTTTTGGTGCAACTTGTTATGGGTGGAAAGATAAGCAGCAGGGCAGCAAAAAGAGGAGGTTTATCTCTGGCAGCTAATCTCCTCAATCAACAGCACTCAGCTCTGCTTAACAGCCGTTGCCAAGGAACGGGGACCAGCTTTTCTTATCGGCTTCATAATGTTTCATTGACTATTCAGACTAGAATAGAAAGCTGTGACACTCAGGGTTATAAGCAGCACAAAATGAAAATGGCATATTATGTGGTATGAAGAAGAGAAGTCTTTTAGCCCTCACCTTATCTGGACAGTGACTGTTACTCAGAAAAAAAAAATTTAAAAAACAATAATCTATCATTTTTTGCTCTGCTTATTTTAATATCACAAAACAAATGGGAAAATACACGTACATAAATAAGATTACTTTTTTAACATTGTTGGCAGGTCCTCAGCAATTCACTGACATCACTGATACCTCTTATACAGAAAGACAAAGGTTGTGTAGATCCCCTATTACACTACTGAAAAGCAAGTGTTGGTTGCTTATTCTAAAGCTATTGCAGCAGCTTCAATGCTTTGAGAGACTTCCTCTCATAAGAGCAGGGACGTTCCTCAAACCTTCACAACCACAACAAGAAAATCCCTGCAAAACCAACAACATTTCTTTTACAGTATCACTGCACTTCTCTCTTCATCTCTGCACAGATTTTGATTTTCAGGCTGAATATTGATACTCTTCATGTACTTGAACAGGATTTAAAAGGCCTCATTGCATCTCTTCTGATTACGAATTTTTAGTATAATAACCTTTCCTGAGTATCTGGTTACTAAAATTTAAATCTGAGGCCATCCAGATTCATGATGAATTGTAACTGTCATTGTATTTGCATCTTATACTCAGCATATACAGAATTATATCATTATCCACCACAGGAAAAAGTGGTAAATAAGTAAAAGAAGATGCTTAGACATATTCACTGCATCAGAATGAATCACCTAATGAAGTACATCCAAAATTAGAAAATAAATGTGTTTATCTTTTTCTATCCCAATGAATGACTAACCATGCTCAAGGCAGGTTGAGCCCTCCTATTTACAGATGTCCAGAAACTGAAAGGAATATCCTGGAACAAATTTTACATTCACAGAATTCTCTGCTTCTCACACAAAGTTTAGGACTTATGGATTTAAGACAAATATTCATGAGCATTTAAGGCTGCAAGAACTTCTGAAGGATGTCAAGTTACCCAGTCTCTTTCTGTACAAGCTCCAATGCATCCAGTTGCTATTAAAGATATGCCTAAATTTCCATTTATTGCAAGCCTCCCAGGGGCTACTGGGAAGATTTTTATGCTTAAACATAACTACTTGCTTAAGCAATTTCTTTACTGAAGCCTCAGACTAGCATGGCTCTCTTGCTTTTGCACAGTTTTAGGAAAAAATGCAAAAATTAAAAGCATTGAAAAATGCTTCTAGGATCATACCACACCCTTCAGGAAATGTTAAAGCCTTGCTGTGACACAGAGCCTGTGGGATGAAGATGTACTGAGATAGATACACACATTTTTTTGGCACTGAAGCTTCCTCTGCAGATGTGATTTCAAAGTAGTGACCACGTTTGGTTGAAGTGTTTTGGGTGGTTATGGTACAGTGGGATAGGACTCTTATATTCAGGCTGGGATAGATTAATTCATTTCACAAAGGTGTAATTGTTTTCCTTTCAGTGACAAATAACCTCTGAAATATCCTCCCAAAGCTCACCACATTTGTACTAGCAAACCTGCAGTTTTATCTAGACAATGTCCTTAGATTATCTGGTGCAAGCTTATCAACTTCTCAATTTCATTTCCTTCCATTTTTTACTATTAATGAGAACAGAAAATTTTCAAAAGCAGAAAGTATTCTTTCCAATTAAAAAAAAAAAAGGCAGCATTTCTTTTCGTAGTAAATGGCCTGATGTTTATGAAGAGGTGCTTTTAAATCTGACACATCTTACCAAACCTTGTGTACGAGATTGGACAAGTAATTTAGGGGTATATTTGTGACAGATTTACTCCACAGATACCAAAGAGACACATGCTGTAGGTGATTTAGCTAAATTAAAATCTAAGTCAATAAATTGAAGAGATATATGCCTTGATATGAATAAAACTATGAGGCTGAGATGACTGGATTAACCACAAAAAAAGAACAAACTCAAAAAAAATCATGGATTCAGCCTTATCTGAGGTGCTTCTATCAGTTTGTATCCATTTTGGCTTTTCAGCTAATGAACGCTAAGAGAAGGTGTTACACCTATTTCAATTTGATTGACAACAGTCATAAATTAAGAGAAGATTGAAGTAGAGAGGTACTGGATTTTCTTCTATCAGTTAAATAAGTAAAATCATAAATTTGAATCTATTGCTTTATCATTAATTGAATATATTTGAAATTATTACTATTTAAATAATTTGGTTGTATTTATGTTTATTTTTGGTGTGAAACACCAAAATACATTTCCAAACATTTTTGCTTCATAGTACTTCCATTAAGACAAATAAACCATAGAAAAAAAAAAAAAACTGGGAACTTAATTTTAAGTCTGAAGAATTTTTTGCTTTTTGCACTGAGGCAGGGAGTGACTGTGAAGATCTTGGTCATGGAGAGCTGAGAAGCATCATTGGAAGCAAATGATGGTACAGACTGAAAGAAGGAGGGAGTGTTTCATCTCTTCAGCTCAGAAGCAAATGCAGCCTGAGAGAGGAGAGGCCTCCTCAGCCATGACCACACAGTGCCACACAAAACCTCTGCAGGTGATTGCAAAGCTCAAGTTTTAAGTCCCATCAAGAAGGGATCCCATCCTGGGGCCAAGTGCTGTCATGTAAGGATGGATACAACCTGAAGTTGTTTTTTAAAATATTACTACCAGAAAAACAACTAATTCTCTGGCAGTTCATAAAGAGTATCATATCTCAAAAAATCCATTTAAATTTCTTTGAATAATGTATAATTGTTCCCTTACTCCTGTGCCATATCAGTAGTGACATTTCATTTGAACATTGACATCAGGATCCCTAAGGGCCAGGTCTTAAAAGCTGAGCACAGACACTTAAGGAGCAAAGGAATAAAAAATATCAGATAAGCACAGACACAGAGATTCACAATTTTGTGTGTGCATAAAATCAGGTTGTGTGCAGGTAAATACCAACTGCAAATGCAGATATGGGAAACATTTCCATATTCTACCCATGGGAGATGGGTAGACCAAAATCAGGGCAGAGGTTACTGCTATTGTTTTGACTTTTATCTGGTAGAGATTCTGTTCCAAAACTGTAATTTTAAAATCCCGGTTGGGTTGTTTCTGTCCCTTCATGGTTTTGGTACCTGAAGTAGAAAAAAGGAGGAAGGAATTGGCTGTATAGAAACTAGTACTACTAAACAGAGAGTGGAATAAAAATTTTGCAAAATAATTTGGAAAAAAAACTTACTTCAACTTGAGTGTAAAATATTATACTCAAACCCAACAGTAATTACAGAGATATACAGTTTTCACACAGATCCATCATTAGACACCATTCAAGCAGAAGCATTAGAAGTGCCCTCATTTTACCCACAGGCAATGCCTTATGCTAAGCTGCCTCCCTACATTTAAGGAATTGATTTTAACTGCACTCTGGGTTTGTGTTTCTTTTTTCTTTCTTTCTTTTTTTTCTTTTTCTTTTTTCTTTTTGTGTAAGAAGGCTTCAGAATAATTTCTACAAAACCAACATGGATCATCTTTAATTACTGCATTGCAACCATGGCTATTTAAAAACCCAGTCTCAGCAAAGTAGATGACAAACATTAATGAGCAGTAATGCACACATGGTATTGTAAATGAAAGGATAATGAAAGCAATTTATTTGAAAATTAAAATATGATTAAGAATGGCAGTCTGTTCTAGGACCCAGATGCCAACAGAAAGCAACCAATGTGCAAGCAGACTGTCATTAATTTGGGAACCATACGAAATTGCTTTCATTTCTTTGACAGTTTTTAATATAAAGTATCTTAACTAATAGGCAGCACATATACCCTGGAAGCTACAAGACCTATGGAGATTTTTAGAAGAAATTAAGAACAGCACAGGGAAGCTCTCCAAGAGGAGACTCTCCAAGAGAGAAAGAGAGAGGAATACATTTGGAAGCAATTTCCAGTTTTAGGAAGGATGAATTACACTCTGCAAAAGTGCCTCTCTACACTGGCTGTGGAGAGCCTGTCAGTTCTTAGCTCACACTCAGCAGAGTGCCTGAAGTGAGGTCAGGTGAATTTGGAGCAGATGTCCAAAGCAGGTGCTCACATCAGCACCTAAACAGGAACAGGGCAGGGGTAAGCCCTAAAAGCAGGTGCACTGACTTAGCTAAATGCATGCAGAGGAGGTCTAGAAGCAATTTGACCACAATACTTTTCTCCTTCACATGTGTTAAAAAGCCTTTCTGAGATTGTACATATATGTTCAGGATCTAAATTGGTTCCATCTGCACAGTGTGGAATGCTAGTTCAAGTGTCTTTCACTTCAAGGACCTCTGAACTTATCTCCGAATCCAAATATAAAACACCTTGAAAACATGAATTATTATTATTATTATGCATTAAAGTGAAAATGCTCTTTTATTTTTTGAAGTATTTGCCTACCCCAAGTTCACACTGACACAACAGCAAACCACACTCAGAAGACTGCTATTAAGTTGTCATGTATACTCCTATTTAAGCATTTGAGTTTGAAAATTTCAACTCAACTTCTTCAGAGACAATATGTCAGATGGGCTTGAGTTCCATGACCAAGTACTAGACTGTATGTCTCCAAGACCTACAAGTATATCAGGAAGCATGGAAAAAGTCATTCTGAATGCTTTCTGTTTTTTAAAACATCTGATTAAAGACAAGCTGGAGCTTGGCTGAACAAACCCCTAAGACTGCTCATCTTGAGGATACTGAGCCCACTGGTTTTGTTCCAGATGCAGCAGGTCAAGTAAGAAACATTTATCAGTCCAATTTCAGAAATTAAACGTAGTTGTTTGGATAGTTGTTCTCAGGAAGATCAAGCTGCTGCTAAGACACACCCTCTGTTACAAAATTCCACTTCATAAATGTGTCAGCCTGGACCTGACACAGCACAACCAGCTGCTCAAACAGACAATTATACCTGCAGTGCTGTGTGCAGCTCCGGGCCCCACAACTTAAGACGGATGTGAGGGTCCTTGAATGCATCCAAAGGAGAACAACAAGTCTGGTGAATGAGCTGGCAGGTGTTTCTTATGAGGAGCAGAGAAGGGCTTTGGGTCACCCCAAAAGGTGACCTTGTTGCTCTCTATGGCTTCTTGAGGAGCTGAATTGGAAAGGGATGTGCTGAGTTTGTTTCCCTGGGATCCAGTGATGGGATGCATGGGAATGGTTAAAAACTGTGCCAGGGAGGTTTAGAGGGGACATTAGGAAGCATTTCTTTGCTGACAGGGTGGTCAAGCACTGAAACAGGCTCCCTA
The DNA here is from genome assembly GCA_024734555.1 of Trochalopteron elliotii. Classification (NCBI taxonomy): domain Eukaryota; kingdom Metazoa; phylum Chordata; class Aves; order Passeriformes; family Leiothrichidae; genus Trochalopteron; species Trochalopteron elliotii. The sequence continues at coordinate 2,217,929 of JANPWX010000094.1, forward strand.
GAGAGATAGTTGACACTTCAGGCCTGTCAGTGTTTAAGGGGCATTTGGACAATGCCCTTAACAACGTGTTTTACTTCTCATCAGCCCTGGAGTAGTCAGAGAGTTGGACTGGATGATCCTTGTAGGTCCCTTCCAACTCAAATATCCTATTCTAATCTCCACAGCAGCACAGAATACTCTACTATGAACAGCATTTTGTTGTATATCTACTGAAATGCTTGTGCAGTGTTCACAAAATATGTAGACTATGGAAAATCAAGGTAATCAGTCAATAGCTTCTTTCATTACCCTCTTTCTTGAATAAGATTATACTATATGTACATGAATCATTTATTCCCCTAACAAAAGAAACATACCAGAAAAAAAACATATTTCATCAATATGGCTCCCAAGAAATGCTTTTTTCCACTCTCTCTAAGGTATGAGGAGAACTTACGCACAGTAAACACAAATCCTCCTACCAAGGATGTACACTATTAGATAGATAGCTGCAGATATATTCCATCCACTTTTGTCCTGGATATTACATAATGTATGTATTTATTACAACTGCTGAAGTAAATATTTAATTATCTAAAACAAAACTGGCAAGATTTTAGGGGTAAGAGATGTACCCCAGCTGAGCTGCACTGATATCTTCTCATCACTAACAGCAGAGAAAAGACAAAGAAAACAGTTTTATCTGCAGAACTCCTTGTATTAACAAAAGGCTACTTCCTGGCCAGAATAGATTTCCCCCCACACCTCTTTTTTCTTCTTTCTCTACTTTTGCATTGCCTTAGATATTACTAAATTTTACAAAGATTCCTAGAATTTCCAGCTTCTAATTATTTCTTTTCTGTCAGTCAAGCCAATCACTCATATCTTCTTAAAAACTGCTTCGATCTCTGTTCGAACAATGCCACTTTTGGGCAGGTGACAAGGGCTAATCATCAATGAAAATATATAAATAGAACCAATGGCTGCTTAAAACTATATTTTAATCCTTAGGAAATCCACTGGGATATTAACAAAAGATGGTTTTGTCTGCAAAAAGGCATTAACATAGCCATTTATAAAACTAATAGGAAAGCGAGCAGTGCTCCAGTAATAATGAAAGTACACTGCAGAATAACATTATGGAAATAGGATACCAAATTGAAGAATTGACCTTGGGGCCCTGGCTTATCCTGGATGAAGATGACTTGTGAAATGAAAATTTGGCTGTAATTTGCTCTTGCTTTCCCTAAAAGGTTGAAGGCATTTCTATTTCAAATGAATAAAATGACTGTTAATTTCCTAGCATTAAGCAGGATATTCTTAAATATAGTTATTTAAGGGTTTTGAAATACATTTCCAAGTCTTATTCTTAGAAAAGTTGAACTGGTTTTCTGTGATTTTTACCATAGTCAATTTCTAGCAGTTAATTTTTAAATCACTTCAGGGAGAAATATGTGCTACAGCTGAATCAGTTGGATGCACTAAAGTATCAAGTGTTTATTCTTAACAGGATACATTGGTCTGAGCATTTGATACTAGAAGTGAACATGAAATACAGAACATGAGTATATTCCCTCAAATAATCATCTCACTTTCAAATAATGGTAAAAAATTATAATCTGTTATAGAAGACAACAACAGCTAAAAATATGAGCTTGATAGCTTTGTTTAACATGAGACGTTAAATTTCGGGTACCCCATTTCAGAAAATGGGAAAATGTCACAATATGGTGGCTGAAGCCAGAACTGAAATAATTCAAAACAAAGCAAAAGTTACAGGAGGATAATACTGTATATAAAGTCAAAAATTTGCAAAGTACTGTTTGTGAAGGTAGCAGGCATATATCAAATACCACCAAGAACCACAAAGGAGAGGAACATTGCTGTAAGAGCCACAAGTCTTAAAGCATGCCTTTTACATCAGTTTTAATTACTGGTATCATTGTAGTGCCTATATCCTCAATAATTGTTCAGAGAACATGTTTAAAATATAAATATACAACAACAAAAATCTGCCATGCCTATATATTGACATATAACTGTATATGTGTGTCTCTCTCTATATATAGAGTACATCTATAGCATATATATGTAATTTACATATTACATACCCGTATAAAATAAAATAACAATTTAAAATACTTTCCTCCAGGAGTATTTATGGCATTCAGACACAGATACATGAAGTAAGAGCTTGGCAATACCAGGCAGAATGGCAGGTAATACTAAACACTGTCCAGTTCCCAGAGCATAGTTTGTATGCTCCATGGAGGAGAATTTCAAGAAGGAATCTGAAGGACATCTTTAAGTCAGCTCATGAATGGTTACAAACAGCATCTGTCAAACATGGTGGGTATGAGGGAGAAGGGCAAACATGCTGATTTGAAAATGAATACAAAGAAGAAAAATCCTGAAGCAACTGGTAAAACAGAAAAAGGAATTAAAACCTGTTTTCCTTATTTTAAAAAATAAACTTAATACATTCAGAGTCTGTGTTCAATATGAGAAAAAAAAATCACAAATTATATGTCTAAACACAAAGAATTTAAATTTGTTAGTATTTCACCAAATCTCAAACTAAAAAAAAACCTCACATATTTATCAAATTAGCAACCTCTTATGAGATCTTGCTATTCAGTATTATTTTCATTTGCTCACTTAAGTGGAATCAAGCACAAACAGTGAAACCTTCCAGAATGCCATGACTTCCAGGACAACAGTATTCAGTAGCAGCTTACCAAACTCTCTTAAAAAATATTTTTTTCTTGTTTCATTCCACAGCAGATTAATATTTGATCTACTGCTTTACACCAAAGATAACTGGATAGTTCATGGGCTGCAGCATTTCAAAGCACACTTGTATGCCAGTGCCCCTCTGCTTGGCTTTGACTGGAGAGGGATCACCCTGTGCTGCTCAGACACAGGCCCATACAGTGGGTCCCAGTCATTTTTCTGGGCCCTATGGCCACATATTTTTAGCAAGACAGCATAAACAGCAGTGGATATTGATTCTCTCCAGAATGTTTTCCTTGAAACACACGAGCATCACACAAGTACCTGACACCATTAACAGAAGTGCAATTTTGTGTAACAGGCAGAGTAGCAACTAAGTTTAAAGCCAAGCATAGGATAAGAAAAATGAAAGAAATTTCCTCTGTGTTACATATAACACATTTTCTCTGATATAAATATACCAAGCTTCACCTTCTCACTGTTTTGTTCAAAGATCCTATCTGGAAGGTGGCTCCAGAGCCCAAAGTCTTTGAAGAATCCTCTAAGTCTTGCTCTGAACCTACTCATGAGTCATTAGTTCTCATGCTAATTCTGGCCTTAAATGAACCTTTTATCTCCCTGGTCTTTTATCAGCCACATACTGACAGATATCAGCTACATCATCCTGTATCATCTGCCTATCTGGTATCATCTCTCAAGGTGTAGTGTGCAAGGCTAACTGGGATGCTCTCCTCTAGTTTCCTCATTGATTAGAGACTTCACTCTCTAACCTTATCATCAGCCTTTGTTTTCCCATCCTCCAGCTTCAACTAAACTTTCTTCAATGCATTTAAAAGAAAATGCCCATGTGGGTATTACAGGCAATGTTTTGTTAATATTATGCATGTTGCTACTTGTTTCTCTCTTTCTCCATGTCCTGGAGAGGACAATTCTAAAATTGTTCATAGGGTCTTCCACAGTAACACTGTAGTAAGTAAATGAAAATTACATACAAACCTCTCTCCTCCACCATTTTCCAACTGGAAATGTTCTAATAATAGTCAAATTTTCATTTCCCAACTTTCATTCTGTACTATTCATGTGAGTTTATCATTCTACTTCTCACAGGTGCACATTCTTTTCATTGTAATATTCTTCTTTTTTGTAATCAAGAAAAAAGCACTGTTTCCAGACTGTACTATCTTAATATTTGCCCTAAAGTATATAATAAGAATATAAAGAGAGATCTTTTAGAAAATCAATTCTTCAGAAATTCTTTTACAAAGCTCAGTCCAAGTACTTCTCTCATTAATACTTTCCATTGACATTGTATTAAGACATTGTATTCACTTTACAATTCCTTCAAAAGACTTTGTACTCTGAAATTTAAATAGAAGTTTCTTGTATAGACCAACCAATGCTCCACTGATGTCCAGTCGATGCCATTTCCTCCATTTTCTGTCTAGAAACTTAGCTCTCCTTCAAAAATAAGAGGACAAAGCAAAGCTTTTCAGGTCATTGGTATGATTCATCTTGGGTAGATTTACATTATTGTCTTCCCCTTTAGCTCAGATCTGATTCCCCAGCTTGTGTTTGCCCACCTCAAACATAAGCACTACTAACTCTGCTCCACCTGTGCTGCTGCATTTACAGTACCTGCTGCCAGAACCACCATTCTGGAAAGTGGAATGGAGATTATACAGCATCAAGTTCCTTAAATGGGTTTTCCTTTAGTTGGAGTAATTTCTGGTTTTGCCAGTGTTTAGTCATCTCAGTTAACATTAATCTTATTTAAAAAAAAAAGGCAAAGCATTAATAGAGCCATAGTATTGTCTACTTTGAAAATCTTCAGAGGCATGAAAGCAGTTCAGCTGGCAAATCTGTTGCTGTCTCATCACCTGGATTATTAACTGCAGCTTTATATATCTCCTGTCCACTTACAAGGCCTTGGTAGGAATAACTACTTCTAGATGGATATTTTATTGACACGTGGTCCACACAACCTCAGCCATTAATTAGACAACAAAAAATATATATAGTAGTACATACATCTTTATTCTGATAATACATTTCTTGACTAGTATTCAGAGGATTAAACAGGAAAGCACTAAGGGAGAAGAATCAGAAGAGGTCTGATATGCTACCAATAGTATCTTTCAGCAGATTTCACTTGCTAAAAGAGAACCCTAATACATAGATGCCCTGAGGAGATTTTGTGCATCAAAGACAAGCTCTTTCTTACTCAATCAGCAGAAACCTCTCAGTCTTTTCCAAAATACAGTAACTGAGCTGATGGCAAGAGGAGCTCACAACTCTGCACACTCCCAAGTTGACATCTCCTATCCAATACCTGTTAGTTTTTCAGGAAACCACAACAGCAAAGGATACTACAATAGTGAACATGATTTCTGACCCCTCCTATATGGCTGCACTTAGCAATATCTTAATAATTTCTTTAGAAAACAGATGTAACTATTACAAAACAAGGGCATGCTTGTAGAGAGATATAAATACAGGTACTTCTCATATCAGTTTATGTAATTCATTCCCAGATAATGGTATTATGTCAAAGAGTTCTTAAAGAAACACTTCAGTTTTGATTCATGAAACTACAGAACATGCAAATTCCTAAATAGGATTAAAGTATATGAAGTCAATCTATCATGTTTCATGATAAAGACCAGCAATGTGGTTAGGAAGAAATTTCTGCACTGAAATTAGCATGTGGACTGACAATTGTATTTGTTGAACCTCAAAGTGCTCCCATTTTATTCTATCAAGAGGAGAATTGTTCAAGATAAAAGAATACATCCATTTTTTGCTGGCTTGCAAGTTCAAAGAAAACAAGTTAAAAAAAATCGTGCAGTTTGTTAAAAGTCTGAGATATAGAACATTTCCTTTCTACTCCAATGTAATAGCATTTTTATTACTCGACTTAAGCGGGAAGTCTAACTAAAACAAAAAAAAAGAAAAACAGAAATGACAAAAATAAATGACACAAAAAGCTCTCACTCTTCAGTGTTCAGAAAAGTGAATTAACATATTTATTGAATTACATTGGCAATGAAGACAGCAATATATTGAAATTCATTGATTTTTTTTTCTTGACTTAAAAGCAACACAGATGCTTATTACAAAACAGCGGTTCCTCTTCTCATTTTTATCAACCCTTTTTTAACAGCCACTGACATTGACAGTTTCAAGCTTAATTGTACATTCAGCATGTACTGTTAATGACATTAGATAAATGGATCACATCAGAATGCAGTATCGTCAAAAGAGACCACGTGCCAATCTTACAAATTTAAAATCAAACAAGCTACTCTGTAGACCCTGACTCTTCAAGTTGTTTATCAACTGAGTACTAGAGAATATTTTGAATGTCATTATACATCAAAAGATGAAAGATGTGCCTACCACAGCCCATGTTCCATTTATACAATGAAATTTAATTACATGTTATAACTATGCTGTCTTAGAACTACGGTAATTAAAGGGGTACAGTACATTGGTGTTTTATTCATTGTAAGCCCTTATTTTCAGAGGGCTTAGCTCAGCCATGCAAATTTACTCCCTTATCAAAGGGAGGAGTCTGTCACAAACACAGCAATGCCTGCTGAGACTCTGCTAAAATAGAGTTGAAACTTATTTGCAGCATCATTCAGGATGTCGTGAGAACGAGCCTTAAAAATCTTTTCCATTGCAATCCATAAGGCCTCAGAATAATAATACCTGTTTAAAATACCAGTTTGTGTTGAGATGTAAGTTTGGTTTGTAGACATGTCTAATCAAATCTCTGAGCAGAATACTCTCAGCCTTATGCAAAATGTTTCTGCAAGCCCATTATAAGCACAAGCAGTGAGCTTCCCAACCACTCTGGATGCAAAAAAACTTGTGTCCTTAAGCAGCAGGATGTTTGGATAAAATTTTCACCTGTATAGGCAGTTGCAAATTACAATCCTCTGCATCCACATGGGCATCCGAGCAAGACGGGGTGGCTGAGTGGAGGCAGCTTAATTGGCTGGCCGTGCTCCACAGGAGCAGTGGGGACTGCCTTGGAGAGGTGCCGAATTAACACATCTCACAGATTTCCCAGTCCTCATTCACTGCTCCATAAAACCAGCCCTGCCACCACAAGCCTCCCAGACACCCCAGATTATGCAGGCTGCCTCTGTGTACATGCAGTAGGCACAGATCTATCTTCCATGGTGCGTGCAGATACACCATGAAATAAGCACTGTGCTTCCTTCCCAGACAAACTCCCTGTTCGTGGTCTCATTTCTTGGATTTCAGTGAAAATGAAAGAAATTCATAATATCAATTCCCCATAAACTATTCGAGACTCATGTTACCTTCATTAGCCAAATCTACTATTTCACCTGTTCCTAATGCAAGGATATGTGAAACATGTGGGTGAGAAGTTTTCAGAGAATCTAATCTCACTAGATTTATTGCTTCCACTCAAATGATGCAGTGTAAGGTGTGTGGCATTTCTTTGTGTATGTTGGGCAAATGCATCTTTCTCCAAACGTACATAAAAAATATAGAAGCACAAAGCATCAATAAAAATCCCTTTATCCTCAATCCACTGAAGGAGGCATATGATTTCCAATAAGCAGTCATGCAGTGTAGCAAAATCCTGTGACAACCAACAAAAGGGGCAATTTAAGGATGGAGCATTGCCTTGCTTCTGCAGATCTAAGACTTATTTTAAGCTTTTTTTTCTGTGCGATCAAATCAGCATCAACCCAATTATGCCTAAGGTCTATCTTCTTGTTAGATGGCAGGGTCAGTCACAAATGAGCAGCCTCTTGCAATTTTCCATCAAATCAGCTCTGTAATTTGAGAGCTAATGCAGACATCTCATGAAAACAAATCATCAGAGAGTGTCGGTTCTCCCCCTCCTTCCCAAAATGAAGCGTTCGGAGGGATTTGGGTTTCTCTTTAAAAGCCAATTCTCATCTCTGTGAAAGCCAATGCAATCTATAGTAAACAAAAGTCAGTAAGTCATTTTTAGACTTCCATGAATATTTCAAACCTCTGTGCACCTCTTCTCCAAAAGCCTTCTCACTTTGTTCAGTAAAAGACAGATTATCAACTTTAAGTAAAAAATACACCCTGGAAGTAAAGGTATATTGCAAGAAATAAGACATTTGCATGAAACTGCAAAATGCAAATCTGTTGTCATAAACTTACTTGCTGAGAGTTGAGCACTACTTAAATAAAAACAAGAAAAAAAACCCTTTAAGTGCCCCTCATAATTCATAAATACCAAAAATCTACAGAAAACCCCATTTATTTCTAATGAGGGGAGAAGAACACTGTGCATAATGAACTACAGACAAAGTCAAACTTGAGCTGTTCCAGTCACCCAACCTCTGACTTCTTTCTGACAAACTAAGGCAACGACTCTGTACATCTAAACTGGCAAGGTAAACAGTAGGATGATAAGGAAGATCTCTAAATTATTCAAAGTGGTTTCTGGGCTTCAAAAGACTCCTTCGCTTTGTTCCTTTATATATCTACAGCTATTTAAGTTTGCCTCCGGCTCTGACACAGACAGCATTGTGCCTGTGATGTTGAAAGAGAGGAGAGATTCTGTAAGTTTGGGCAGACACTGGAGTGCAATGAGACTGGAAGAGTGAAATGGCCACTTCGGCAGGTGTTGGGATACTCTAAAGGATTGTGACTCTAAAGAAGTTGTTCCCTTCTGTCTGCTTTTTTATTTCCAGTTTCTCACACACTATAGCACTTCTATGTGTGCCAGACAGAGCTTGCTAATCTCTAAGGATCAAAAAGTAAGGTGGGATCATAGAATTGTTTAGGTTAGAAAGATACTCTAAGATCATTGAGCCCATCCAGTAACCCAGCACTGCCAAGCCCAAGGCATGGCCTCACCAGTGCTGAGCACAGGGGAGCAACCTCTGCCCTGATCCTGCTGGCCACATCATTTCTGGCAGAAGCCAGGATGTCACTGACCTTGGCCACCTGGGCACACCTGGCTCATGTTCAGCTGCTGTTGACCAGTACCCCCAGGTCCTTATCCACAGGGTCACTTTCCAGCCCTCCACCCCCCAGCCTGTAGCACTGCCTGGGATTGTTGTGATACAAGTGCAGAGCCCAGCACTTCAGTTTGTTGAACTTCATACAGTTGTCTTCAGTCCATCAATCCAGCCTGTCCAGAGCCCTCTGCAGAACCTTCCTGCCCTCCAGAAGATAAGATATCCACTCAATAGGGTATCATTTGCAAACTGACTGAGGGTGTACTCAGTCCCCTTGTCGAGATCACTGGCACCGATAGTAAAGAGTACTGACCCTGGGGCACACACTTGTGACCAGCCACCAGCTGGATGTAACTCCATTCCCCACCACTCTCTTGCCCTGCCCATCCAGCCAGTTTTTTTTACCCAGAGAAGAGTACACCTAGTACAGTGCAGCCAGTTTCTGCAGGGGAATGCTGTGGAAACTGTCAAAGGCTTTACTGAAGTCTGGTGGACACACACAGAGCCTTTCTTTCTCTCATCCACTAAATGGGTCCCACTGTCGTGGAAGGAGATCACGCTGATCAAGCAGGACCTGCCTTTCACAAATTCATGTGAGTTGCTTGCCCCTTCTCCCAAAGGTCATAAACTCTCCTTTTTTTTTTCTTAGGATTTCGTTCCTGGACCCCTTCTCATTTCAGGACAGTCTTCCAAGGGACACTGTCAGCTCCTCTCACAAACAGGACAAAATCAGTGCTCTGAAAGTCCAAAAGGCAGCCATTCTACTGACCCCCTCCTTACTTTTCTGAGGATCAAAAACTAATTAATGCTATTAACATATGCTTTTACTGCTTAATAGCATATAGACAGCACTTCCAAAGGGGGGGCTGAGGCTTCTAAGGAGGAAAAAAAAAGATATTAGAGTCAACATCCTGCCCTAATTCACAGGTCTACTGCTGGTAGAGCTCACAAGTGTTATGCTGCTTTTTTTGTGCTTCTCTAATGTCAGCAGCCCCATTCTTAACAGCAGAACAATAGGCTGACACTGAGCTTAGGCAGGTTTCTAGCACGTTGCCTCTTGGATAAAGATATCTTTTTATTCTCGTATCTGCAGAAAAGGAAATATCCTTCTAAGTCCTGCCAGCTGCTGGCAAAAGGCTCCAAAGCATACAGCCTTTCATACAGGCTCCCACTGAAGTCAATGGGATCACTCACATGAATGCAAAGTTGCTAAATGGCACTCCAGAGGAATTGAAAAGTCATCTGCTAATTAACTTAAAAATCTATTTTCATGAGATATTGAATATACTTTATGCACTTCTCTGTGTGCTCCTCAGATTTAGATCCCAAAATGCAGAAAAGGACCAGACCTGAAAACTGACAGTCAGGGTGAGGATTGGGACCTCATACCAAGAAAGAAAAATGTTAATGCAGAAGCTCATAAAAACTTTATTCACCAGCTAACCACTCACAATGCAATGCCACCAGTGTAGTCTAGTTTAATAAGAAGTTTCCAATTTGACCCTAAATTCATTATGTGCACAGTATTGCTGACACAGGGATAGCAAAAGTGGAACGGCAGCACTGTGGAGAATTTTGATGCCATTGCCCTTGGAAAGATCTTGGAAAATCAGTCATGACTCAAGGTCAAATCACAAGTACAGTCAAGCAAAGGATATGGTGCCTTGCAAAGCAACACACACACTCCCCCTCAACTACCATCTAGTCCCAATTTCCATACAAAAAAAAACAAAAAACAAACAAAAAAAAAAAAAAAAACCAAAAAAACTCCCAACAACAACAACAAAAAAAACACACCACCCAAAACCAAAACCAAAAAAGGGCAACAAGAAAAAGTCTCTCTCAGCCCTCTGGAGGATAAGGATTTTATTTTCTTCCAGTTAGAGCTCTATAAAGCTGTTTTTCAACAGTGGTCCAGCCCTGTCTCTGCTTCCACTAGCAAAAACATCAGTGAGCTAAGACTTATAAGAAGTGAAGGTTGCTTTCTCAGATAAAAGGGATTTTCTAACACCTGGTCTTCTGGATGTTTCTTGTGTAGTTGTTTGGAATTCAGAAATACTACCTGGTTATTTCTGTTCCAGAAATCTTTTATACTTTAGCAAAGATACTGCCAGGTTCCACACATTCACTGGATCCTGTATGCTCTCCCTATAACACTGCAATATATTCAGAATAAAAATACTTCTCTGCAAACCTTATAAACAGACTTAGCCTTTCCAACACATCAGCCACAGTAAAGTTCACATGTGATACCTCAGGTAGGTATTAATGTGATATGATATTGTCTATACAAACATACTTTATGTATTGCATAATAGCATAGCTAGAAATACTATGTACCTTTACCATAATGCAGACTAACACTCAAAATGACATCAGTTTTGGAAATATCAGTTCAGCATCAGTAACTACTAGCTATATGTAAAAATCAAAAGCTTTTTAAAATCAGCTTCTTGGTGTGTCTGCTAAGCTGGACACTGCAGATATCTACCATCCAAAGGAGACTTTGACATATATAGATGACAGATGTCAGACCTTCGTGTTGTTTATTTTTAAACATGGATTTGAGGTCCTTTTGAAGATTTTAAAGATTCTGAGTCTGTGATTGTAAAAAGTATAGTAACTAAATATTTATTATTAACTTCTAATAACTTTAATGCTCACGATAGTGAGTTCTTTAGTAATATTTTACAACACACATTTTTCTGAGTTTGTGGTGTTACACACAGGTTAGCATCATCCATTTGTGATGCTCCTTGTGTCTGCATCCCAGAATTACTCAGTAGCAGCCAAAAGAGGACAAATCACCCAAGTGAAGAAGTAGCTGTGGTGCAATTTCCATCATGACTTTATTCATGTGAAAGAGGGGTAGCTGGAGAAAAAAAAGCAGCAGGAGTTGATACAGCATTTACAGCCAGGGCTGTGCCTGTGCCTGCATTAAAAGTCATGTCTCTATTTCTAGTGCCCTGGATTAAAGCTGATACTGTCTGACTTGCCATTATTTATTCTCACTGGGTTTCAATCTACCAGGTGTAGCAGGAGCACAGTACTGGAGGGTTTTTTAATGTGGCAGCTAACAAGGCTTCCAGGAAAAAAAAAAACAACTTTCCTATTCAGCAACTAAATCAGTAAGAAGTGTGCTTAAAATTACCCCAAACACACTTCCTTTTCTTGAGTATTTCCTTTCCATGTCAGACATCTGACTTTCCTTCTTACACCCGAAATCTTTGGATCAGATTGTGCTGATAAAATCCTACAATTCTGCAAAGGCCCTTTAAAAGCAACAAAGCATCACAGAGATTCCATCTTGCAAGGGCTGAACCAAGGCTTCCAGTGAGGCCCTGACTAATTCCAAATCGGCGAGCAGCAAACCGTAACCAAGGGCTGACAATAAGGAATATTGCTGCGTGGGGCAGGAAATGCCAAGGTCCTGCCACAAAATCCATTTACTGTACACCTCTCTCAGCAAGAGCTGCACCTCAGGAAGTCACCGCCTCTGACCACGCACTGCAAACCACCAAGTAATTACCATCAAAACAACCTGTGCATTTCATTACACAAATGTATGAGTCCTCAGCACACAAAGATTTTAGAATGAGAAATTATCTGTATTGTCCAAATGACAAAGGTGCAGGACTGAGGCCTTTTGATATTATATTTGAAATGGGGAGAAATATTCTCATGAAAATTCAAAGTTCTCACCTAATGAAATGCAGAGTAAATTATCTTTCTCTTGCATGTTCTTTTTCTATCTTCGAGGAAGATAAGAACAAATCTCTAAATATAATAGTCATTTATGGGATCTAGAATGTGCTGAAGTTACAGGGTAAGGAAATCCAAAATAGCAGCAATTACATGCACTACAAAAATATATTTTCAGATGTTCTGAAAGCACCTTATAGAAAATTTGCAATGATATGCACTTTATAGCCTATAATGACAACTGAAAGAAAAATAACATTAATCTAAGAAAAAAACCCCAACCCTGCCATTGTCAGAGCCATGATACAACTGTAATTCGAGCAGGTTAGGATGAAGATATAATACAAAGCAAAGCACTAATGTTATTTGCTTTTTCTCAGATCCTTTTTTCTTCTCTGTGGCTTATGCCACTACAGTTGCAATATCAGTTATTTTCCAATCTTCTGCAAATGGAGAAGGGGGAAGGAGAAATAAAACATCTCTTATTCACTCATGTTTGGATTTTCAATTTTTTTTTCCCTTGATAGCTTCTCCTTTGAGCAGTGGCAGTGTCAATTCCCCAAGGGCAGAATTCAGGTCTCGGAAATATGTACACAGCATACAAATCTTCCCTAATGCTCTTTCTAATAGTTTGTTAAACTCTGAGAAATGTTATCTGTGGAAATACATATATGCATTTCATAAGCCCAAAGCCAGGTACTGATGCCATCTCCATTGAGCATAACAACCATTTATTCCCTTTATAGGAAATGCTCACAATTTATACAAATAACTGAGTTTGAATGGCTCCTGCCAAGATGAATACAACATCTATCAACACACAGACTTCTCTGTGCAGTCCCCAGGAACTGTCTTCCAAGTCCACATGGAAGTGTTCACACACTGCAACTTTGTGAAATGTTTCAGAAATTACTGGCCAGGCCTGACTTCAAACTTCCAGCTTTCTACCAAGCTGAAGAAAGCCCTTTTTGTACAGCTATCCACCAGCCTGCCTCGAGCCTGAATCTACTCCCAGTGTCACTGAAGGGCAGTTCTGCTTCCATAAACTGTGAATCTCTGAATCATTTTGCCTATTAGGATAAAATGTTGTGCTGAATTTGTGATGTAGGGTATCAGAATAGAGTAGCCACCACAGTCACAGCGGTCAAAAAACACCCAAAACCAGAAAGAACTTCTAAGTACTCCTGATTACAGATTAATCTGCTGATGCACAAGCAATAGATTATTGAGGTCAAGAAGTTTAACACAGCAGACTTTTACACAGTACATGCCAATGTTACACTGTCCAGAGTGAAGATGATTTACTGGGCAGACTGCTATTAAATCAAGTCTGAAGGTTTGCTGCAACAAAAGCACCCTAGTGACAAGAATTTCACCTGCATGTATTGTTATCAATTTTCAAAATCCCCCACAGATAGCTACCATGAGCAAAAATGCAGACATTAAGCAAAATGACAGCATCTACATTGGTACAATTCCAGCTTACGTCTGAGTAATATTTCAACTCTAAACATTTTGTTCTATGAAACTGTCTCAACAACCATCCTAAGGCCTGATTTTTTTTTCTCCATATATACTTCTAACAAGCATTGAATTCTGCTTCTTCTTCTTCTTCTAAGTCTTGCACCCTTAGTTTATTAGTTTAGTTTGAAGCCACTACCTGCAGACGAGCAACATGAATCTTTTATCAAACAAATATTACTCTGGTATTTTCTGAGAGATGTTTTACAAAGCTGAAACATTTTATTGAAATAATTTAATGGGTATCATTTATCACTAGCAATGAATTTAGAATTTCCATATTCTCATCCTTTACAAGACATTGGCTAGAGATAGCATCACACATGTCTCAGTGCCTTTAGCTTTACTTACCTGCAGGAACAATCCTTATAAACTACATCTCTAAAAGCATTTCCTTACTGTAGAGTGGGATTCATTTTCAAGGCATTCATTTAGAGCCCAGACTGACAGATATAGTGAAGCAGTTCTCTATGCAATGCTGTCTCAGAGGGATCTCTGAACACCACCTCACCACAAAAACAAAGTTCACAGCATGAATTAGTGTTACGTAGCTGAAACACAAAGCACGATGCCACTAACAGCAGTAAAAGTTCCAAATAGCCATTAATTCTGTAATTGTAAGCCTGGGTACCTGAAAATAGCATATATACTCAGAGAGTGAATGCTTTTTGAATGCCTGCCTCATTCTTTGGCTTTTATATATAACCTTGACTGACAAAACACTTCTTAATTTTATAAACATATGGCATGCAAACTAGATACAGAGATAGATGCCATGGGTGTGGAGAACAATAATTCATCTGATAAAAGTGCACAGCCTATCACCAGTTACTATAAATACCTATAGGATCATTTTATTTTTTTTAATTAGCCACTTTCAGACAAAGCAGAGACAGTGGCTGCCAGAGCTGTGGCTTAGGCTGACATGTGGCAGAAAGTGATTATGCCTACAAGCACAGAGTGAGCAGAATAGCACTTTCCCAGATGTGCTTTCCAATTCAGAGGCACTTGAACTTTTCACGGAAATTTGGTTGAAGCCCAAGATAAAAAAAATGCTAAAATACTACAAAAGATCACCATGTTGATTAAAGATCAACATTTATAAACAAAAAAAATAAAGACTACAATTGTTTCATACTGGGTTTATGAAAATAACCCTACTGAAGGAGTTACTGGAGTCAGCCACACATCCCATAACAACAGGATCAGTTAAGGAACAAAGCCCATGTTGATATCAAAACATGGTAGCCCAAGTCATCATGCTAAAAAACACATGATCTAAACTGATGTGCTAAATAAAGCAGGCATTCATTATATACTTTTTAGATATATGATCTTCTCTTACCTCAATTTTACATACAGTGCTATCACAAGAAAAAACTGGCCAAGTCACATGGTTTAAATGAAATCAGAGTTGAAACAGTTTATTGATTTATTAATGGGACAGAATTAACTGGCAATCAGTGAGCTATACTTTCAGGATCAATATCAACAAAAGAACAGATAAACCACAATACTAGGCATTTACCAAACGACAGCAAATGCTCACAATTTTCTAAACATTCTTCTACTGCTAGACACCCAAAATTTCTAATACCCATGGCCACCTCCACAGTTCCCTGCACACACACAGCCTACTCACAGGCAGTGAACAAGGATCCCCCTCTTTTGGGGTACAGATTCCTGTTTACAGGCACCTCCTTCGGGAGATGTGGGGGCTCCAGCTCAACACAAACCTGTCCTGCTTTCTTCAGATGCATAATCTGCACTGAACAGAACCTCTGAGTCAGGTGGGAATGCCCAGGGTATGTCCCAGCAGTGCCCAGATACCCACAGCCTCCAGCACAGAGGCAGCAGCATCCAGGACAGCACAGGCTGGTGTGGGGGCACTGTCTTGGTGGTGGGGCAGCCTCCAGCACTGCAAACACCATTTTGATGCTGCTCTCTTCCCACTCCTGTCACCCTGCTGTAGCAGGTTTTCATGCTTCTTTTAAAAACACTTCTTTTCAAGCTACCCCTCTTTTTTGTTTGTTTGTTTTGAAGCTCCCAAAAGTCTCTAGGTAACTCCCTAGCTACCATTTCAACCAGCTAATATTCCTGTTAAGCGAACTTTGTTCTTTTTAATTTCTGCTTTAGTACTACCAGGTTCTGGGCAAACATCCTCTGAAGCAGTTTTGGGTGTTCCATTCACACAAGCTGTTTACTCTTGCATTCCTCTTTGCAGTTCTGCAGGCCATGTTACTAAGAGAAAGAACCACGCTGACTGATTCTGTATTACCAATAGGTCATTATAATTAATAAAACTATTTTTTTGGCATAGGACAGGAGATGTGATAAATGAGACAGAGTTCAATGGTTGAGTTCAGCCAGACTGCAGCAATGTTTATGGCTAGACCTGTTAGCCCTCAAAAACAAGTAAGTCAGAATTAATATGAATTTTGCCCTGAGGAGAAGGATGTGGGTGGATGAGAAGCTCAATGTGATCTGGCAATGTGCACTCACAGCCCAGAAAGCCAAATGTCTGCTGGGCTTCATCAACAGCAGCGTGGGCAGCAGGGGAGGAAAGGGATTCTGCCCCTTTGCTCTGGTTTCATGAGACCCCACCTCCTGTGCTGGGCCCAGCTCTGGGCCCTCCAACATAAGAAAACCATGGAACTGTTGGAGCAAGTCCAGAGGCCACAAAGATGATCAGAGGCTTGGAGCACCTCTCCTATGGAGACAGGCTGAGGGCCTGGGGTTGTTGTGTCTGGAGACCAGAAGGCTCTGGGAAACCTTGTAACACTTTCCAGTATGTAAAATGGGCTTAGAGGAAAGCTGGAAAGGGACATTTTGCATGTCATGTAGTGAAAGAACAAAGGAAATGGCTTCAAACTGGCAGAGGGCAGGTTTGGATTAGATGTTAGGAAGAAATTCTTTATTGTGAAGGTGGTAAGGCACTGGCACAGGTTTGCCCGGAGAAGTTGGGAATGCCCCAGCCCTGGCAGGGTTCGAGGCCAGGTTCGATGGTGCTTGGAAGATGATTTTTAAGGTGCCTTCCATCCTATTATATGATTTCATTAATTCTCAGTTCCAAGTGATGTTTTTGTGGAAACCCCCTCTCATATAACGTACCCATAACCCTCAAGGATTAAAAAAAAAAAAAAAAGTTTGCACATGCTCAGTACTGGCAGCTTCAGCCTTATTCTCCCCAGTCCTCCTTTCTCTATTGGTGACATATCACTTTTCCCCATTGAGTAAATTCATTAATCATGTTGAAAAATGTAAACAGCACTGTAGTGATTGATATTGCAACATGTTACAGTTAAATAATAATTATGGACTTAGCACAGGGTTTGGATATGCTGTGAAGCGTACACAGGCTGATGAAAATAAAAATAAATATAACTATGAAATACAGAATAGGCAGTATTAACTGAGCACAGAGAGGCACCCTCAGATGCTTAAATTCAAATAGCTGCTTAAATGTGGACTTGCATAAGCAGAGGTCAGGTACCATGCATGAGTACTGTTGAGGACTCGGTCCACTGATTCTCAGCCTCTTCCAAATATGAAGCCACAGGACAGAAAATTGCAATTCTGTCTCCCACTTATGCCCAAAATAAGTCAACTCAGAATGTTAGATAATAAATACCACTTGTGACATCATCCTAAAGGGTAAGAAGCGATTTATATTTATATGAATAGACGTGGAGGACAAATATGACCTATGGGAATATATTAAATGTCTTCATGTGAAAACCAGAACTCTAATATTAACAGAAAAATTGTCTCTCTGAAAGATATCTTCTTGCATCCCAACCAATATCAATATACACATCTGCTAACATTTGTGTTGAGTAACTAGATTCACACACCTGATCATCTTTCAAAAGGGCAAATGCCTTGGTTTCATCAACGATATACAAATACTTGAAAGAAAAAGAAATTACATTTAAGATTATAGATCTACTAAACTGGTTTGGAAGCCAGCAATATAAAAATTCAATTGCTAAAATTCTCTGTGGTTTTGAAACAAAGAAATATCATTGTTGTTACCTATTTAAATAGACTTTGCAGCTTTATTCATGTTGGCAGGGAAATGGATTCGGACCATGGCGTATGGTGGTAAGTAAACATCTCCGAGGAAAGAATGCAGGTCACCAGTGCATAAAGTGGATTTGGGAACTGTTTAACTACGTTTCTTCTCAATATTCATTACAGCAAATCACCCAGGGCATCTATTTGACTTTACACTGTTTATTGCAATTTCCTCTCCTGAGAGCTTTAGACCTTGACAACTGAAGTCACAGCAGCAGCCCTCAAACCAAAGTCCCTCACAAAAGAGCAGTGTCCACATTCAGTGTGACTGTGGGATCCCAGTGAGTCTCACAATACTCAGTCCTGAAATGCTTCTGGGTTTTGGTCTTGACACTCAGCAGTCACACCAGCACAGCACACAGAAATCTCTTTGATAGAGACTGACTTTTCAGTGTGTTTAATGAAAAAAAAAAGTTCTGCTCATCCCAAACTATATCACGTGACATGATTGACTTTCATGACATTGTATATGGGTTTGACATAGAATAATTTCGGTAATTCTAAATTTTCTACTTTCATCAATAGAGTATTCAGTTGCATTTTTTTCCTTTTCCCTATTTTGCTTTGTTTTCTTAATGAGTTTGACCTTAATTATCAGAATAAAGCTCTGGTAATTGGGAGACATCTCCGATGAATAATAATTCTCCTAAATTCAAAGCCCTCTTAATGAAAGGCATGGTAGCTAGTCAGTATTGTAACTCAACAGAAACAAATTAAAACACTACTGGAATTCTTTTTTTCCTGTATATTCTTCATCTCAGGAAGTATTTACTATATTGTCAGTGAGTGAACTGCTTCACTTTCCACCAGGCAATGTTGGACAACTGCTCATTTCCAATAATAAAATAATTCCATAACTAGAGAACAAAAAAGTGCAGAGGGTTTTGTAATTGCTCTTTTTCCCCAATGAGCAGAGAGTGCAAGAAGAAGGAACAGTATGAGTAACAGAACAAAAAATTAAAGAGTAAGAAATGGTATACACAGGTATTGTAAGATTAATATGCACAAAACCATTTAAATATTTCCAACAAGAAGCAGAACTTCTCATCAAACCAACATAAGCAGCTGGAAAAAGGCCAACTCAGGAATCTCAAAAAGGGTGGAAAATATAGGTTTCAGTGATCTAAAAAATTTTCTAAGGGAGGAAAGAAAATTAAAGTGGTAAGAGAAAAGCTCTGAGTGTAAATTTTGTACTTTGACCTTGGCTTTTCTTGCCCATGAATTTACATCATGCTTTTGACTTTACTGATAGTAAACTGATGTCTTACTACTGAGATTTTATTTCCCCACACATACCTGAAAAGAACCCTGTATTTTCTGCAGTCATAGATATGAATGGTCACCTGAATTAATTCTCCTGATGCCCTCTGACTATTCTTTAAATTGCTTTTTGGAGAGTGTATTCAGATTGGGGGCTTCTAAGGTATTAATGGTTTCCTGGAGCAGCTGGGACAGCTCATCTTGTGTTTCTCCAGCCACTCAGGGCAGACAAAATGGGGAAGGCAACCCCATGCAGCCTTTTACTGGCAGAGCATTTCCACTCAGAGAAGAACTGGGCAGGATATGTTTCTAAAGCTCTAGATCTGTATTAAGATTCAGGATGCTGTAACTCATTCATCTATAGACACAACAAAACACTCAGGAAAAATCCTAGTTCTTTGAAAACAAATGCAGCTGTACAGCCATGGAATTCCACCATTAAGTATTCACAAATAATTTCGCATGAACCTAAATACTGTTGCTGAATATTTAATAGATTTCCATTATTTTCCTTCCATTCTCCTCTGTCCCATATAAAATACTACACTCAGTGTAACTTTATTTCACATAATGTCACAAAAACATTCTAGTTTAAAGACACAAACACAAAATCTACTTTCTTTCTTGCAGAATTTAAATTTGCCATTCCACAACTTAAATTCAAGCAGGGACATATCTTCAGGCAGATATGAAAGCATCAGCAGTGGAACAACATAGTTTTTGAATCATAAATGGAGATTTTTGATTGTTGGCATTAGAAGGACTTTGGCACAAAAGCACCATGTTTTATATTCAAAAAGCAGTAATTAATTCCACACAAAGCCAACGACTCACTAGTGATACAGCTCTCTCTAAATTTTCTTCAAAATCTTCATGGTAAGAAAATAAGCTGGTTTCATTCAGTAGCTGCAAACATTTCTACACAACTACACAGTGTTAGTCAAACTGACAACAACTGACTCAAGTATGGCCAGCAATTTGTGACACCTGCTACTCACAGAAGAGAAAAAAACCCAAACCAACACACCACTGATCATGTCTGCCTGGGATGCTTTATTGTCAAACATGTCTAAGCTTTAAGGTAAAAGATTATCTTGAGAGAGAGAGAGAAAAGGATGAAATAAACCCTCCAAGTTTGCATATTTGTTGTGAATATATATTAAATATCATTAGCAGAAAGAAGGAAATTGATTCTTGATGCAATTTTGCCAGCCAACCATTCTGCTACGGATTTTTCTCTCCTGCCTTGCATTTTTTATGTGCTGTACAAGGAGCAAAGACTGGCATGGCAAGTGTACCCTTGCAATCTACACATACAGAAGAAGCTACAGGAAAAATATTGACTTCAAAAGAACTGGCTGCAGCAGAATACTCATGAATTCACTGCCAAGATAACGTCAAACCTAACTTGTATTAAAAGTGCCTACAGATTTTGGTCTAAATTTCAGACATGTAGGTTCATTAGAAAATGATTTATAATGCTTTCCTCATACCTTGTCAGTTCAATTAATTCCTTGGCTGAAAAATGGAGAACACCAGACTGGAACTTTTTAAATTTTTTAAGATATTAAGTAATGTGACAGGTCACAAACTTGAGTTGACTTATGAGACATTCCTTCATCCCACCATTAGACCACCCGTCTGGGTATATATTTTATTAAATTATCTATTTTTATATCTATGTAATACATATACTATTTATGAAATTATTCCTGTAGATCAGATCAATGTACAACACTGAAGTGTTCCTGCAAGAATCTGTGCTTCCATTTCTTTAGCTGAGGCTTAAGACTAAATACCAAAGCTACTGAGGATCTGAAAGACTGACTTGACTTATCATTTGGAATTCCATTACTGAAAATATTGCAACTGGCGCTGACTGACATGAAGAACAGGCTTTCTCCATATGAATACTCTTTTGGGTTTATTACCTATTTACAAACATTTCCTGTGTAAAAATAAGAATAATCATTAACTCAGTTCAAAAACCAAAGGGTAAGAGTCAAAAGATGTGGCTAGTAGGGGTTTTTTTCTAGCTTTCTCAAGTTTTGTTACTATGCCCAGAACAGAAGACATGGACAATTGCAAGGTGCAAGTTCTGGTAAACTGCTTCCCTTCATCTGGCTGGGATACCAACATTCAATGAATTTGACACGTTACCTTTGAGTCTGCTCTAAAAGCAAAAGGCACAAGTGAAAGGGGAAAAGACAAAGGCTACAGAAGGGGAGATCAAATCATAATAATCAATTCCAACTCCCAAATTCATGTGTGATCTTTTAAGTCGAGTTTTCATTCTAGGGCTAACCTCAGAGCTACATCGAATTCAGTCTTAGCTTGATCCAAGTATCCACAATGCACATCCACATTCAGCTCATATCCACTGCAGTTCTGTCCCAGCTGGCCAAAATGCAAAGGATCCCATGTATTTTCCCCAAGACTAGTGGCACCAGCTGCATAACTCAGTCAGCTACTGCAAATCTTGTTTCATCTTCTTTCCTACAATTCCACTTTTCCCCATCAATTCAGTTAGCTACTTCCACCTTAAAATATTCTAGAAACTCTGTTTCTCCAAGCTGATTTTCAGCTTTTCACTGAGAATAATGATTTTTTGCAGAACTGGATATTAGCACAAGCATCCCTTTGGGGGGATGCTGCTCTAAGGCTGGACACAAGGAGCACATGGGAGTAACATACTCATTCCATCTCTGGGTATGGAATAGTGTGTCTTGCTAAAGATAACCCATGGGGCTTTGGTGGATTGGACCTGTAGAAGAATGGCCTGAAAGCTTTGGAGAATGACCACAAGTCCCCAGTGTCTGCAGTGGATTGAGAACTTTTGTGCAATCAAAGGGACCCATAAGTATTTGTATGAGGAGCCTGTCCCTGCTTCTTGGTGACAGAATGACAGATAAGCACAATCATGCCATCCATCATCATTTACAATAATTTGGTTTTATATTTTCATCTGTAACTTGCTAACCTCAGATTTCTACAGCTCAGTAGATCCTTGTTTAAGCAGACAATTCTTTGCATGGCTTTCTGCTGGATAAATTTCTTCTCCCAATTCAGTGATGCACACCCACAGCACTCCCAATTACTGCCCTCACTGAGCTTCAAGGCAACCCAGCACCAAACCTTTAATCATCTGGTAGGTTACCAAAATACTTGCAATATAACATTTCTGCTGAGGTGCTGGAAGATACAGTGGGGACACTGTTATGGGCAGACTCACAACAAGTTGTGTGCTGTAATTTAATCCATTTACCAGCCCTGAGAACACTGACCTGCATCACCCCAACCACATTTACTGTTACATTTTAAAAAGCCTTCCAACTCAATATAGAGGTTTTCAGATTTGGACAATGGACATGCTGGGGCACTCAGTGAATGCAGGTCCATATTAACCTTGCAATGCTGCTTTAGGGATATCTTAGGTTGCTTTTAGTGATCAATTAGGTTGCTTTTATTTAAAAAGTAAATGTGTTTGTTCCATAGCAAAGGTGTCAGTAAAGTCATAGTCTTCAATTCTGTATTCTGCCTAGAAATAGAAATATTTGCAGGGTTGTTTTGTTTCTGTTAAAAGTCAAGGCATCAACAGCACTCGAAACAGCCAAAATGCTATGACAAAAATGTCTGAACTCTTTGAAACAGATCAAAAGTACAGTGATTTGTTTGATCTAATTTGCTTTAAAAGTGAATACTGAAATATTTAGCATGCTTAGCTCTCACATAAGAAAATTACTGTGCTGTTTCACTCTTTCCTCTCTCTTCAGCTTTTTTTTCCCCTGTAAAAACATAACTTCTAGATCTAAATATGGTCATCAACAGGAAGAAACAAAATTAGAATTGTGCAGCTATATTCTACTCTACGGTAGCTGAATTCACTTAACCTCATTATCAAGATGAACAGTACATCCTACTATTTGCTCTCATGTTTGTAGGAAATTAATATTCTAGGTAGGTGCACTCAGAGTGTGACTAAATTCACAAATGATGTTTCAACAATAAAATAAATAAATCATGTTTCATACTAAGACATCATGGCTATTTTTTAGATGAAAATTATCCTTGAAAACAGACATAAAACATAATCAAATAGACCAAGAAAAGAATGAAAGAAAATCTCAGAAGGGTTTAAGTATTTGAGATAAAAGACTTATAAAGCAAGTTTGCATGTAAAGGGAAAGAAAAACCCACTTGAATAAGAATTGAGAGAAATATTGAACAGGAGCAATACTTTTGTGCTCCAGAGTCTCTTTCTTCCTTTCAGTGATCCCAGTGAAACCAGTAAGAATTTATACAAATATGTGCTGAAAGAGCAACAATAAAATATGCAATAAATATAACAGGGGAAACCCAAAGACTGCAAGTGCACTCACTATGTGATAAGGTATTTCATTGAAGACTATAATTTCTACTGGTATTTCATAAAATTCTGTCAACAGTAAAGGAAAAATTACAGTGGAGAACATTGAATCAATTTTTCTTACCAATATGTAAACATTTTCATAAACCACCAAAGAAATCCTACCATTCATTTTTCATACTAGATAGTGGAGCACTACTATACTACTATATTTTAAAAAAAACTTTGGTGCAGTGTAAAAACCCCTTCAGTACTTGCATCTCAGCCATGGAATATGCAGTCACAGTGATATTCCATTTTACTGCTAAAAATTTAGTTTATAAAATTCTTCAAAGTCACCTAGTGGGGTTCAGCTGGGCTCCCTTTTATTGCCAGTGCTCTTCAACATCTTCATAAACAATCTGGATGCTGAACTTGAAGGATATATGTAACAAAAAATCAGCCCCACAGAGACTGCCATGTTAAGGCACTGTCACAATCTTTTCTCATAATACCCAAGTTCAACACAAGACCAACTTCTGCTCAGTGCATGTGCAATAGGTGAGATTTTTTTACAGTTGTCAAAAAAGTCCCTCAATTCTCTCAGGATCAGTAGCAATGTCATTTCCACACCAATGAGAGACAAGGACTGGACTGGCCCAGTGAAATCAGCACTTCAGTGGAAATTACAAGTGTTATCATGTTGCCCATGAACTGGATTCAGAGCCTGGCAAAGGTATGGAAAAGTATTATCTTCCTCTCTACCCTTCTGAAATAATTTTGTTGGCATTACTCTCAGAGTCAATTATCCAAGTGGGAACTGCTGGACAGCTTGCTGGGAAGCTGAGAATCCACAGCCTGGACAATGCCCAGCACCTAAGCTGGTGCCCTGCCTGTGCTGTTCTCTGTTCAGGAAGAGTCTGGCCTTAGGGCAGAGCAGCATTCCAACACCAAATGTTTCCCTTTGTCTGAATAAAGCTTTGGAAATTAATTCACAAAGCAAATATCTGGGGATTACTTGAATCATTCCATCTCTCAGGGCACTTCATTATACATGCTTTGGGACTAGTTTTAAATATTTTAGGATAACGTTCTAGCAACAGTGGGAAAAAATATAAAATCCAAGTTGAAGCTAAATCATCCTCAACAATCAGCCTTTTGAAACAGAAGCACGAATTAATCCAATAATCAATAGGCACTGGAGCAGGCATTTTTCTACAAGTCTCTGCCAGAAAGTTATGGAGAACAGGAGGATTCTACAGGACTAAAAACTGGGAAAAATGATGAAAGACAGGCTGCACCCAGACTAAGTCATCAACAATGCCTTTCAACTTGGCACAAGAAAAATTAGTAGAAGTTTCCTAATTGGCTAAACCACATCTGTCTAACATTTTGTCAGAATTAAAAAGAAGTCTGTTGCTGCCACTGTGGCATGTTAATAGAGATCGGAAAACTTGCATGATTATAAGACAGTTATTTTTATATGTGTTTCTATGAGAAGAAGAATTTTCATAAGTCTAAAACTCTAAGATCTTGAATGACACAGCTCTTTCCTGAGTGAATTATAAGCAATGGTTCTACTGATTTATTTCACCAGGATGCTCCTAGTGAGCTGGGATGACAGAGTAGTACCCCACAGATATAAACGAATATTTCTGCATATGATGAACAAACAAACAACAAACAAAAGCAAAACCAAAACCCCCAAACAAACAAAAAACAAGAACAAAACAAAACCATATATAAAAAAAAAAAGGAAAAAGTTCTTTCTGGACCCTTATTTTCCTCTTCAAATGCATTATTTACTCAGTGCAATGCAACATCATGTCAGAGCCAAGCTCAGCCAAACCAGTACGTTTATACAGCACCATGCAGGGATATTAGCTGAGGTCTCAGAGAGAATATAACCTCGTTAGAGCAACATTGTGCATGGGCTAATTAGGACTGCCTCTCAAGCAAAGCTAATTATTCCCAGTTCAGCACCACACTGATACCGCTCTGCTGCTTCTGGGTTCTGGAGCTCAATTTTTCAGCAGTAGCTCAGGGATCTACACCCCACACTGTATTCAAAATTATAAACAAAATCATGAGAAATGGATGTATCCTTCTGAGATAGCAGCATGATGCACTGCACTGTATCAATTCATCTATCAAGGACATCACAATGAAGGATTAACATGTCAGTGCTCTGAAATCTTCACTTATGTAGGAAATCCAGCACTAGACCAGCAACCATAGCACAGAGAAAAGTTGGGAACAAATATCCCAGGATTGGAATCCAGAGTGGATACAATCATCCCATTAGGCACATGCCATACTCAGTAGGCCCTAAGAAACAAAAATTGGTAAGCAAGGCTGGGGAGAAGCTCCATCTTAGAAGACCAGCTTTGAGTAAAAGCTATTGCAAAACAAAAGGTTTCTTATTCTGCTGGCAAGGCAGGTCCCAAAACTCTGACAGTGCAAACAGAGCTCCTGTGCTGTGGTGAAGCATTGAGCACAGTTAACCTGAGGGACCTCAGGAAGTTCCATCACAAATTTCAAGGCTTAGGAGAGTGTGCCTTCACTGCTACAGATGCTAAAACTGAGAGCAAATCTGTGTCAGCATGAGACCTCACAGAGCCCAAACTAAAATACAACAAGAGAGCTGGGACCAGAGCCAGCTGCCCTGGAAACATGCCAGGTCCCAAGTCCGGATGCAGTTGCAGATGGGACTTTGTGCATCAGGTGGATTCAACAGAGAACAGAGTGATCTGCACCAAACAGGGAAGAAGGGACCATCTGACACACAGTATAAAAGGAAATTTCAGGCTTTTTATGTAAAATACACATAGAGGAGTCAGCAGAATTTTTGTGCATAACTTGGAAGTTTTGTATTTATTCAGCGGAGAAGTTTTCTTTGTACCTTAATTCAGCTATCTTCTTATTAAAAAAAAAACAAACTTTGAAATCAAAAGGCAAGGTGAGGTCTGTCACATCACCACAGAACTGCACACATGTTGTTCTTACACATTTCTAAGAAGTAGGCTCAGGAACAAGAATGAAGACAAACTCCTCCAGGATTTGAGCCCTGCACTGCTGACACACACTTCTGTGATAAGACTGAATTGCCAAGAGCCTTCTGTTAAAGACAGCGGGTTTGTGCAGTCCTTGTTGTGATGCCAGGTAGCAGCAAATCCAGTGTTCAAAAGAAACTCTAATAGGAAATGAGAAATAATAGAAATGTGATGGCACTATCAAGATTTGAAAGTACAAGTAATATCTTCTAATGAAAGTGGGAAAAAAAAGTAAAGAAAAAGAAACAGAGCTGAAAATCCAGCTTGGTCTCCAGCATTCCAATAGGATTAAACAATCAGTTTTGATGAGGGGAGCACAGGGACAAGGCAGAAAGGCACCATCAATTTAAAGTCAATTTACTTCTGTGGTTATTGGGCTGTAAATGACCACCTCTAATAGCATAAGCAAAGAATTCATTTGGGGTTTTTACTTAATACCTGCTTTTTGTAAAAGATACTAGGCAGAAATTCAAAATCTTGGCCAATATGTAATAAAATAAGTCACAGAATATCAGGATTAATTTGGTCCCACCCACTCCTTCTATTCTACCTGTTCATTGTAAATCTTTTTTTATCTCTTTTTTTCTTTTACCCGTGAATGGAAGATCCTGCATCACATTGCCCACATCTCTCATGGCACAGTTTAGTCCCCTAACAATGCCCAACAAGCATTTCATCTCCAGCAGAAGAGTGGCAAGTGCCATTAAGACCAGTAGGGACTGGACTATTGCAAATTAACACACACAAGGGAATGAAAGACAGAGAGACAATAAAACCTTAGACATTAGGAACCAGTGATTTAGGGAACAGAAAGAGGAGAAAACTTGTTCAAAAATCATTAAATCATAAAGAACATTTTAAAATCTCAGCCTATAGAAAGGCAAATACTGATAACACAACATTTAATTTTTAACATGCATGTCAATTTTCCACCACATTTTCAGCAATGTTGATATCTACTCTGTATCATTTGACAAAATGCAAGGGTTTAGTAACTCAAAGCTTATCCCATCCAACCTCTGCACTTATATCCTGTTTAACATGCTAGTGTCTGATTGTTCCTGATAGAAAGATATCCTATAGCTTGCAAGAGCTGGTGATGTGCCAAGTATTCAGTGACACAGTGACAAATTACCTTCTCTATTCCTGACAAAATACTCCCTCTGCTGTACAATGCACACTGTTACATAAAGCCCAATGCACAGCTATACATATTTAAACTATGAGCAGGTCACGAGCATAGATGGGATTCATAAACCAGAGAAACAAATTACTCTTCCAGAATGGTCTTGCTGAAAATAGAAATAACATTTGTATCCATAGAAATGGAAATTTATTTGTGGCATAGCAAACAGACAGGATGAATCTACTACAGTATAAACTGGGTGCCTGGGCCTTAAAGACTATAACATCCCTAAGTTACTTAAGTTTGTTGTGAATGTCAGATAATAAAAGGTCAGATGTCCTGTTAAGATTAAGTCAAAATACAAATATTTAATATAAGGAATGCAGAAAGAAGGAATTAATTCAGCCACAGTTTTGTTTTGCTTTCCTTGTATTTGACTGTTTATATTATATATCCAGAATTTGCCTTGATACAAAACTGCTCTGTGTCTACGGTTTCATTGTGCTTCTATATGAAAGAGTGGCCAACAAGACTTAACAAGTTTAACAATTCTTATGGGCTGGAACAAACCTTTTGAGATAAATTTTCCATTTGGAAATGATGTGGCACAAGAAAACTTGGAAAACCCAAGGCTTTCAGGACCTGGAACAAACTGGATCAGCTGTGTCAAGAGCACCCCAGTGAAGACCTGTTTGTGTCATGTAAAGATCAGCCTACAAAATTCCTGGAGTGGAACCCACATGCCATCCATGTCATGGACTCTCTGTGCCAAAAAGCATGGAATGACCTCTCCAAGTTTATATTGCAATTCTGTTTTAACAGACACAATCTCTCCTCTTCCTCAGGAGCTGAACATTTCTAGGAGAGCACCACAGTACATACACAGCTACAGAGTAAAACATCATTACCCATAAACAGAGGTATAATTTTCGGCTTTTAAAGAAGCTAAAATTAGTTTTTAAAGGTAGAGATTAGGAGTTTTTTGCATTCAGAAAGTCCACTAATCTCTTTCAATTTATAATAGTAGTGCCTGACACAAACACTTTCTCTCAGCTCCAGGCTCTACCACTCATACAATTTCAACTCCTAGAAAGGTATTTAAGAAAACAGTAATTGGGGAACAAAATCATCTACATCTCATGTTTTCATTATGTATGTTTTGGGCTTTTTCCGCAGAGGTGTTAAGAAATTTAAGTTCTGAGGTCTACCTTAAGGCATATTGTCATTAAAAATTCAAATTTTTATCTGTCATAAAGACAACTTAAAGAAATTAACCATTCCAGAGTAGAAAGATTAATACACTGCAATAAAAAGAATGCTGGCTTATCTGGGAATATAAAACCAAAGAGAATTTCTTTTTAGAAATTCCATTAAAGGGACTCTTTTTGAAGTAAAAGCTAAAGAAATAATGCTTTTAAGTGTATTAAGTAGAACTCAGCTGTGTGAGGTTTGTTTCTTAAATTTAACATTAATAGTTAATATAACTCCTTTTTATTTCAGAAATGCATCAAGTATATAGAATTATCCAAAAAGCTGTAGTCAGAAGAAATTCACTTCACATTTTCCTCACAGGAAGCACAATAAACATCATCATTTTCTCACAAACAAGAAACAACTGCAGCTAGCTGCAGTGTGTGCTAAATTGCACATGCAAGGGGGAAGAAAATCTCTATGGTTGACACCACAGCTTTGAGTACTTGTGTCATATGGATATACACCAGGAAAAACAACTCCATTCAAAAGGAGGACCAGGGTGTGATTCATTACAGATTTACTCCATGTCCATGTTTAAGGCCCTTTGCAGTGTATCAGGATTGCCACGGGATGGCAGAAAGAACACCTGATAATTCACTGCTTTTGTGAATTCCCAAGATGCTGCTGAAAACCTACAACCAGCTGAATCCTCTGCTGCCCATGTTCTGTTGCACTGCAGGACAAGCACCCAGTCCATGCAGGGTGTCACACAACAGTGTGAAAAGCCTGAAACATTGTAAAAAATGTGAGTGGTTTTAGTGCTACTCATTTCCATCTCATAATCACTTCAGGGCTTCAAAAACCTAGTTGCAGTTTATAGCTTGTTAGGAAAGAGGAACCAGCTGAATTTTCAAACATTATCAATCGTTTGGTGCCAAGTGGGACACCCCCTTGAGCCAGTCTTGCAGCAAAATTACCCTGGTGAGGCACCTCTGAGCACACAGATGGAAAAACTCTGTCAGGTGAATCTTCAGGCCTCCTGTTCAAGGGATGTGTTATGTGTACACAACACAAAGGAAAAGCAGGATGTTTGGGGAACAAGCCACCAGCACACCCACATCCGAGTGCTTCTTGTCCTCAGGCAGAAAGTCATCTCAGGAGGTATTTTGTCTTTTCAAGCAGTTTACTACCACTAACAGGTATTTAAGAAATGTAGAGCAACCTGGAGACAGTCACTTGATAAGAGCCTGAACTAAGGGGGCATGTGCCCTACAAGAAGAGCTGGGACATCATTGTTCCCATAATTTGTATGTTTTCCCTTGTGCTCACAAAATTAGCAACAGCCTCAGGATGAACAGAAGTGGCTCTTTACCTGCTCTTTACTTACAGCAATGGGATAGGAAGCCTCCAGGATGCTGCAATGTGTCTCCATCCACAGCAACCTGATGTTCTATGAGGGAAATTTTGGGGAAAAAAAAAAACAGTGGGAAACTTCTAAAGTTCAGAAAAAGGAACCACAACTTTGGTTTTATAAGCAAGGATTATTGGATCATACTTTTATCTTTCCAGTATAGCAAGCCAAGGAGAGAAAGTTTTCATCACAAACCCCGTGGGAGATTTTAGAGAGAGATTTTCCCTCTTGGAAAGGAATATTACAAGATTTCATCTCAGTGGTTTTGATCCTCACTGAAATTATGAAGGGGTTTGTTTTTTAGGGTAGATAAAGTTTGTTGTAACAACAGTTGAGACTCACTTCTTTCTTGCTGCATCAAGTAATAGCCTGAATTTAATTTAATTTCTATCTTTTCCCCTTGTTATCTACATACAAAAATCGAAGACTTTTCACATTTAAGTTGCTATTATCTCTTTCCTTCTGAAAGAAAAACACAAGGAAGTAACTGATATTGCAGAAAAGATCTCTGCTTTGGCTGAGAAGAAAACTGCTGCTTGCTGAAAGAAAGAAATTATATTAGTTTCAGAGTACTGATAAGAACAAAGAATAGCTTTTTTCCTAGGTTTTGGACAAGGATTCAGCAATTTCAGTCAAATGAACAATTCTTGCATTTTAGCTAATCCAAAGGAATCAAAGTGCTCTTTCTACTACTGAACTTGAGAAACATGTTAACCATAGCACCAGTCCAGTCCTTCCTGCAGTATTTGGAGTGTGACATATTTCCAGCTGTTTTGCAACAGACTTTCTAGACATGTTCAGCTGGTTCTAAAAATCTTTTTTCCATTTCTGGATTTCAGCAAATGGAATTATTGAAAGCCTCTAGAGGAGCTTTGATCTTTCCAGACTCTACTTGTTTCCTCTTGCTTCTTCCTTGGAAAGTACTGCACTCTGCCCTCTGCTTTAATAAGGCACTGATTTAACCACTGTGAAACAACCCAACAGCAGTCTGAAATCAATTCCAGTGTCATCCATCCCCTCCCCTGACATCTGAAGATGACACCTCGTGGCAGGTTCTCCTTTAGCAAAATCTTTTAAGAGAGATACATGATTGCAATTTCCTTCCATTTTCTTGGACTGCCAGCATAACAGCAAGCCTGGGGACTTTTTGGGTTTGCTGATAGCTCTTATGATGACAGACATACACCTTTAACATTTATAGTAATATGGGACAGTTTGGTAAGAAAGTACTCGATTTTGACCTGTTCTGCAATTCTGTCTAGAACTGTGTCTTCATTTTAGGCTGCACCACTGGCAAAGCTACTGATTTTTTGATCATCTCAAGCCCTAGTTTTGTTATCTAACTAGGCTTGAAACTTGCTATGTTTGGTTAAACAAACACATCCTGGATTCCAGCTGGCCTGTTGGGATCTGCAGCTACACAGTGACATGCAGACCTTTGAGGGTACAACCATCACTAGAACACAAACCATGTGGAATATTCATTTCTCTCTCTCTCTCTCTTTTTTTCCCCTCCCAAATAAAAAAGAGTGCATTTTACTTGGCATTTTGAAAGAATTCTTTTCTGATTTGCTAGATCAAGGAAGTACTCAAAGAAGTACTGAAATGGGCACTATGAATTGCTTTTTTCTTCCTTCCTTCAGCAAACCTTTGAAATTGCACAGATTGCCCTAAAAGCAGCAGTAGAGCCTATTCACTGGCTCTGGAAACAGTATCTTTGCTAACTGCTTTTTAACCATGTTTTATTCATAATTCAGTGAGGGTTTAGATTTGCATTTGAGCAGTCTCACATGGTTCCTAATGGTTTCACAATCCAAATGTCTTCCTTTTCTGTTACCTGCCATTGATTGCTTCAAGGGGGTTTAATTTATTTAGTGACTACGAAGACAGCCCATAACATTAAATAAGTTTCCATGTTCAGCCCAACATAAATTTATGCTAAAAATAAACATGAAAGGAAAAGCATCACAACAGTACATCACACACTGGAGCAGCTCTGTTAGAATAATAACTGTATTGTGAGCATGGATGAATCAAGAACAATTGTAACACCTCTCCACTGAGCATGTCACATACATTTTCTTTTTTCCCCTCATACATGAATCAAGAATAATTCAGTCCTTACATCATGACAGGTGGGGAAAAATATCACTTTGAAGTGAATTTCCAAATATCACTTTGAGTTTCATTTCAGAAAGATATGTGGTAGATATTTCAGCACGGTTCTGCTTAACTCACTGTGTCAAGAGACTGGGACTGTTGTAAAGAAGCACAAGGCAAATCAGTTCTGATGTCTGAAAACACCCAAAACCTTCCTGTTCCCATCAACTTTCAAAAGTCTTGCTGCAGCTTTTCATCTGCATGAGACACTGAAAACTGTTCTAGGCATTTTCTGTGATGTTAGCACTTTTCAGAATGTAACTCACTTCATGCTGTAAATTAAAGATAATGCTCAGCACCTTTACCACCAAAAGGTAGTAGAAACAAATCTGCTGGATTCTTATATTTGAGGCCTCATTATGGGTCCCTCCTGACCCTCAAAGCTCTGAAATATCCTAATTTAACAATCTACCAGTAAACATGAGATAACCTTTGCATTTGCTCACTCAACTTTTCACACAAGAGAATATCCCAGAAGACAAAGTGAGCCTAGAGCTAGAGGCATGTCTAGAACAATAAAATAGAATAAATTAGACCCATTTTAAAGAAATTTGAACCTGCATTTGAATTTTCACTTTTCCTTTTAAAATTTTTGAAGGCAATTTGATGGAGCAAGTTGGAAGAGGTACTCTAAAACCACGTTCTTTAATATCAAATTCTGCATGCCTCTTGCTTTGATTATCTCTAAAAAAGAACTTTAAATAATAAAAAATATTAGTAGTGATCTCACATAAATCTACAAGAAAATGATCTTTCAGTATTAAATCCAACAGTCTGCTGGAAAGTTCTTCACATCAGTTGTCTTTTCAATGACAGCAATGGGTTTCAGAATCAACATCTTTCAAAGATTATTGGGATCACGCTGTTTTAAGCAAACCAATTACTGTATCTGGTTTTATCTACTATCTACTGCTTACAGTAAATACTGCTCCATTTATCTTCACTGTGCTCACAGTTTAATACCCATTTTCATAATTACTGTGGTTGAGAGAGAGAAATCATGGTAATGGAAATTTTGACTTCAGGACACAAGATGGCAGCCTCCAAAAGGGAATAGGAAGTCATCCCAAATCACTTCCAATAATTATAGACCACAGTGACTGCAAGAGTCCAAGCTTTATCATCCCATTCATATGCATTCATCACTGAAATCATGATTAAAAGCCAGGAAGTAAATATGAAGCTAATATATATTCATTAAGAGAAATGCATATTAAAAGTAACTTATGGGAAATATTTTGCACATTCCCATCTATGACTTCTCAAAAGGCTTTGCTTCCAAAGGCGTAAAATGCACATTCCACAAGCAAAACTGACAGGTAAAATTTGCTAATGCGTAAGTGTAAGATCACCCAAGAATGATTTCCAGATTTGCCACGTAAAAAAAAATCAATGCTTCTTCCCATAAAACATCCAATTTTATACATGTATGACTATATCATGATTTACAGGGAAGCAGCTAAAAGCCAGATTTCAGTTACAAAGGTGGATAAAACAAATCCTCAATAAACTTCATTGACATTGCTGATTAGCTGAGACTATGCTAAGCATGCTATAAACTAGCACAGTTTACTTTCCTCCTTTAACAATATGCAAAATATTTACATGCACTCCATGGATGGGCTTCACCTTCTGTAACTTCTACCTACCAAAGTCAAACAAGTTCTTTCAGACTCTCATGTACCAGAGAAGAAGATTAAATTACAGGTGTTCTAAGGAAACCTGGGAGAAAGAGAACCTAAAAAGCTAATTTTTTACTTTTAACCTCCAATCAGCTTATTTGCTCAGTTCTGGCTCAGTCATAGGCTGTATATATGATCCCACAACGAAATACAAGTAACTATTAATGCTATTCCATTGAATTCATATCACAGTAATAATCATGATTTAATTATGTCCTAATAAGTCAAAATATCTTTAAAATACACATATTACTGAGTCATAGCAAAATCATATTATAAAAGCTACTCAGCTGTTTCTCATCTTCTTAAGCAATGCATTTTCCAAAACCAACAAACCTATACAGCACAAAATTAATTACCCTAATGACTAATTAATAAAGAAACACATCAAAGACAAGTGACACTTTCCCATCCTTTTGTAACCAAAGCTTTTACTCTTTCCTTTCTTTCCAGACACAAAGTTCTTTCCTTCAAAATTAACCAGTAAATCCTCATCCAAAGGCACTTATTGCCATCCACTGCCTGAAGGAGAAACCTAGAGTTGTTTAGGCTAAATACCTAAGCCTCTGGGTTGCAAAAATTATCTGAAATTAATCCCATGTTCAAAGCTGGAGCATCCAACTGGATAGTGGATGCTGTGGTGACAATACAGAATACCAATGTCAGTGACTAGAAAATTGGATTTGCTGTGCTTAAGCCATCAGTTTAGGATACAGAAGGAAGCAATGAAAACAACAACAGGAACCCTACAAGAACCACTTTATCTGGAAGATTTCTCCACTTCCCCCACAAGCCATGTGACATCTCAGATGAATTGCAATGTAAAAGACCAAAGCGACAGAAAACTTTCTCATGAAGTTTAAAGACAATTTAAAGCTCGAGGCTGGGATACAAGAGCAGTGTGTAGGCAGGCAAACCCTTTGCAAGAGCAAGGCCTGTGAGATGCTGCAGTGAGGCTCATCACTAATGTGACAGATGGCAGAGCACAGAGCACACTCGTGTTCTGGCACACTGCAGGCACTGCCTATCATTTGGTTGCACCTGTGTCTTTCTCTACTCAAAGATTAAAGTCCTGGGAAGCTGAACATATTTTGCTTCCATTTTTTGTCTCCTCCACACAGTTCCTCTGGCTTTCGATTCTCCGAGGTCTCCACCCAGGCCAGCTGGCAGCTCAAGAAAAATAGGATGTACATTCAGAGCTAGTGAGAGCAGACAGCCCATCACCCACCTCCAGGCAGATGCAAAAATCCCTTATCCATTCCTATAGGCTATTTCTCACCAGGAATCTATTTACATACTCATTGTCTCAAGCTCTAGACATTTATCCTGATGCCTCCTTTTGATATCCCATGTTGTAACTTAAACTACAAGATTTTGTTCTCACTATAGGGAGACTCTTTTTCTTCCCCATCAGGCTTATCTTTTTCATATCACTGATTTTTTCACTGGTATTTCTTCACATCATTTCTTCATTGCTGAAGCAGATCCCTTCCAGCACCAAATCAGCATTGCTCCAGAATAAGCCTCCCTAAAGCGCTGACTGAAGTGGAAGCATTATCTCCCATACTTTCACCATAAAATTCCCTGCTAAACATACCTCTGGGATTCTTAATATTTGTGCAAAAAGATGACAGGATTGACTCCAGCACAGCTGGCAATTTTACATCCCAGAGTGTTTCTTCCTTCTTAGTTAGTCTTGCCCCTTCCTTTGGGCTATTTCTCCAAATGTTTTCTAAGTCATTTTGGATTTCAAGTGCCTCCTTCCAGATGTTGGCAGGCCCACCTGTACCTCACCAGCAGATTCCATAATCACATTCTAAAGTGCAAATCATTACAAAATGTTGAAAAGCACCAGGTAAGCATCTCCAACCAAGCAAAAGCTGCTGGTCAGTGAATGCCCCCAGGAAGACATTTGCTGAAGTCACTGCATGAAAGGACTCAGCGTCAGCAACACCAGAGGATCTTCCTGCCCATGGGGTCTCCAAAAGTAGCAGGTCCCCTCCTGGAGTGGTTTTGCTGCACCAAGTTAATGATGCATGTATCAGGTTAAGGACTTCCACACAGACAGAATCTGTACAACTTCCTTTTGAGATTCCAAGTCTCAAAAACCTCAAATACATGATTTAATCGTGTTTACTGTGTAGGCTTAGACCAGTCAAAAGATAAAATTAGGTCATATGAAATCCTTTTGGGTTTCTGGGGTTTTTTTTTTAAATATCCATCTCCTCTGTTTGTTACTATTACTATCCCACCTTTTTTCTTTAATCAGGTAGAGACTCCTAAGCAGACAGATGAAGTACACATACTTTAGCTTTTTCCCAGAAATTAAGGTTATTTTTTTCTGGAGCCTTTCTATGACTTCTCAATAACTGCTGCTCTAAAACAGTGTTGAATAAATTTCACTGCAAAGCACCTGGAAATAAAGTGAGGCAATCTTATGTTATCTCACTGAAATAGTTTCTGGTTTTTGCTGCTACCCAGTTCCAGCAGTGCTGTTACTCCTCTGCTGCTTGCATCAACTATGCAGAGCTAATCTTTTCTGCAGACATTGTATTGAAGGACGGAGAGCAAACCATTTTTGTTTTCACAATAAACTTCCATTTTTATCTCTACAGTGGGTAGCAAAACAACTTTGCATTAATCCATGCAGCAATGTATGAAGAAAGAAGTAATAAATATTCTCATTTGATCTCATTTTTTCTCAACTATTCACAATTTCATTGCATCGAAAGGTTTTACTTGTTTGCTTAGTTTTGCTTTTATTCCTAACGAGAAAGCGTACCCTTAAATGGGTTGGGAAGAAAAATAGATAGGAAAGCTCTGGATGATCTGCCAGAATCTCAGGTCCACAGAAGGTAAAGGTTAAAGTGAAATCACATTGATGTACAAACCTGCACAAAGAAAACAGGCAGAAACAGAAGCTGAAGACAGTGTTGTGGGAAGCAGCTCAGCTCTGATTGTGAGAAACAATCAATAACCCTGAGAAGGAGGAATACTGCTGAAAAACATAACAGTAACAACAACAACAACAAAGCACCTCAGGAACTGAGGAGTGCAGCAGAGACTGTCAATAATAACTTGGTTTTGAAAGCACCTCTGCATTTGCTGTCTTTTAGAGGATATTGTCAGCATTGATTTAAAAATGCTCACAATATGTCAGCATGATTAAAATAAAATATCCAAACAAGTAAACTAGACTTCACCTCTTCTGCCCTCCTTTCTACAAAATGGTCATATAACTGTTTATAATATTTCAGGGTTTGGTAAGAATTTCAGTAACAGAAGATGGTGTCAGTAGAACACTGCCACCTTCATTGCTTTTCTGTCCAGGAAATGCCTTTGATTTCATACTAGGAAACACATTTTAGACAAAACTTAAGTTTGGATGGGGTTTCCATAAGAAAATTCACATTTCAAACACAATCTTTTGGCACAAAGAAAAATGGGAGGAAGGTGTATTTACAGTACTGTTTTATTTCACAAGACATATGTTTTTGCAGCAAATCTCTGCTTCACTCTCCCTGAACATTCTTTAGTTTCCACAGAGGAGTGCACACATTTGTCTTTTTCTTGGAAATAAGCACTAGTAGCTTTCAAGCCCTGGCATTGGACCAGAGGTCTTACAAGGGAAAGCACCTCCTGAGATCTGTGCAAGCCTGGATGTCAGGTTTGCAAATCAAGTGTTTTGTTTGGTAGGTCTGCTCCAATTGCACCACATTATGTGCAAACATAAACACAGCCAGAATCTAGCTGAGAAACATTTTGTCTTCCTTCAAAATCTATAATCACATTTACAGAGTCTCTTTCTCTTTTCTTTGCAAGAAAACATTCTGCCATACCAAATGTTCTCTACTGATATTTACTCGTACTGTGAGTTTTGTTCTCTCCAGAATGGTAAAGTTTCCTGCTAATTAGGATCTCCTCATACCAAATACTTTCTTCCTTAGATTGATCTGCCTCCCTCTTGTGGGAGAAGGACTGAGGTTATACAGGAGAGTGCAGGACAATATTTGAACCTTTTCCCATCGTGTGGTTGGAGTGCAGTAATCCTTGTTTGTTCCCATTTCAGCACAGCAGCTCTCAGCAGTGTGAGCACCAAGCTGGAACACACACAGCTCTGTCCCACACCAGGGCCCCAGGCTAAGGCCAAGGCACAGGTAGGATAAATGGAAGAACAACCCAGCAGGACTCTTACAAACACACTGTTGCCACAACAGTCACTCCAGCCTGCACAGACGTATCCTCAGGGGTTGTGGCACGGACCAGATGGCTTTCCATTCACATTTCCTGCTGTTCTCATCACATGGCTATCCTTAAAAGGATTTATTGCCAAGTAACAAATGCACCTATTTTCCTGAATAAACTCCCAAGCAAACATGTTTTAATATTCCTGCTAAACACGGCCCTACATTACAAACGTAAGGCTTTGTTCTTTGCAAAGGAACAGAGAGCAAGAGGTGAAAGTGAGAATAACAAGGTATTAGAGAGATGCTAAGAGATGGTAAGAGATTTCCTTCCATCAGTGCAAACCGTGGATGACAACAGGGATGGAACTAGTCTTGACCTACTTTTGTCAGAAATAAGAATGGAATTCTGTCACGTACTTTGCTGTACAGAGATGAGGTGCTGGAACAGACATGTAGGATGAGAAGCAATAAGGCATAAGCCTGGTAACATCATCATCAGAACCAGGATTCAAAAAGACAATTATGCTTGAGGTGTCACAGGCAGGCATGACAGGGTGAGAGAGACAGCAGGTGATATTTTGAGCTTGCTGAAATCAGTAGGATTTATGCATCAATTTGATTCAAGGTGTTGTGCTTCAGCATTTCCACAGAGTAAATCTCATGGACTAAAATGTATTGTTCGCTATTTTTATGACAGATCACCAACCCAACTTAGTATGGGAGACTGCAATACTTTGTATTGAAGAGCTTCCATGCTAGTATTCAAAAGCATATTTTGCAAATAAATTGAGGTCAAGCCCCTATAAACCATAAAATGTCGTACATGCTAAAACCTGAATATCATGACAGCTCCTGTGTCATACATATGCCTTGTAAAGTGAATTACAAATATTTTCAGAAATTACACATCTGCTCTAAAAGTGTCAGATCTTGCTGACACTGGGAAATGCACAGGAAGAGTTATGGGAGCAATATGCCACAGATGAAAATTCTCCAATGAGTACATTTTGATTAATGCTGCTGCTGTTGCATTCACTAATGAATGACAGGCAAGGTCACAAGTAATTTCAGTAGTCCTGTATACTACAACCTCTGTTTAAAGCAAGCCCCATATACCTTCCAGCAGCTTTTCTCTGAGATTTACTAAAACACTTCAGGAACCAATAGTATCTATAAAGCTGTGGCATTTACCTCAGATATTTGGTTATATAAAGTCATAAGAAATCATACCTCATATTTTCATATGAAATATCAAGGAATCTTAAAAATCTCAGAGTTATTGAACTCATTTTTCTTTCTACAGTACATTGTCTTACTTGAAAAATTTAGTGGCTAAAATGAAATGTTCAGCTTTAAACCAGTGAAGCAAAAGTCTGAGGACAGGAACTACCTGGCAAAACTGGACCATTATGTTACTTTGCCTGTTGAGACAAGCTTAATTAAAATGTGTCTGCAAAAACTCTCTACTACTCTTAATTTGAAAAGTAAATTATAAAACACCAGAAATCCATTAGTTACGTGTACCTTCCTGCCACTCACACAAGACTTAACTCTGGATATTGGGTGAGATGAGCAGTGTGGAGTTTTTAGTTTTATCTGCATTTCACAATTAAATCCCCATAAGGGAATACCAATTTCATAGTATTGCTTCAGCAAGTCCACAGCAGCATGGTTAACTATTTGAACTCCCTACACATTCTTCACTCTCATGCTAAAATTCACCTCAATTCATTAACAGCTGAGAATGATTTCTGCCACATCAGCTCTGAACCACTCCAGCTTGTTTGTAACAGATGTTATTACCAGCTAAAGAAGAGCTCTACCTCCAAACTGCCCTCTCACAGCAGTCAGCATGAAACACAAAATTAATAAATATTCTCTCTTCGGCCAACAGTTTTATTTACCACTATTCTAAGCAGCTTAAGAATGCTAAAAGTTGCTTACTTTTCAGACATATTCAATGCCACCTGATTTTATTGGGGTCTCTATCAGCTGCAAATCCTGCTTTTAATCTCAACCACTCCTATTTGCATAGCTAAACAGAAACAGACTGCTGCAGAGGAGGGAAGGAGGAAATAATGCATTTTGTGCATTTAATACCTGGCCATCTGGTACCTCAGAAATGTGTTCGACTTCAAAACAGCAAGAAAATAAAATGAAGGAGCCAAAAAGAGGCTTTGATGAAGCAAAATTACATTTATTTATATAAACGGCAATTGGCAGCTAATGCAGAGGATACATACATAAATCCAATTCTAATGCACAGGGATTGTATGAATAGAAATGCCATAGGTAAGCAGTAGCAATGGAAATTAGAATGAAGTCTCTGCCCATGCCATCCCTATCTAAATGACTTTTCCCCCCCCCCACAATTTACTCTTCTGTGTGTCACTGGAAGAGGGGCAAGAAAATGGAATCCTTAAGGGGTTTCCCTTCACCTAGGGAAGAAAATACAAGAAATAAAGTAATGTTTAGCAGCTTCAGTGTCCTCAGCATTTGGTGGATGTCTCAGGAGAAACAGAGAGAGTAGGTGAAAGTTCTCATTAGCAAGACTACCTGACTGCAGTACTGAAGAGAGAGGGAGTCCAAAAGCCATAAGTCAGGTCCAGATAAAAGGCTTTATCTGTAGAGAAAGGCAGTGATTGCATCACAGAAAGAACTCAGATAGGAGAAGGCCCTTTACAGCTTTCAGCAAACTCCTGAACTTCTCTGAAGCTCTCTCTCTTTTGCCCCCCTGAAGGATCCACGGGAGAAAAATGCACCAAGCTGTGTTTGATATGAAGTTTCATGATAGCTGCAAGGGAGCTATAATTAACCAATTTCCCTATATTAATGATTTTTAAATACAAATGGCTTTGAATTTTTTTTCAGCTGCCATCTGCACCAGTCAACAACAGAATTTCTGTGATGCTTGCCACACACAAAAAAGAAAAACAAACCAGTAACAGATGTCAAAATGGCTGAAATAGAGTGGTGCTGCTCTACCTGGTTGGGGCAGAAATTATGAAATAGTACAGGGTGATTCTGGAGATAAAGACAAAATCTGTATAATGTAATCTAGATTAGTTTCTGGTTTTAATAAAAGAATATACCCTGTTATGTGAGTTCACCCAGCTTAGGAAGCTGTTTGATACTTGCAATTTTTACCAGATATGCCAAAATATTTTGCTCCTCTTAAACCCAAGTCCTGTAACATTTCAAGATGAGAAGAATCTCAGATTTTACTGTCAAATAAGTTCATACCTTACTAAGCTGCTCAGAAATTGTATGGAAAACGAAAATGCTCAGAGGAAGGCAAAGCACCAGCATACAACCTTTTCTACCACAAAAAAAATGTATTAAAAGACATTGCCTTAGTATTTAACTCTTTAGGTTCATTGCAAATGATAAAACTTGACTAGATATAATGAAAATACACAGTCTTCAAGTAACACCATTAGATTGCAGAGCAGGTACTAACCTTTGCCAATTCTGAGTGCAAAACAAAGCTAAATCAACATTCTCCTTGCAGTTTGTTTGCACTGTGTAGGCCTACACAATTCTCTAGGCATATGTTTGTATGTATGCATACACTACTAAGCAGCATTTTACAGATTTCTAATGCTTTATAATCAATTATACCAAAAAAAAGGGAAAAAGTCAAGAACACTAAGTACAACGTAAAAGAGAACTACCAAATGCTCACTGGAAGCAGTATGCAGCAGGACACTTTGGGCTGGTTATTTATATAAAAGCATGTGACAGCAATAGAGAAATGCACTCAGCAGCTTGTTCTGACAAAAAAATAAGGGCTTTTCAAGACCTGTCAAAGGAGATATGGGTGCAAAAGATGGCCAAATGCCAAAGGTCCTTATTTCTTCCGAAGAGAAATCCAATGAACACTGGATTCTGGAAAGTCTAATTTCACTGTGCCTAGCGATGGGGAGGGTAGACAAATCACAAGGTCTTCAAAATAAACCACGTTAGAAGCCATGTTAGTAAGTAGGAATATAAAAAAATCAAGAATACAATGGCACAAAATTCAGAGAGATGAAAGTGTAGCATATAACATAAGGGAACAGATAAAAAGGACATGCTACAAAGACACAGAAATACTATGAAAACAGTCATGAAACAGAGGGTTCAACCCTTCCCAGTTTCTCTCTCTATGGTTGCTAGATCACCTAGAGTTCCCTCAGAAGACAGTCTATATATAACAGTAGTGAAGAGTAACAAGGGGTAATGGTTCTAAACTAAAAGAGGGTAGATTTAGACTACGTGTAAGAGAATTCTTTTACAATGAAGGTGGTGAAATACTGGCACAGGCTGCCCAGAGTGGTGGTGGATGGAACCACCCTGGAAAAATTCAAGGTCAGGTTGGATGGAGCTCTGAGCAATCTAATCTGGTTGAAAATGTCCTGCTCATTGCAGGGGGTTTGCAAAAGATAAGTTTTAAAGGTTTCCTCCAACTCAAACCATTACATGATGAAAATTACCCACACAGACTTTGAAAGTATTTGTACAATTTTCTGGGTAGAAAAAATGGGAAAAAAAAAAAAATCCTGCAGTTGTCTCACAAATAAGAGCCATCATAGTTATACCACAGGAAAAATACATGGATTGTTTTTAAATGATTAGGTGATGCATGGATTTCTCTGGGACCTTTTTTATAAAAATAAGTGCGTTGAAAATAAGAATTGCACATTACTCAGGAAAATTACAAATAGATGACCATGAGAAAACACTCAAACTGCTTCAATTTAATTTTTCATTAGAAAGAGAACAGTGATCAAACAATTAATCACAATGCACTAGGAAAAAGAAGAAATTGAAAGCTAAAATGAAGTGAGCATTTAACCGTATTCTACATTTTCAAATCACAGGCCTGATGAAATTAATTTTTAGAAAGCACACTAAAGGAAATTTAGAGCACTTAATACTAAAGAGGACTTGTGGGAAAGAAAAGTAGCTCAAGGAGGTTGGAAAAAACAAATCAAAATACTTCTCTTCAGAATGAGAGAAAATTGAAGCTTTTGGGAAATATGAACGACTCAGTTTAAGCTGAAGTCTCAGAAAAACACTGGAGCAAATAAAAAGCACCCAGAAGACAGGACAAGTTACATAAGTATTGTCAACATGAATTTTTAAATAACAGGTTGCTGAATCAAGTTGATTTTCTCCATGACAGATAAGAGCCCTTGTGCAAAGGAACAAGTCAGTAGATGTCTTATTTTCACCTTAGCAGGGCTTTTGATACCATCTCACATGACACTCTCATTAGCAAGTCTAAATGAACCCTCTAAAACTGCTAAAACTGTTTTGAAAAACATATTTAGACCTAGCAATGGATAAATGTCAAAACAGGATGGCAGAAAAGGCACTATCAAGAAGATTGTGAGGTGGGTTTGCCCTGGGTCTAGTAGTGCTAATGGAGTAATTCCATTAATCATTTAGATTATGGAACCTAGTGAATGCTTATCAAGTGTGATGTTTCTCTGCACACAACACAGGGTCTGCAGCTTCTTTCAAGCCCCCAAAAAAACAAGGTTAGAATCAAAACAATCTTTTCTAATTGGAAAAATGGCATAATAAAAAAGACACAATTCAGTAGGGAGAAATTTGAGATGTGATGCCTGTACCTAGGTAGACATAATGAGCTGCACAAGATACAGAATAGCCATCTTGAATCTTCCTGATGAGAAATTTAGGAATTTTAATGGACTACTTGCATGAGACAGCATTATCACACCTTTACAAACCATAAAGTTTAATAAAATAGTACTTGTCTTTTAAGAAAAGAGACATTGTTACGAGTCCTAATGTATTTAAATTTTCAAAATATTTAGAAATCCTTGGATGGAAAATAAAGCTTGGGTTTATAATAACTCTATATATTTTTTGTGAAAGACTTTTTCTTCCACAACACAAAAATACCAGGTTCATGTGAGGCAGAGAATCATATAATTATGTAAAACTATCAGTCAGGGATGAATCATCACCAAAACAAGGTCTGACAATCTCTTTTCACAAGTAGATGGAGGAGCAGCTAGTAGCCATCTGGAAGCAGCAATTTCAGATGCTCACTTGATAACTCAAGTACAAGACTTACTTTCCCACCTTGGGAGCAGCAATGCCATCCTCAGATCCATATTACCAACAGAGCATGAACATACT
Organism: Trochalopteron elliotii; assembly: GCA_024734555.1. Lineage (NCBI taxonomy): Eukaryota > Metazoa > Chordata > Aves > Passeriformes > Leiothrichidae > Trochalopteron > Trochalopteron elliotii. The sequence continues at coordinate 2,262,493 of JANPWX010000094.1, forward strand.
TGCTTATCACAGGAAATGCTTCCAGGTGGATAGCTGTAGCTTTAAAAATTAGAGCAAAACTCAAGAGATCAAAGATTTAAATAACCTTCCTCATAACAAATGAAGCAAAGTGGATCCCTCCTGTTGTTACCATTATCATGCTTATAAATGCATATCCATGGATTCCATGAAATTCCCCTTACTCAATTTATTTTCTCTACAGTGAATTTTTATTCCGTAAAGTACTTAATGATTACAATTTTCAGATACCTGTGAATTAACACTTTGGGGTTTACTTAGACAAAAGGGAATGGCAAAAGTGGAAAAATTAGTCCTCCTCAAATCTTTAGTTTCTACAGCCAGTGTACCTTCCAGCTGCTTATCTATAAGATTACAGATCCCAGGATTCTTTAAGAGAGAAAGGTTTCTGTAGAGAAAATATTTAGTCCTGGGGATAAAAGATGACAAAATCTTTATAAATATGCTAATATTTATCACACCAAAATAACAAATGCAAGCTTATATCTAGAATTTTTAAAAACTCCTTTTGATTATTTAATGATCATACATCTAGACAACATCTCTAAACCTGTTCTAATTTCTGGCCTTTGCTGAGTTTTAATCCCACACACAGATATATTAGTACAAGCACGCAGAGCAACTCGAAGCAAAGGCAAATGATAGATGAGCTGTGAGGCCATATTGATTCCCTCTGCTGTAGTGCAAGTCAGGAGTGAAGTACAGCATCCTTATTAGAGATGCTGTCCATTAACTTTTCCTTGCTCTACAAGTCCTTAATTATAACATATTAGCAGTGTATGCCTGAGTGAGCACTGCTCTAATTTGAAACTGAAACAATGCTTGCATCCCACCGTGAGCAATATTAATTAACATCTTTCTTCTGTTTTCCCTGAACTCTCCTCCTGACATTTCCAGGTAAAGTTAAATAAAAATGTGTGTCAATATGTAAAAGCTGGCTATTGGCAAATGCGTCATGTAATTGAAGTACTGGATGTTGAACGTCAATTAAAATTGTTTCTCTTTGGAAACTGAGTGCGTTTATCCATAATAGATCATGTTATGGTCTTTGTTAATAGCAGTCATCATAGCAGGCAGTCCTTGCACATTTGACAAGTTGATAATATCACAAAAGATACATGCTTGCTTAAGTAAGCTCTTAAGTAAGGTAAAAACTCATTTGTCCATTTGTTGATATACCAGCTAATTAAAAAAAAATACATAATTTAAAAGTTGCAGTTTGAAGTGGTCCATTACTGTTCTGATGACAACCAGATCACACCTGACTGTGAGATGCAAAATTCAAATGATGTCAAATTAAATATTTTCTAGAAGTGCCTCATATTTGAGGCAATACATCAGTTGGCCTTGAAGATTTTTGTTCTTCTTTTATGAATTTTCTTTTCTTTCAATTACCTGGATAAAAGATCTCAAAAAATGCTAAAAGGCCATACAGAAACACCTTCTAAAAATATTTTTCCATCAGAAGTATTATATTCCCATGTAGATATAAAAAATACAAGCATATCAATCAACACTAGCAGCCACTTCTGGCTTCCTTTTTTTCTGCTGTCTGAAAACCAAGCCAGTAGGTTGTTTTAATGGAGCACCCTTCTGTATAAAACAGGTTCTTTGTAAAATAATTATCCAAGTAAAAATATAGGGGGAGTGCCAGAAAATAGGTTCTGATCACCTCTAACAAGAGGAACTCAATTTGTAATTTAACTGCCCCCAGTTTAACTTAATATAACTTGGCAATACATTTTCAATTAACATGTAAGTACATTAACCTCATGTAAAATTCAAAGAGCAAGAAACTGAATTAATACATAAATATAGTTGAAGATCTGGGAGACATTCCCATGGCATGCAGAAACAGAGCCTTGTGCGTCACCTGCTACTGAGCACGTATTCAATTCCTTACTATAACTTAGTAAACTAACAGATTTCCCTCATTCCTTGTGTAAGATATCTGCAAAAGAATGCAAATGTATTACATCCAGTCACACACACTGGTTTGTCACTCCCAGCTGCAGGGAGACACACAACCAGCTCCCAGTTCCAGTGCTGGCTGAGAGGACAACGCCACCAAACTGCAGCTGGTCAATGTCCATTGACCCCCCCCATTACCAGGTGAATATCACACAAGACTATTTACACTCAGCTTACTAAGGGGCAGAGGGATATGATCACCTGCAAACCCTGAGATACAAGAGCTGGTCCTGTTCTATCCAGGCACAATCCCAGCTTTTGTGACTTCACCTGTCCTCATACCTCAAGTCCCAGCTGTGACTGTGGTTTTGTGTCCAGTGGCTTCAAAGAAGCCTCATCCTTAAGTGGTTTACAAGCCAAACAATTATCAACTACAGCAAATGAAAGAAGAACTGCAGTCCCTAAATATAGACTGGAGGTAATGTTTTAAAAACATGAGGTGGCAGAGGTTTCTGAGCAGATCCTGGTACAGTGCCAACCAAGTTTTAATAGAACAGTTCCAGTTTTGTCATTGTGAGGGCTATTTCTACTTTACTTCTCTGTTTCAGAGGCAAGATAATTCTTGCATTTATGTGGCAGAGAAGCAGACTGCCTAGAAGACAAGTGGCAGAGCTCACATTTCTTCTGCTTGGACTTAACCCAGAAAATTTGCAGGACTTCTAAGGGAGTGGCTACAGTGATTTGGACCTTCATGTAACACAGTTTCTTTAGGTGTTTTCTGACAAGTACTGTTGAAAAAAAACAAACTGAAACTAAACTCACACCTTAAAATTCAAAGTAGACCTCACCCACTTAAATCAATAAACCAAGAACTTAACAACAGAATCTGACATTCTGTTAATTAGTGGTGGTAGGACAAAGGGCAATGTTTTATAAAGTAGCATCCTTTGAACCACAGCAACAGTACTTGTTATATGTAAATAAATACTTTTTTATAGGCTTTGAAAAAGGGTGTGAGAACGTAGTTGAAGGAAGGAAAATATTGAAAAAACCTCAGAAACCTTGGTTAGTGTTGTTGCAAACAGCGAAGGAGAGTTATGACAGCAAGATAATTCCACAGATAATTGCTGCAGTATTTAAGGTTAAATCCAGCCACCTTCAAAATATAAAATGATTCAGGCTAGTCAGAAATATCAAACAGCTTTCCACAAAATACTTCAGTATTTGCACAACAAATTTTCAACAAACCCACTTACAAGTAGGTGCAATTCCCACAATACTGATGTCCCTGTATTTATTTAGTATAAAGCCCAATGATTCATAAACAAATGTGCTACTAGGTGTCTTAATTGCTGCCCTTTAACTAAAACTAAGGAAAGACTTTTGAATCAGACATAAACATTCACCAAAAGCCAAAGCAGTCTGCTGTGCAATCCCAGAATAAGGTACTGCTTTACAAAGGAATTTCAACATGCTATGTGGAACACAGCTCCTTGCACCATCCTCAAACGTCCTCACACTTACTCACTTTAAAAATCACCTGGAGATGAGTCAAACACAAAACTCACTGTGTTTTGTCGCTAAAAGGAAAATATATTTCTTTTGGCAGCTTTACATAGTTACGTAAAGAATATCACCTTCTGCACTGTATATCATCAGTGTGTGAGGCAGGACAAAAAATAGCAAAAAAAAAATCTAGTTGTATTTATGTTAAAATATAAAATGCACTGCAAAAGATATTGATTACCTCAGCATAAAAGCCCAGAACCACACAGTCCAAGCCATTCATTCTTACACAGACTATTTACTTTTTTAATTGTTCCAACCTGCATTCATTACAAAAAGCAGTATTACAAATCAGACAAATCACTTTATTCACAATATTCTCATCACAGATCTGAAATCATGCCCTCCATCCCAAATCTGTGATATAAAATCAAACCTTTTGAAAGACTGCAGAATGCTTGACATCCAAAAATACCACAGTGACTTGCAGTGTACCAGCAATGACCAAGCCAGTCACGTCCCATGGGCATACTCAGAAAAAGGCATCAAATTCCTTTTCTGTATCTTGTCAGGGCAGGAACTGCAGCATCCCACAGTGGGCATAACCAGAGAATTAAAACCACAACACACATTTTTACACAGATGCAGTACAAGTATCATCCTCATTTACCTGAAGACTACCAGTGCTGTGTGCCAGTGCAAATCCCCACATGAAGTCACTGGGAGCCAGAGTGCAACTGAAAATCCATCCCATGCCCAGAAAAGACCATCAAAGCCCAATATTTTTCTGCTTTGAAAAAATATGATCCCCACTACCATCTTGGTGGCAAACTGGAACTTCCTCTGAACAAGCCAGGAGTCCAGTTCACTGAATGTGCTGAGAGCACCTACTGGATCCAAATGCACAGAGGGAGGGTATTCTCAGCATCTTTCTTAAAAGCAGCTCTTGGCTGATGGGAACTGTGAAGAAGTTACATGTAGGCATATATATTTTTATTTTTTTTAATATAAATTTATTTTCACATATATACAGAGAGAGAGAGAGACTCCTGACTAGCACTTGTACTCAGCAAATAAAAAATCTACATTCTTCAGTCTGAAGGTGGCTCACTCCCTGATCTGCCATCTCACAGGATAGTCCCAGGCTATTAGATTTTAAGAGGGATTGGGACAACTCATTTTTGTGAAGGAGGATGAATAGAAAGCTGAATAGAGCCAGAAAGGGAGCAAAAGGAAATTTATGACTCTGCACCCTAATGGGATATTCATCTGGAGAGAATGCAATTATAATTTCCAGCTTCTTCCCCCAGGATTGTTAATGTACTGTACATTGAGTAGCTATTCAGTGAAAATTTGAGATAATCTTGGGAATGGGACTCAATCACTGCCTAACCACAAGGGAACAATCCTGTTCCCTTACCTTTTTTTTCCAGCTCTGAAAATCCCGTCTTTTCTATACAATGGGTTTAGCAAAAGGCAAAGTCTGTCTTTGCTCTGTGCAGTCTGAGCTTAGTAATTATTGTGCTGCCCCAAGGAGTTAATAAGATCTTAGGCTGTACTTGTGGGTGTTCCTGCTGACACTCTTTAAACTGTTGGCATTTCTAATCAACCATGGTTTGAGAGGGGAAGGGTGCAAGGCAACAGCTCCCAGTGCCAGCAAAGGTCTGTTCTCCCTGTTTGCTTGTGGTGTCAGACTCCGTGGCCAAGGTTACACTGAGTTTTGCTGTTCACTTGCCCAACATGACTGGTACTTGCTCTACCTAATTAGAGCAAGTTTCCTTCACAGGGGGTAGGTTTTCCATTTCCCTTTCAGACAATCAAAGGAAGGAGACAGGAGTTATCCTGGGGAGTGCTCATTGCTTTAGGTACTTCGTAGCTGCCAGATCTTTTGTTTTGCCTGCCAGCACCAGGAACTGGCCATTATCCAAGACAGCATGGATGGGATTCACAAGGTTAAAAACAGGTCTCAACAGCAGACCCAGCCATCCTATCCATTGTGTTTGCAGAGATGTAGTCAAGGGAACAAATTATCTTCCCTTTACTGAAAAGATCTAAAGCATGTTAGATCAGCTATCACCTAAAAACTGCCTCAACTGTATGACAACATCTGGGCAATCAGCTCAGAAGTTGACATCCAGACTTCAAATATCTAAGGTTAAGGCTGATTAATCCCCCTCCTCATGTATCTTTCTCTGACTTCATCCTTTCTCCTCCTTTATGCTGACACGAACATACTGATCACAATTCTTCTTTGGGCCAAAGCAGAAGACAAACCAGTCCCTGAAATGCACTGGGTTATTTCATAGCACTTTGGGTAGATTTCAGCTTCAAAATTTATAAACTTAGATCAAATCTTATAAACTTAGAGGTTCTCTTCCAGTATCTCACTCCCTACACAGCTCTCACTAATTTAAATAGTAAATTGAAGTAACTCTCATCATAAGAAAGTCCAAGTACTCATCACAAATTTGCAGTTCAACCATAAACTCAAATCTGTATGTTGTACCCAAAGGAAAAAAGAGAGTACAGTTTGCCCATTAAATCTAATGAAAAATTTCAAAAGCCCATCACTAGTTTTGCAAAGGAAATTAAACATATCTACCTACTTTTTTTACCTGTTAAAGATGTTTTTTCAAACTGGAATGTCAGATTGCAACTTGCCTATACCATCAATGCTCTAGAATAACATTCTTATCAGTGGCAATTTCTTTTCAACAAAGTATTACAGAATGGACTAGACTAGACATGGCTATCATACATAACCCAGACTTTTTAACATGGTACGAAAGCTGAAATAAAGCCATAAATTATTCTGAGACAAAACTTATGCAGAAAAGATATAATTAAGAAACCTGACTAGAATACCTCCAAAAGTGAGGCACTAGACTTGGCCAGGAAAAAAGTGTTCACTCCAAAGAAAGCAGTGAACAGAGGATTAATTTAGAAAGTGACCCAGGACAGAAATCTCCCAGTCTTTCCCAATCCTCCTCTTCTCAGGGTATTTTAATGAAAATCCTCCTCCATCCTCGTTACTGTAAAGCGCAGCTCTGCTGTTAATGGCAAAGCTATGATTAATGCAACAGCCCTGCTCTAGGAATTGGGTTATTTAGATCTGAGGTGGTCAGATCTAATTAGGGCCATGTTAAAAATGACAGTGATGGCTCAACCTCCATCATAACAAGCTGTGTCACCCACAGTAGTATGCAGTTCAGAAACAGGCCAGAAACAGCGCAGAACGTGATTTCTCTTGTTCCAAAATTATATTACAAATGCCCTTTAGTGCAGTTACAAAAACCATTATTCTTGAATTGCAGTCTGTGTGCTCCTATGCACTGATAGAGCAAGTGACCCAAACTGCTCCTTTGCTTTGTAAAAATTGAACAGCCAGAGTTCAGGCCAGAAGAGATGATCTGGCCATTTAACCAAACTGCTCATGCATCTCAGACTCCAGCTTCACTCCTCTCTTCTTATCAACTGCCCAAAACTGCAGGAAATACACATTCAACACAAATACATTAAAAAAAAAAGCTTATTTGAAGACAAATGATAAATAATCTATTTAACTATTTTCAGTCTTTGCCCACCAATTTATATTCAGTCCCCTCTCTCTTTGAAGAGATACTAAGGCGTGGTATCTGCTGAACATTGAAATGCTATCACACAATAGTCATGCAATCCCACAATATTCTTTGAAAAAATGAACAAACTGAATTTTATGTACTTTAGTGTTTTCTCTAGCTTTAAATCATTTCAGCTACTCTTGTCTGTCTCCATTCCAATTTTTGACAGCAATTTTAAATGTTGGCATGACAGTTTTATGCAGCATTCTCATAGCAGCCCTATCATTAGACTTGGTAAAAATTAAATCAAAGCCAAACTCCAAGTTACTCTCTGCTCTCACATCATGACTTATGTTAACCTTTTTTGCCATAATGCCAGAGTAAAACCTGAATCAAGGTCTTTGCCACCTGTATCCATTACCAGGGACCTGCCTGCAGACTGTCCTCACCTGCTCTGCAGTGTGTCCTTTCCCCTTTGAAAAGCACCTCTTTCCATTTGGGTGTTTGGAAGCACAAAAACAGCCATGCCCTCATCAAAACCCATTCTGACCATTACCTGGGTCATTCAAAATTATTTAGTTTTAGGAAAATTACATATTTTTTCTTAATCTCCTAATTATAATTTTCTAAACAGAATAAATCTGAATTCTACATAAAAATCCAGTTCATGACTAGTTTGACATTGGTCAACTCTAGCTCAGAACAAGGCCAAACCAGTCAAGTCATATTCCTACTATTTTTTTTTTCTAGCTCCTACTTCAAAATATTTTTGTGATGTAATTTAAAAAACAGATATCTGTTAAATGAACTTACACTGTGGTTAGATTTTTTTCCCAATAATTATACTGGATTCATGTCCCTAAAGCTCTTCAGGAATTTTTATTCCCATAATAATAATAACAGTGACATTACAGGTGAGTTTTCTTTATTTCACAAGAGATCTTGGAAGGCAAGAGAGCACAGAACATGAAAAGATAATTACATCCTGCATAACTGGAAAAATACATTTACCTTCATTAATAGATTTAAATAATATAATTGATATTTTATTTTAATTTAAGTTAATTGAATTAACATATTTTAAAGTATTAAAGAAGCAGAATTTAAGAAAAATCAACAAAAGCTTCATGGACTCACATTCTGGCTTATACAATTGTATTCTCAAAGTATATTAGATTACTATTGGAGGGTTTTTTTGTTTATACTTCCCACATCCTCAGAATCCCTGCCTGTCTCGTTTTGTTTTCTATGTCCATTGGAAGGAGGCAAGGAAGCTCCTTTCCCTTCTGCCTGTGTTGCATTTACTGCATGACTGCAGCTCCCTGCTGCTGGAGCTGTACAAATGGTGAAAACACAGAAGCATGCAAGAGGTGAATATGTTGATTATTCATTTATATAAACACATACCACACCTGCAAATTCACATGTTTAAAATTGCTTACTATTGAATTTTTTAAACAGAACAAAAAAAACCCACAAATCCCCAAGTCCAGCTCTGTGATCACTACAATCTCTGTTGCAATTACAGATCTAGTTAGCTTCCTAATTTGCTTTCTGAGAACTTAAACTACTGTTTAACTTTAATTTAGGTGCCAGTTTCAATGCAGATGTTCAGCTTTCTGCTTGGTTAAAGCATTTGCAGTTACATTCTGTGGATTTGTTCTTAACTGTCAGCTCTATTATCAATAAAGCAGAACTAAGTTCTGGCTCAGTGTCATCCCTGCCTTCTTGAGTTATGCATGAACCTGAGCTTTTTTTCTGTTTGGGAAGAAAAACAGCTGCAATATGGGAGCTTAGTTTATTGAAAATGAACAAAAAATTTAAGGAGGAGATTTTTTTTTTTCATTTGAGCTTCTATACCTTAATAAAAATTTCTTCATTTTCATATAAACTTTGTGTATATATGCATATTTGTTGGGGGATTTTTAGGTGTTTGGGCTTTTTTTTGTTGTTGTTTGCAACACCTGGTCATTCAATATGCAAACCTTGCTAAATTTAATTATGATACTGTACATCTGCACTTCTTTCTGTTGCCAGAAGGCATCCTTCCCTGAAAATAAAAAAAAATAAAATAAAGGAGAGAAAAAGCTGACCCTTCACTTCAGAAGGTTTGTGCTTTGGCAGGGCTGCATTACCAGCAAGATTTTTTTTCATTTATGAAATTACTCCAGGTTTAATTTCAGAAAAATTCAAGTAATTCCAAAGAAGACTAATGATAACCAGCTTGTAAATACTTGTAAAGATTTAAGATTTTATTTTCGGCACTATAAAGAAGCAATCCAGAGCCTACCAAATGCATCAGGAGTTAAAGGCATTGCACAGTTGGCACTTCCCGCACTGGGACACCTGAATTTTGGATTTTTCTTTATATATATACACACATATATATACACATATATATAGCCTGAATTCTCTCTGAAAAGCTTTTGAAAAGCTTTTCCAAAACTTTCTTCAAAATTCAAATAAAACCATGAAATCCAGTTTAAAAATACGTATTTACGTATTCCAATACTACTGAAATTTCACTGAAGCTTGGCCAAAGTTTCAGGCCCATTTCATTGTCCAAACTCTGACCCACAGGAGCTCCAATTATGCACCACTTACACCTTTACAAGCCTTATTCACTGCAAGATAAAAGTAGCCAGTTAAATAGCTGCATCCTCCTACACCACACACCTTACAGTGAGTCAAGCACACCAAAATGGTTATGTAATTTAATTACACCCTTGGATAATCTCTTCAAAAGCAGGTTGCACTTTTAGAGATTGAAAGCTACATAAAGCCTTCAGAGAAGTGCCACGAGTCCAACACTCATTGCACAGACAGCACACATTGGTTCTGTCTTCTGCTAGGACCAAGATGACCTGTGAGGTGAAGAATTTCAAAATAATTTCAGTTCTCTCGCGTTTTGCATACTTAACTCCAAATTTAAACAACAACAAAATCTATTTCCAGCAAATGTTAAACCTCCACATATTCTCAAAGCAGGAAAAGTTTAATACAGTGCCTGGTTTGTAAACAAAAAAGTTCAACTCTTGCATAGAAGTTCCAGTTGAATTTTATGCAGGCTGTTTTCATTTTACAAAAAGGCTCCTCTTTTGGGGAATGACTACATTTTTTAATAGCACAACTACTTATTCCCTAATGATATCATTAAAAAGACACATTTACTCTGTGAACAATGCACTCCAGCCAAAATATGTTATTATTACAGACAATGGTCAGCTTTTCCATGTTCTCAACTGTGATTTAGGTTGCTGACTCAAACACATTTAATAAAAGATAGTAAAGACTTGATTTATTGCTCAAGTCTCTCTTAATTACCTCCTTTGAAAAAAAAAAAGAAAAAAAACGAAACAGAATTAATTTGATTTCGACCTTCTATTCATTTATACTATTTAGCTTCTAATGTGGAAAAATTGAGCATTTCAAACCCCACACTTCCCATAGCAGCATGTGAACCACAATGCAGAAGACAAGTTCATTAAACTCCATTATTTCAAATGAAGTTGCAGAATAGTAGGAGCAGAGGCCATGGCTCAGACCTCTGCAATGAGAGCCAAACTGAAATGCCCACAAAGCATGAAAAAATAATTCTAGCTCTGGAGCTGAGCTAATAAGGAAGCTACTCAGCCTCACAGGTAAGGCAAAAGTGCAGGCAGAAAATATAGAGCTCCCTGTTCCCAAACATCCACATTTTGGAGATGCCTGTCACCCTCCCTCACCTAACTATCCTCATCCACCAGGCAAACTTACTGAATCCCAAAGCACCCCATAACCACAGAAGAAGGGTCTGACCCAAGGAGACCATCAGGTGCTCATGGCTGGGGGAGAAAGATGAGACAGCCATCACCCCAGTGATGAATTGCTAAAATTCACATCTGAGGAGAGTTGCTTATATCAATCACGACACAATGACACCACGTAGCTGCACAGGAGCCAGTTTCAAGACCTGTATGGTCACCTTCATTTTGCTGGAAAGCAAATTAAAACAAAAGTTTTTTTGTGTTGCCGACATAATTTGGTGTGCTTAGTTTGCAAAGGTAAATAGTAAATTTAAAGGAAAGGCTGAAATTAGGGAATGCAGCATGTTATTCACAGAATTCTGGCAAAGTGCTTAATTTCATGAAATTTCTTTCACAGAAGACTTTCCCCCTCAGACTGCACTGTGCACTGTATTTCCTCAGCTCAATTTTTGTGCCATTTACAAAGTAAAATGGACAGGGAATTAATAATTTACATGCTTATGTTGAAATCGTTACTCTAACTTTCCTGTTGAGAAAAAAAAACACACAACAAAACAAATGAATACCTGAATTTGTCACAAAAGTAGCTGCATGTTTGGCACAATTGATCTTTTTTAAATTAACACGAATGGCTTCAGATGGATTGATCCAAGATACCTTTTTCATTTAAGGTATTTACCAAACATCATAAAGGTACATTATACAGGCTAAAAGTACAACCCACCTCCACTTCTGCTGTACAGTTTTCTTCTTCATATGCAATACAATAATCCCATGCATGAGAACTTGGAAGGTGGAAACAACACCTGGGAGGCATTTACATTTAGTTCAAGTGTCTTGCTAACAGAGCAAGCATTGCAAATTAAAGCATTTACTATGTAGATGGCAATACGACTGCTGATGCTCTTCAAAGTATCTCTCAGAAACACAACATTGCACATAAAGATTCTACATGCTATGTCAAACACTGAGAAAAGAATAAAACTTATATAGGTTATACTCCTTAAGCCAGTCCGTTGTACCTACGTGTTATGAAACACTATTTTATCCCTCTAAAATATTCCCTCATTCATAGGGTTTTTTCCCCATTCATCTCGATGTAGCTGTAGAGGGTGTGAACTGATTTCTTGCTGAATAAAACTTTTGTGAATTCAAAAGTAGTATTTCCTTGTGGATTTCCACAATACCATCTAAGATAGAGTGCAAGATACAGCCATAAATGAACATGTATAAGCAATTCCAACAGCCTTAGCAGGAAATATTCCCCCGTGTGGTTTGAGTTGGGCCTCTAATGGTTATTACACACTCCCCATTTCTGCTGATTTATATGACACATACTTGGTATAACTTTGTGCTGACACACACCTGAACAAGTTTTTGATAAACACATACTGGCACTGCAGAAACCTGTCCAATTACACACTTGTGCTAGTACAAATTAAACAACTCATTTCTGCATTCTGTTTGGGCTCTCCTACCACCTGACTGCTAGTTAGAGAGCTGCATTTTGATCTCTAGCATTGTACACTGCCAACAAAAAACACCAACTTGAATCCTCACCTCAAAACCTGAAAACCCAGTTACCACATCAGGGCATCAAGAAGAACAAAGCTTCCCCCCCACCTCACACCCCTGGCTTTCTCAAACACAGTTAAATAAAGACAAAAGGGAAGTAGTGGTAAAAAAGGACAAGCCCAAAATGACCCGCTACCCTTTTAAATCCACTCCTCCTTTGGCAGCGGTGACTGATGGGGCGTTAATTAACAGTCTCCTCACACCATTACAAATCAGTCAGAGCTTACTGTCAGTTTTCCAACTCTTTTGGCAAGGCAGCTCCTTGCCTGTAAACCGGTGCCTTCTGCAGGATTAGCTGCTCCTGAGGAAAGGTGCTGCACAGCCACGATGCCTGGGCTGCTCTCCAGTCAGCTCATCCAGAGATGTTCACAGTGAGCTCATCGTGCCCAAGCCTCTCAGCCTAAGGTTTACTTCTCAGTCTTGTTGCCTTTCTCTGGCACAGGTACAAAATGTTTTCCATACCATCTGCTCATCTATGATATAAGCAGGGTCAGCAAAATGTTACATCCAAGTAATTTACACCTATTGGTGCTGAATTACCAATAAGTACCACATCAGTACTAAGATGAAGCTATCTACAGCCTTCCTCAGGTGGACATGCCTTTCTGAGAGGTTCCCCTTGCACATGTTACTGCCAACCACACACAATAAAAAGATTTACCAGGTACTATTTGCTCCAGCTACCTTTGAACACTTAAAGGCCAGTTATGCTGCTCTCATGCTGTAACAAACCTAATTTTAAGAACTCAGCTCTGCAGCCCTCTAAGAGGTTGCTTTTCTATTAAAAACCCAAAACCGAAACATACAAATGAAAAATCACCAAACCCTACCCCCTCCCCTCCTCCCCCCCAAACAACAGAAGTCATCGAGTCTTTCTTAAATAACTGAACCAAGATGGGCTGTGGGGAGAGGTGGCTGGTTTGTTTTGTTTCTAAAACTTGAGTTTCAAAATTGGCTTTCTGTAGCAGGGCATTTCCACACCCAAGCAAATGATTCTATTTAAGGAAAAAAGTTTCTGTTTACCTCTGAACATACAAGGAAGCTTAGCTGGAATCTTCCATGCCCTTCTCATCGGCATTGGCTCAGTGCCAGCACAGGGGCACTGGTTGGGCTTTAGAAATGTTTCTCAAAACCTGTAGCTGTTTCTATTGGCTGCAAGGCCAAATTGTCCCTCCTTGATCCTTGTGAACTTAAGCAGCAACACAAAGGTGCTCAAGTGCTTTTTGAGGTGTCTTAGTCAGGTGTCAGATGCTTCTCCAGCACCTGTGCATGACTTTGGTCTTTTGTTTCTGTATCATTTGTTATTTTCTCTTTTATTAAAACCTTTGCTTTACAAAACACAGCCAAAGAGCCCTCTAGCAATATAATTAAGCCACTCTGGGAGGTTACATGTCAACCCTCAGACTTGATACAACTTCATGGGGCTTATTACACTCTGGCCACAAGTAAGTCTGTATCACCTTTCCTTGCTCAATTTCAGGATTTACCACAACGGCCTGCACTACGAATTCTACCATTGAATCTGCCCTGCCCATGGCACACTTCAGTGATATTCACGGGGCATATTTGGATCCTGAGCTGTGGCTCCTGTGTTCTCCAGCCTTGCACTTGCTTCTGAGGGATGCCTGCCTCAGCAGGGTACAAGAAGGAGAGGCTGATGAGCCAAGAGAAAGAACTGCATTAATGCAGAAGGTAAAAGGTCAGCACTGGAGGAGGGACTAATGAAAGGGAACGGGAGGAGAGAACAGTTCATTCTGGGGGCGAACACACTGTTTGCTATTTTAAATTTCATGTGAAGAATTTCCTCTTAAAATAAATTATTGGAGGTTTTTTCAAGACGACAGTACTGCTACACAAATTCCCTTTCAGTAAAAGCAGTCCTCTTATAATGAAAAACTATGAAATAAAACACCACTAAATAATTATAATGCAAACCATCACATTTTGCTGAAACATTTCATTTCCCCTCTACTACTACTACCCAGAAAAATATTAAAAACTGTAAAATGATTGATGAATTTCAGCAGTTTTCAGCTTTCCCTACTTTTATTTGCAACTATTTCTCATATAAAATAGCAAATAAAACATACAATTTTGATCATATAAGGCTTTATTCTGCCTATTACCAACCAAGGATAAGCAGCTATTTAAAATACAGTTTGCGTATATTCATAACACCTTGAAAAGAAAAGTGCTGACAGAAACTTAACAGCAACAGCCCCCCTAAACACCTCTCATATAAATTCATCTCTTTAATAAGAATGTCCTCTAATAAGCAGGTCAGAGAACTGCAAAGCAAACAGGGCTGCTGCTACTGCTCCCCAGACAATACTCCCATCTCATACAAGATAACCATTATACTACATACATAATTATTAGAAAATAAGTCATTTTAGATGTACATTTTCTGGATACTGAACACTGATGTATTTTCTCCTTTAGAAATCAATTAGATTGTTAAAGCCATTGTACTCTTGGACGTGAGCACTGCATCTCCCAGGACTCTCTGAAAACAGGTCTTTAATTCTGCACCTGTGATTATTACAGCAGAATAAACCTCTGTGTGTATGGGAGAGGGAAATAAAGGTCAGAACTGTCCCCCAAAAGGTACAGAAATTTTGACTAGCTATTGAGAAGGTAAAGTTATGCTCCCAAAGTACCTTCAGCCCTTTGATGGTTTTCAGTTCAGTGCTGGAAAACAAAATATATATGAAAAGTACCACCTCTGCTCTGTTCTTTAACACAGCTACAATGGCCTCTTGCTGTGGGCACATCTCCAGCCACAGGAGGATTTCCCAAAGCCACATCACTAGCCTGGCAGGGATCACTTTCAGCAGGGAGATGCCTCCCACCAGCAGCACAGCAACAGGCACAATCCAGAGGAACTTCACGAGCCAGTTCAATGCCTCCATGACCCCCAACACAAATTCTGGCCCACCTGGCAATCATACTCCCATAGGCAGAGATGGGCTGCAAATCTGGGTCTTTGTTGGGTCAGGAGAGGAGGACATTCTCCAGAGCAAAAACGGGATTTGTGCTTCTGCTCATGGATTTTCTGATCATCTGGGCCATCATGGGGTATGGAGCTGTGTGAAGGGCAGGACACACTCTCTAAGCTGGGTTTAAATCCCACTATCGCCTTAGCTCTGTGCTCAGGGGTTTCTGAGGTCAGCACACAGGACTCCACAACACCAAACCTCTGTCTGACTGCTTCAGATTGACACAAAGATCACATCCAAGCTACATATGGACACAGTAACCTGCCTCTGGTCAAGCAAAAGACACAACCCAGCTAAATAATCAAGCCTATTCCAGCCTTTTTTCAATGAAAACTAAAGTCTGAAAACTTGGGGTATTCCTGGGATGAAAGCAAGAGGCACACACCAACAGCCAGACAAGTTTTCATAAGGTGTGTCCAGCCCAACAGGCAGCCCTCTTCATCCTAATGCCCTCTGGACTGCACAGCCCACGCAGGACATGACTCTTACAGGTGAGAAGGTGACCCCACATCCTGCCTGCCAGCATCAGTCAGGGACACTGAGATGGACAACCCCACCACAACAGTCAGGGAACAGGAAAAAACCTGTGCTGCTTCACATTAGCAATATTTCTGACCAGAGAAGGGGACAGATAAAAGACAGAGACTCATGAGAACAGCCACGGTGCCTGCTTTTGCTCATGAAGATGCCAGGAAGGATGAGGAAGGACCATCTGGATGTTGGAGGGAGCAACCAGGAGTCTCAAAGAAAGCTTAGGATTTAGAAGGGACATCCTGGCCACAACAGCACAAATAAGGTGGATGTAAAAGAATTGTATCTGCTGAGGCCATGGCCAAGACCACAATATCTTGCCCAGGTAACAACTTCTTTTAAATATGAGTTTTCAAAATCTGTAGTAACTATATCACAGACATGGATAACACCAACATAACAGTAACTTCTCGTTTGTGTAGTCAGAGAACATGTCAATTCTTTGACTTTTTGCACATCATATTTGTCCATTTTTAGTTTGCTTACAAGTACACATAAACATCATTGTAATACTGGTAGCATGACACACACACAAAAAATTAAAAATCACATTTCAACAAGTTATTTCTAAGACATCAGAAAATTTATAAATTTTTCCTGATGTACCAGTGACCTTACACCTTACAAAGGCATCCCAAATACTTTTGAATAAACAATAAAGTACCAGTCACTGCTGCCCCTTGCAGCTGATGCTGAACCATTCTAAACAGCAAAGATTTGCAGAGTTGCAAAGGTTCACACAAATATTGTAAAACTTTGCCATCTTGGAATTGCCTTTCTAAGTATTGGTGATTTTGTTCTTTCTTTTCTTTGTTATCTGCCAGCTCTATCAAAATCTCTGCATATTCTGCAGCTATGAAATTCATTGCTACCTCTACTGCCTATTACCAAAACCATACCTGAATCTATCAGATTTCCACATTCTGTTATTACTCCTAGCTATTGCACACCAGTTTCACCAGTTTACTTCCATTCTCTGACAACTAATTTCTGTGGGAAAGGTACATGGCTGAATATATGACATTAATCAGCATTTCTAGCTCTCTCAGGCTAATCTTAAGCATTAAAATTTCTTTGGATTTCCTTTCTATCACACATAATGACACTACATCTGCTAATTCAATTATGTCACAGGAACAAAAAGAGAACACACATCAAGTATTAGAAATTCAATACTAAAAGATACTTTTGAAGCCATATTATTGTTATTCAAAATCACCTTAAAGCAAGTATTTCTAAGAGACTAAAACTTGTTAGAGTAGTGAATTCACCTTTGCAACTTTCTTTCTTACCAGTTTCACATTGTCTGCCACTGTAATAATGATGGATGTGCCAAGAAGGCCATTAGGTAGTTCTGGAGTAGAACTTGGCATCTGGCTGCATCCATTCATCCAGAATTTCCCACAATATCAATGGAGCTGCCTTTATGGCACCCATCCACCACTCCACATTGGCACCAACCCCTGACAGAATACATTGCTGCTTAAGTAATGGGGTTTTTCTGCAGACTCACGGGTTATGCTGCTCCATTTATGCTTCTCTTTGCAGTAATTTCTGTCCTGACCCCAACATTGTGGGGCTGTCACTCGAGCCTCTCCTGCTGCCAGCTGTACCCTGCTTGCACCCTTCAGCCTAACCTAGCAACCTAACAAGGGCATCAGGCAAAGGGATGCTAATGGGAATGAGAGATTGCCTAATTCATCCAGTTGCTGTTGAACTGCTGCTGGTTAGGGCAAGGCAAGGAGAACAGACTATAGCTGTCTAAACAGGAGTGGTGATTGACAGAGGCAGACAGAAAATGAACCTGCTGTGCCTTTACCCACTACTGGTGACAAACAGATTCTCAACTGCCCACAAATCAGGTGAAAATCATCAGAATACAAACAACCACTTCAGCTCACCACATAATTTTTCCTTTGACTGACTAGGAAAACAAACTGACCTCCCACAACACCTACAGGACAAGAGGGATGTCCAAACAAGTGCTGGATGTTACAGCCTTTTCTGACATGTTCTTGAGTAAGCTCTCACTTTAGACAAAAATTTGCTATTTTTTCATACTTCTTACTCTCTCAGAATAAGACTTCAAAAGGATACAGAAGATTCAGGAAAAGAAACTTTCTTCTCACTACATGTCTTGGATTATCTTCCAGTCTTCTGGCACTGAAGCTCATTCACTTCTTCCAAGACTTCTGGCCCTTTCCTTACACAAGCACCCTTGATCCAAATGAGCAAACAGTGGCTCATGGAATAAAATTAAGGACCAAATCTATAAATTATTTTTCCCAAGTGCCTTGAACTTTCCCCCATAAATTCAAGTTTCCTATTTTAAAAGTAAACATTCTTGTAAAAAAAGATGAAAATAAAATACTTGGTATATTTTAAAACGGTAATAAATTATGGATTGATTTAAACATAAAATAAGAGTTCAAGGCTGTTTACAGAAGAAAGTATGTAGATCTTATTTCTGAATATACAAAAACTCTCATTAGGTTTCATTTTTTAGAGTTTTTTTCCTTGAAAACTGCTGCTGAGGTGTAGTTGTACCAAACATTATTTATCTTTCAGGTCCATATAAGCTTTTAGAAATGCCTAAGCTACTCATATACCCTGACAGTTGACTCAGATGTCAAGACCTAATATAGTAATATGTGTGGAGGGCTCCTCTGAACTTAAAAAACAAATATTAGTTTGGGTTAGCAATTTACCCTGCAGATTTGGGGATGGAAGCAGAATTTAAGGGAGTGTCAATAGAAACAGTGCCCAAATTTTACCTGTAGGCATCTGGTATGCTAAACAATTTCTGTGGTTTTGACCCACCTGGCTGCTGCAGAAGACAGCAGGTAAATTTATGTGAACCCAAGAGAAACAGCTTCTTTATGCCAGTCTTGATGAAGCAAAAATAAGTTACTTACATTGGTTTCACCCCTGCTCCACCTTCAGGCTTTCTCCATAGGTCTTCTTTTCATGTCTTCTCCTCACCCAACTCTGAGGCTGCTTTCAGTGCTTCAGAGTTCCTCAGCTATGGAGGCAAAACTAAGTTTCACTGTTGGTGACACCCTGGGAAGGAAGGGTGAGGGTGCACATGGCAAGGAGGCTTGGAGAAAGCCAAGGTTTCCCCTGCCTTTTATGACCTTTGGGATTCCCTCATCTCTTCCTCCATCCTGTGCATGCCTCCAGGCTCCCTTCACAATGCTGAAGAACCTCTTTTCCCCATTCAGGATCTTTTTCAGTATCCCCACATTTGATTTACAAGATAAGTTGTCTTCTCTTCCCTCAAGTAGCAAGTGCTGCTCACAGAGAGGATGCCAGGCTGTGGCAAGGAGAAAAGGTGTCAGGTCACAGTCAGGCTCTGCTCTGAGAAGGCAAAGACACCATGTTCAGATGCAGAACAACGCTGAGTTGAGGAGGTCTGGGGGACAGAGCTCACTGTGACCCAGGTGAAAGAAGAGCAAACCACAACTTCTGCTGCCCCTGTCCCCAGTGCCAAACCTGCTGCAAGGACAACTGAAGTCAGAACATCTCATCATCCCCTTCTCAGCCTTGAGAGAATGAGCTCCATTCCTCAGTTGAGTCTGAAGTTGATTCAGATATTGTCAACAGCAAAAGATGAAATTATGAGTTGTTTAAGTTTCACTCAGATTCTTTTTCCCCTTCCATAAAAACAGCCACTAATCAATATTTTCAGAGTGACTTCAAGTGCAGTGGTGTAAGATGGGGGAGAGTTAGCTCTGGGCACACAAAGCTCAGACCTGTGCAGAGCACAGACCCAGCCCTGCCAGACAGCACGGCTCACAGGCACAGGCAGTAAACAAGTAGAAATAAATCAGTCTGTTCCCTCATAAAACTGCTGCCACTTGAACTGCAGTATCTCACACTCTGATACTGTAGATAATTTGGTTTCATCTTGATTACGACCTGTATTAACATCCAAAGTAATAAAATCTTTCACATTCTCATTTTATTGAAGCCAAAGGACAAACCCTCTGCAGTGACATATGGCTCTGCTCCTCTGCAAGTATGTTAGGCTGCTTACAAAATCTCCTTGTCTAGCAAAGGATAATGCTTTGTAAAATAAATTACCTGCATTAATTTGTATTTTCCACCAAGAAAACCTCATATATCATCATAATCGTCTATCTATACAGATATATGAGTTCCTCACATTGTTTGCACTTTTTTTCTCCTTTAATAGGGTGATTTCAGACTATGTCATTGATTATATAGCTGTAACATGCAATTTTTTCCAGCACAGAGTCAGCTTGGGGCTCACAGACTGCAGAGTAATTCCCGCATAGTTCAAACAACATAAAGAACAGTCTAGGGGACATGAAGTGAGATGAGACTAAGCTTTGCAGAACTTTGAAAACAAGAGATATTTCATAGCTGATTACCGAAGTACAACTTTCAACCTCAGGAGATTTGGTATTAAATATAGTTGTGGGGCTTTTTTTAATCCAAAAGCTTTCTCTGTAGTGTGTGGTGCACTGTTACATAAACTTAAATACAAACATAAATACACTGTTGCATAAACTTTGGGATACTCACTTTGGTTAAAGACTCTCCTGCTCTTTTCCTGAGTGCATAATTCCTCCTCCCCATGCCCCTGCAAGATTGACCAGCTGCCATGGGGTGAGCAGAGGCTATTCTAGATCACTGCTCTAGGAGCAGGAACTGGCACTTCCACCTCTGTGAGGCAGAGACCAAACCTTGGTCCCCAAAGTCCTGCAGGAGATCTCTACAAGTGGTTCCTTGTAAGATTTCTTTGTGGCCAGGGACCAGATTTTATTTTTGTGTGATAAGAAAGTATTTCTCTGCTTGAAGAGACAGGTTCAGATTAAAAAAATTTAGGCAAGAAAAGGTGAAAATAAATCTATTTATGTATCCACTTGTTTTCCCATCTAAAAACTATAGTTCTGAAAATAGCCAATTTCAGATGAAGAAAAATCTGTTTATTGATTGTTTTTAATAAAACAACTTCTACCTGTGCCAATGACTTCTAAATAGCAAACAGGATGTGAACTGCACAACATGTAGGAGTGGATTTTGTTTAGCAAATGCTTAATGTCATTGTCATGGTTCCTAAGAAGGCAGCTTGCAGTGGCACAGAAATTCGCAATTACTGCAGCTTAATTAACGAATGCCCATTTCCCGTTTACATCTACTATGGAGACATTCAAGTTTAAAAAAGGGAAATATTTATTCCTGTACTACTGTACATGAGTGAAATGCATGATGAAAGCCCTTCAGCTGTAGAATTTTGAACTATCATTTCCTTTGGTCCATGATGAACTAATGAAGTAATTCTCCCCATAACTGGGGAGAAATCATAAGGTATTATTTGAGCCAGCTGATCTGCATCACTTGTGGGAATCTTGTCTAAGCAAAGCAGGAAGGAACCACAACATTAACTTCACAAGTCATTACAGCCCTATGAAACCATGTCATGTTTTAACCCAGCCAGAATTTAAGCACCCAACAGCTGCTTTTCACTGCCCCACCCGCCAGCAAGATGGGGGGGAAGAGAATCAGTAGGGTAAAAGCAAGAAAACACCTGAGTTGAGACAAAAACATCTAAATAATTGAAAAAAAAAAAAAATTGTAATGAAAAGAAAAATAACAAAACCAAGATAATGAAACCCAAGAAAGAAATCATTCAAATGAAACACTCTCTCACCACCAACCAGCTGATGTGCAGCCAGATCCTGAGCATCAGCTCCCAGGTTGTGACACTGTGGGGTTTGGGACATGCCTGTGGGCAGCTGGGGCCCCTCCCAGACTCTTCTGCTCCCCAGACTCCCCCCTGTGGGGTCATACGAGACCAGAAGAGGCCTTGATGTCACACAAGCCCTGCTCACCAGCACTGAGAACATCCTTGAATTACCAACACTGATTCCAGCACAGAACCATCATAATAGCCCCACACCAGCTACTGTGGTGAAATTTAACTCCAGCCCAGCCCAAGCCAACACAGCCTGGCCTCTTCAGAATTCAAGAACTAGTTAATGTGTTGGCAAAGAGATTCCTGGGGGTAGAAGAAGAATGCTTTCTGTTAAACTAAGTCTTTCCACAGATTTTTGAGATGAGATAGCATTTTTAAAGCTCCAGCTTTCTTGCCTTCTAAAACATGCCATTAACCTCTATGCCAGTCATAACTTATTTTCAATTACCATGCCAACAAAATACATTGAGACAAGTAAATCTTTTTTGGCATCATATATGAAGGGTAATATTTCACAGAACAAGAAAATAATTTTCATCAATGACCTTATTCCTGGGAGGGGAACAACCAAAATTTTGGGGATAGTATAAATCTCTTGAGATATTTGAAATAAAGCCCAGAGAGAAGGCTTGACTTCTAATTGGGTATGCAGTAGATCCAGAGATATGAAATGGGCACTAACTGCCTGATTACCTTTTTAGTGAACATGGATTTATAATTTGTACTGCAACATTAAGCACATCCATCAACCCTTTGCCACTGAGAAAAAACAGTGTTGAAAGAGGGATCCTTTTCTGCCCAAACTTCTTTCAGAGCTCTCCATATCTTCAGTTATAATAATTTCTGCCTCAAGTGTTTGGGTGGGGGAGCTCTAACTGGAGGAACAGAAAGACAATGGAGAAAAATCTTAGTATTAGACAACTTCAAACATTTGTAACAAAAACAAATGTTGAAGTTTGACATCTAAATTTAGATTTACCACAACAAAATTGAAATTAATAAAAAAGATTTTGACACGTGGAATAGGACTGGTATTTCTCAACTATATATAGATCCATTTTTGTCCAACCATTATTCCCAGAAACTTTTTAAGTAAGGAAAAAATAAGTGAAAGAGTTTAAAAGTCAAATATTTCAAAAGCAATCATTCACCAAACACATCAATCAAAATTACAGGCAAAAATTGAGAGGACACTTTTCTAACAGGTACTGTCAAAGAAAGAACAGTCTGTTCCATTAAATTACTCAGCACAAGCCATCAGCAAAATTCCACTAATATGAAGGCAAGCTGTCAGCAAAGCAGGAAGTCTTAATTATTGTAGAAATCTAGTAAATCTACACATCTCTAACTTGGAAGTGAAACAACATTCTAGAAAGATTAAATCAGAAGACTAACAGGATACAATTATAATTTGGAAAGGTTTGGGGTTTTTTTAAGTCAGTAAACAAGAAGCAGTCAAGTTTACTACTTAAAGCTGGAAAATTAATTAAAATTTAAAAAGCTTGAAAACCACTCCTCCTCCAAAGAAAACAAATCAATTTAATTTTGGAAGTACAGAAGCCATTTAAACTGCTTCCACGGTGACTGGGTATTACAGATTGCTTTAAGTGTTCAATAAACTATGAAACTATTAGCAGTCTTGCCATCCAAAAATCCATTCATCAAATTGTCCCCCAATGCCTCTCCTATCTTAACCTCACAGAAACAGAGATGCAGCAGCATAATGTAGAGTAAAGAGAAAGGACTATAGGGCAAAGATAAAAATCTGAAGGAAGGCCTCAGTAGTTTTCTAATTCATTTTCTATTTTTGTTTTTCTCACCAGTACATTATAGTTTCTGGTTGGGTAATACACCTCTTTCTCACCCACTATAGAGTTTAGGATAGAGAAAACATCAATTGCAGTTCAATAACAGATAGAGAGAACCAAAAACAGACATTTTTTTGCCATTGAAAAAAATCACAGCGTCCAGCCTTTCACAATCATACCTGTCCTGTTACTTCTAGGAAAAAGAACTAAAATGATACAACCTTATCTCTGGAAGACTCAGTGAGATAATGCAGTTGAAAGTCTAAATACAATCTTTAGAGGGTTAACATTAAGTAGAATAAATTAGGTATACATTTTAAACCTTATCATAATATTGCAAATTCATTAGTGACACAAATGTTTACTGCATTACATTAAAAGCATTTTGCATTGTACCTGGAAGAGTCACGAGTCCAAACATTAGATGTTGTATTCCCTTACTCAGCCTCAACATCCACTGCTGTTACCAGCCTTAAATCACACGGATCCCACCACAGGGCACCAGAGGAACACGCTGACACAGCAGCAAAAGCCACCAAATATTCTCAACTTATGCAGAGCAGCAGCCAAAGCTATTTCAGTGAAGATCAAATTACAATAAATAGTTTGGGACCATAAAATATATTTATTGTTCTGTCTAACTCTAGAGCAACTTTTGTTGCTGTTGCCATGGGGTTGGAGGGAATGAAGGAAAACTCTGTTTAAATTAGAGGCTTGGAATGTCATATAATGCAGGATGACATTTCATTAACAGGTCTTTTACCTGTTAGTCAACAGCACCATAATTAGTTCACTTTCAGATTGTTCTTGCTTATTAAATGTAACAATAAAAGCCTCTCAGTTCTTTATTACAAAGCATTTGTTCTAAGCACTAGAATAAAGAGAGGATATATTTTCTCATTCACTTTGGAAGAATCAATCCAAACCAAGGACTCTGAGTAGTAGGTACACAACCTGGGGAAAAAAAAATAATTTCTACATTGTTTATTTTAATTTTTTTTTAAAGGCAAATGTTGAACCTCTTTAGTACACCTATTCAAAATAATCGTGGCAACTAAAAGGGTTTTTTGTATATTACATATTTATATTTTTCATCTGCAAATAAACTTGCATCTCCTTTAGAATATTGTAAAATACCTTCCTCCTTGGCTTCTTACTTGACAAAATGGATTCAATAATTACAGTACATATTTTTCACACAAAAGCTGTCTTGAGACAAAACAAATCCCTATTTCATGCAGACTCATCACTTTTGCTCTGCTGCAATAAATACGCTTTCAGGTGAACCATGTCATAAGGTTTTCTCCTGGAGTCTCTGAGAAGCTACTTAGCCAGGACCACAACATCCTCCCCCTGAAAACCATAAATATTTTTTCCTATTATGTTTACTTTCTAAAGGCAGACTGAGAGCGAAAAGACTGTTAGTGCTTGTCAAACGCTATGAAGTCAGAAACAAAATGATGTTCACTAAACGATTACTGTATTGCAACAGCAGTCAGGTGATGCACAGTTTGTGCAGCAAACAGGGGGAAAGATTTTAAAAGAACATTTGAAGAAAAAAAGACAGAAAAACAGGGAAAAAATATATTTTCTGCACAGAAAAACTCTGAAGAATCATCCAAAAGAATGTTATTCAGAATATAGTTAAGAAATCTACAGCTTTGCCTCCTACACACTCAAGAAAATGCAGAGTGAATAGTTGAGTCATTCATTAATGTCCTTGCAAAATCGGTACATTTTGAAAATATGTTTGATTCATGACCTCATGTCTTAAGCTTATGTATTGTTAGATGGGATTACTGAAGTTTTCAGAAAGAAAGGCACAAGCAGCATGAATATTTTAAGAAGCACAATTTTCCCAAGCAGGGGATGCGTTCAAAGTTTTCTAGTCGGTCTTTTAGACATTTCCATCAATGCCTCAGTTAATTACCAAAGTACCTCAGTAATTAATCTGATTGACCCAAATAACCACTGCTACACTGAGACCATAGTCACCCATATTTAGGGGGACAAAGGCAAACACCAGTTTCCCTTCTCAAAGGGAATAGATGAAGCCCAAAATGGGCAAGTAGTTGTTAAGCACTTCATTTCTGAAATTACACATTTTTAACCAATTGAAATGCCAAGTAGAAGGTGAATAGCAGGAGAAAAAGTCCTGTCTCACTCTAATCTAGGGCTGCCCAAGAATCACAATAAGGTTGTGTAGCCCTCACTGCCAATGCATTTCACATCTCTTCTGACAATTTTTATTACTACCTTTTTTCATTAAAATTTTTATGATTTTTCTTTCTTGGTGGTGTTTTGGTTTGGTTTTTTCTAAGTAAAACTGAACAGTTAAAGAAAAAAACCTGCCTATTATTCTATTTTTCCAAAAGTTGTAACCCAAACATCTTAATCATCAGGAAGTGAACCACACTCGTGAATGTCCCTTGACACAAGAAGAGCACAAACCATGATGGATTTAGAGCTGAGGCACACTGCTGCAGTGTCACTCCAAACCAGGATTCATTTGCTTTCCACCTCATTGCCAGAACATTATCCCTTGGTGTTCTCTCCTTCTCTCCAGACCACACTGTCCTTTTCAGGCTCTAGTGTTTCATCATTCATCAGGCTCAAACCTTTCTGAGACTCCCTAATGCCTTGATCAAACGGGCTGTACTTTTCCATGGTCCCTCAAATGTTAAAAGATTTTTTTTTTGTGTGTGTAATACAATAGTGAAATAGGTAACATCTCTGAACATGCCCAATGAATGTGCTGCTATGTAGCTTACCCAAAAGGAGTTAATAAAAAGGTCCACCACACACTGATAAGATACAAGATAAAACAGTATCTCTAATACACAAATATATTTCCATGGAACATTTACCATGCTAGTTTAACATGCACGTTCAGAGTTACCCTAAATTGTATATATAATACCATATAATGCCTTATACATGTCCTAAAAAACACCAGAAAAAAGAGATTTGGTTGGATATTTTTAATTAACACGTCATAAGGCTGAAGACTTCATATCACCTCAAGTATTTCAGAGAGAAATACTGAATCTAAAAAAAAGGCAACTCCAAAAATTTCAGAATGTTAATCCTACTTAACATCAGATCATTACATTAGATTTTAGAGATTCATCCACCTTATCACCACAAATGCATAATTTTGAATAGAGAGATAGCAGATAACTAAGGTTATTCTCCAGTGATGTCAAACCTTCCACCACACACCCCACATCCCCCCAGCCTGCTGGTGGAGAGGTGGAATCTTGTAATGGAAATTCTTGAATCAAACACAAAAACGTTCCCAAAACCACTAAAAGCCACACTGGTTAAGACATTTTCTTACAGTGCTTGCCCTGGTTCTGTGAAAGCCAAGAAAATACATTACCACAATTTACAACACTAAGAACTAAAGCTTCCTTGTGACAGCACAACAGAGTTTGTGCCTGAGCTCTAAGCAAAAGCAGGTCTGTCCACATGAAATAACACTGTGCAGCACTCAGCAGCTTCAAAACTTATTTACTAGCACAGGACACAGGAATATAAAGGATTACCTATGGCTGGTGGGAGATTTATGGCTGCCTCTCATACCTGGTGCTGAACAGCATGCTGTCAGTGAAGTCTGAATGATGTTTTCCTGCCCTGCAGGAGCTGCACCTTGAGATTTTCCACAAAAAGAGCCTCCAAAAAAGTTTTTACTGACTGCTGGGGCAGTGGATAACCACAGTTGCATTCTCATGCTAAACTTCTTTTCCTAAGAGGAGTATAACTTCACCTTTGATCACTACCCCAGTTCCAATGCCAGTTGTGCTGGGCATTTCCATCCCACCATCACACAAGCAGCTGTTTTAACACCACATTGAGACAAAGACAAGACACAAATACAGAGTCTGGAAGATAGATGGGGCTTTTTGCAATGAGGGAAAAAAAAAACACCACACTGTTTCAAAGGAGATGAAGTCATCACTGCACTGACACTTTAACCTTAAGACTTAAAATGTTAATTTTTCACCTCCAATACCTCAAATAGCTCAGGGGAAGTAAGAGCTAACACACAGGAGAACACAGGCTAATGGGAATTTGGAGTCTTCCTCCCAAACCAACTGCACTTCATGTAGTTGCTCCTATTATACAATTGTCACACAACCTAATGAAGAAAAGTGTGGGGAACAAAAAAAAATTGAGCCAGTTTTATTCCTGGTGTTTATTTCCACAGACTTGTTTCAACAGGTGTGTGCATTTCCTTAAAAATTATAAAATATTACTAACAGCCATCCTCATATCCACAGATTCTCAGCAATATTTAGGTGTTAACTCACCCATGATTTCAGTTGAATGAGGTGTATAAATACTTCCAAAGATGTGGATTTTCAGAATACCATTATACAATGGCAGATTTTGAGCTTTACTCCTTCTTGAGAGCCACACAAGACTGTGACTTCTTCTGACATTACTTATTCAAAGCATATTTTAAAAAATTAAGTGTCAGACAAAAATGTCCCATTATTTCTTTGAACTGGTATGGAAGAACCACTGGAAGTAAATCCTAATATTTAAATAATTGGTCAGGTTTTTAATGGAATCACCCATGCATTCTCATTTACTTCAGAATTCAGGTAAGAAATGGCATCATGTGGTATTTGAACTCTGGTTATTTGTAAAGAATCCCCACATCCTTGAGAAACACAAAATTCTCTACAAACAATACAGCAAGAGCATGCAGAGGTACCACTTAGTGTTATTCCTCAGAAGTCTGAATTTAGTTCTAACAAGCACTGATGCTCGCTGAAAGGGCTTGGAAAGCTTAGGCCCAGATTTCTAGTGTCATTTGACAAAAATTCAATAGCTTTTGGAGAGCAGTGCCTTGCAAACGCAGATGTTGCTGCAGACATCTGTTAACTAAACAATGCCGAGGTGCATCTCCCTCTGCAATCCCACCCTGCCAGGCAACGGTCTGGAAAACCTCAAAGCAGAACACATTAAGTTCAAGAAACCATTTCAGGGATCCTGACTTCTCTCCCTTATCATCTGTAGCACATGTTTAGCATTTATGGCTCATCACCAGCACACGCAATCGCTTATATCCCAAATGTTCAAGGAGCTCCGGAGCTGAGGAAGAAAATGCATTAAATATTCTGAACTACCTGCAGAGATCCGGACTTGGAAAGGTTCACGACTTTGCACTGCAATGCCTGGGTGCCTCTGACACACCGTGCTAACCTAAGTCCCTCCTAACAAGTGCAGGTTGCATACATAAAGCAATATTGATTCAGCTGTGCAGGGCTGTTTGCCCAGCCCTGCTTCCTCAAACACTGCTGCAGACATCAGACCGTATCTGCCCAGGAGAAGGTTGGTGTTTGTCAGCCAGGCTTCACTTAATGATGCACTCTGCGCCAACGACTGCATTTAATTAACTTGCCTTGGTTGGCCTCACAGAGTTGTTTTCTACTGTCTGATCTTGTCTGCATGAACCCCGTTATGATTTCATGCAGGAAGAAGGTTTGCAGCCATGGCCTCTTTCATACATAAAACTGCCCTGGTTTATAAAAGATCTGTTGATAGGAGCAAAGATATCGTGGTATCCACGCCCGCATAAAACACAGCACAAAGCTGCTTTCTGAAGCAAAGTATCTGGAGATTAAAGCTAAAGGAAAGAATGCCACCCTTCTAAATGAGCAGCTCAAACAGTTTATTAAAGTGAGGAAAGAGGTCAATAAGGGACCGTTGTTTTGAAATGAACACTTTTATCTGTACCACATGGTGTCTTTCCCAATGGCACTGCTAGAATTCAACAGCATGATTTCATGAGAAAGAATAAGAACTTGTCTTTGTTTTGCTGTTTCAGGAGCCAGTTTGTTTAAACCCTCCAACAAGGAAGATACACGAGCTGATGTTTTACATGAACTGCTTTATCTATCACTTAAAATGCAAAACAAAACATGACATATTCCTACTTATCCAGCTGTACTAAATTTAGTATATAAATACAAGGACTGTTCAAGGGTAAGCAAAGGATTTCTGTCTCAGAGATCCTCTAAAAATTCCTTCTTGATGCTTTTTTCATTCCTTTTCATACAAACACATTCTAGGCAGAACTGTTAAGGCAAAAATACACACACAAGCAAACTCTTTTGCTTTAACTTCTAACCCAGACAGCAAAATGTATGTGAACATGTGAAAGCCAAATCCATCTTTACCCACCCAGCTGTGTCACTGCACATACCATCACCGCCAATATTACTCCTCATATTAATATTTTCCTTCTATATATCTTCTTTAATTAAGATGTTATTTGCTTCCTGTTGTATCTGTAATAGCTTCTCAGCATTTACTGAGGGGGCAAGAATTTCCAAGCTTATAGTATGCCAGGTTACTTTCTATCAGAGTTTGCAGCTCACAGGCATATTCACCTTTCCCATCAAGTCTTTTTAGCTCCAGGCTTTCAAGCTTCAAGCATTTTAGATGGGTGAAAATGTCAGTTCCTCCAACTCTAAGAAAGAAGCGATGATAAATAAATGACATCTAAGTCACTTTACCTTTCAAAGTCCTGGCTTTGCAAAGGAAGAGTCCAGGAAAACTAACTCAGTCTTTTTGCCTGGCTCATCCTTATGCCATTAAAATTAACATGAAACAATATGTTCCTTTTTAACCACTTGATGAGTCAGTGCAGCTCAGAAAACTGATAAAAGGTTTGTGGAAATAAATTAATATTGCATGAATGCTGCTGGAGCTATTAAACAAACATAAGCAAGAACCCATCACTGAAGCCAAAAGAGACCTTTATACGACGAGGGAAAGTGGCAGAAAAGTCAACAATCATTATTACAGCAAGTCCTTTGCCCTGCAAAAATGGCATGTGACCTAAACAGATGTAAGCAGTGCTTATCTCACATCTCACAACTCTATTACACCGCTTTTAACAATACAAAATCCATTCTTTTAACGCCAATTTTTTCTTCATGGAAAGGAAAATTTATCAAAATCTTTCAGTCAAAATCTCTCTTCAGAAG
Organism: Trochalopteron elliotii; assembly: GCA_024734555.1. Classification (NCBI taxonomy): domain Eukaryota; kingdom Metazoa; phylum Chordata; class Aves; order Passeriformes; family Leiothrichidae; genus Trochalopteron; species Trochalopteron elliotii. The sequence goes on from JANPWX010000094.1 coordinate 2,292,873, forward strand.
AAATGAGAGGGGAAGAAGAGCAGGGGTTTTTTTTAAGCTATGAAATAGCAGTTATTCGTGCTTTAGTTATGCTTTTGCAAGGCTGATGCATGAAATGCACTTGAAATCTACATCTGATGACAGAGGTGAGACACCAAATACTGTGACTTATGTCTTCAGTAGGCAAACCCAGCTTCATTTCTGAAAACATGGTCAGTTCAGTTGCCTCTGCTGGAGGCAGAGAAAAAGACCAAAATTATCAGGCTTCCTGCAGGAGTCAGGAGCAGATCTGCAGATCACAGACGCATCAAAGGTGCCATAGAAAAGCAGCTGCTGTTTCTTACCCATTTTCACACTGTACTTCAGAAATACCCACTTGTGTGACAAGAAAGGAGGCAAACCTTTTCATGACCTTGAAATACACAAAGTAAGTTCTGCTTCTGAGCACAGTGACCTCCACAAATTTCAGTTTTTGAGCTCTCAACTCAGCAAAGTGCTTACATTGTAATATATTAGAATTTCTGAAAAATTTCAGAGATGCAGGTGAATCAGCAGCAGTTTGGGCAGGAAAAATGTGAAGGATTGCTCAGAAGCAAGAGGCCCATTTCCTTTCTGCTACATATAAAAAAAGTAAATTCTGATAGTTTCTTAGTACTTCAATGTATGATCTTCCAATGATCCTGTTTATTTTCTCAAGAATGGTTGGTTCACTTGCATCAAGGACAGCATTTAAAATACACTCCAGACATTTGCCCAGTTGGACAAAAAAGAATAAAATATTTTACAGTTATGTTAAACACATTGACAGAACCCCTCCAAGTATTTTTTTAAAACAAGATCAGACATTAGGAAATATTATTGATCAACTGTCTTATTCATTACTGACATTTCTTTAAGTTAGTTGTGCCAAAATATGAGTAGATCTGCAGAAAAGGTCCATTCAAATTCAAAGATACAACTTCAATAATTTATTTTTTCATGCTAATGAGTGTCACATGGAGATTTTACAAACTGCATCTTTGTTTAAGAAAACAGGTAGAGCAAAAAGTTGGGAAGTTACATGTACAAGAACAGTAAAGCCTTCAATAGAGAGATGCCTTGAAGTACAGAAATTACTATCATCTGTTGCATAAATTCCCCATTATGCACTGTCTGCCACATATAACCATTGCCTGTGATTAAACCTCCTTAAATCTGCCTGCACTGAGGAAGACTCCAGCCTAGGCACTGGAAAATATTGATAGCAAAATTCACCCTGTAGAAATCTGTCACTGCCCTTCCTGGTGCAATCATGGGAACTATCAATACAGAATTCTTACAAATTTGCATTTGTCTGATGTTAAACAATACTGGAAATTTAGTATAATTTCATTTTAAATGTTCATTAGATAAACCTTATTAATATCTTAATTTATTAATAGACCCATCGTATTATTTCTGTGTTTGATGGAAAACAAAATTTCTCCTTTACAATATGAAGTCACAAACAAAAATTTCATGTAAAATACTTAATTTAAAAAATTAGGTTCCCTTATTACAGATCTACATATTGCCATATATTTCCACGTCAAAAGACACTATTAAAACTACTCCCTTCCTCCTTTCATCATGTATACACATATTTTATAACAGTTATTGTTTCAAAGATCTCTCAAAACATCCTCTGTCCTTCACTGGGAATTAAATGATTTCATATAACACATTTAAAATCTTCATCAATTTCTAATATTCCATTAGCCTCATTCATATGTTGTGTTGGCTTTTTTGACTTACTGAAAATAAATTATGCAGGACAGCAGAAGAAAGCTGTTTCCACATAATTCAAGTAAAATCACAGAAAAAGGAAGCAGTATAATCAACAACTGCTCCTTTGAGAATTTCTTTCTTATTATAAAAAGTAGTAATCTTTTGAAGAGGAGACTGATCACTACTCAACATCATCCTCTAAAAAGAAGAACAAACTGAAGGTAACAAAACTGTTATTTTCACCCATATTAAGACAAATTAAATGCTAGCAGATTTCAGTGTGTTTAATTAAATTAAAATCTCTTTCACATGAAAGTAAATGGTTTTTCTTAGGGTTGAGAGAATATTTATTTATTTTCAAATCTATTAAATTTTACCTAACTGCTGACCGGATTAGGCATACCTGGTACTTTCCCTTTTCCCCTCCTTCTCACTCACATGTATTTGGTTTATTGAATCACACATATAGCAATTACAGAGTGGAGGACACACCAATCAGCAAACAAAACATGGAAGACTTACCATTTACACAGACTTCAAAAGATTTGCAAAGGTCATCCTCAAACAGGCAGCCTAAAAACACAAAAGAAAGGTAAAAATTAATACAGGTTTCAAACTGTGGATAATTAGTGCATATTGAAGACCTGTTAAACGCTCTGCAAGAGTCAGACAGTTGGTTGGCCTTGGGAATTCAAAGACAAAGTCCAGAACAGGTCTGATTAGACAGCACCTCTTACTAACTGGCTATGTTCAGAATAACCTCTGATGCTTTTCCTCCCCTAATTCCTCACCTGAAGGTTCTCATGTCTCTCTCATTAGTAAATTGAGGGACTTTATGTTCTCTTAATTTTGAATACATGATTATACCACAGCACAGTAATGCTGCAATCCAATACAAGAATACACTGAGAAATCAAGAGCATCCTGACAATATTGCTACTGTGATGAGACCAGCCAATAAACCAGCCTATAAATTGCTCAGATTAAGCTTGGATTTAGTAACTGGAACTTCTGACCATGCCTAAGACTTCAGGAGTGCTAAGTCCTTGGAAAAAGGCTTCCAAATTCAGCCATCCCTACCAACACCCTGATACCTCACAGATAGCAGACAAATCAGTATAGGTCCATGAAAAATATCCTTGGATTTTTTCCATTTAAAATAGGAAATTTGTTCCCAAACTTGCTGCTTGACGAGCCTCTGCTGCACAAGCTCCACTCTTCGCCCTAGAAACTTCATCCAAGTTGGCAATCCCAGCTCTTTCACTTGTACACATCTTCATGGATAAAATATTCTGTTCCCTTGTCACCAAACTGTTCTGTTCCCTTGGTGTCACCCAACCAGGTATTGAGACAATAGTGATTATTGCCTTTATCTTCATGCAAAATTAGCCCCTGCTGATATTTGTGAAGGCAGCAGGGAAGTGGACAAGATGTGCCTCTGCTGTGGTCACTCCACACTGGGGCACAGGGACAAGGATCAGGTTCAAAAGCACTGTGAAATATCCTGCTACTGGTAAGGCCACTCACTTTCTTAACCCAATCAGGCATTTCTTTATTTTCTGACAAAGCTAAAGAGCTAGGAATGGAGAAAACCTGAGGAATTCAGCTATATGTTGGACACAAACACAGCCCTTAAGAACACATTTTTACAATTAAGCCTTTTAGTTTTCCTGGAAATTGTCTTGTTTATAAGTGGACACATAGAGTTACGGACATTAAACAATACTGAACTTTGCCACACTTTGCATTAAGAAACCAGCCAGGAACTACACCAGATCCAAATAAATGAGCAAATCCCCTCTCCTCAGCCATGCCTAGCTCCATGAAAGCACAGAGTACAACATCTCCATTCACCAAGGAGTCCAGTGGATTATGTAAGATGTCCTTAGAAAAAGAACTGAAAGGCTCAAAAACCTCTGACCATGAATTAGCTGGCTCTCAATCCTGCTAAAAGAAAAGTTTTGGTGAGATAGTGTGACTTGGGAATTTCTGCAAAGCCTTTCAGCAGATAACTGTATTAGCACATCATTAAGCCTGAACTAATATGCTGGGTCTCTCAGCAGGATTTAGTAGCACATTTAGTAACACTAGGTCCAAGATAGGTAAGCCCAGCTACATGAATTCCAGACATGCTGGAGAACCAACAGTGTCCTTTACATCCATCCCTGCAAAGACCTCATACACATAACCTTACACAGATTTACAATATTCACACACCTTCAGCAGATTTACATTATGCACGTGAATAAAAGAGTCCTCTCATCCTTTTACACAGTAAACTGTGGATATACATTTGGTTCCTTTTGAAAGGGAAGTTTCAGACCAGGAAAGCTTCCTCACACAGAGTATGGCAGAATGGCACATGCCCACACACGACACAAACTGGTTTGTAACATGTTCTTGAGAAGTGGATGATTTTGCTCCAGACAAGTCTGCTGTAAGAACCATTTGACCCGAAACAATGTCTGGAAACTCACTGGAGATACCTGAGTGCAGTCCTGCTACTGATCCAGCCAGGCAGGAGGATGCCTGAACTGTACATTGACTCATAAAAACATCAGACAAGAATGACGACAGGCAGTGACCACAACACCTCTGCACAGGGCTCACAGCACAAGAAGAGTCCAATTAAAAGAATACCAGTGATCACTTTAGAAAGGCATTCTTGCAAAATAATAATAATAATAAAGACTTCAAGCACCAACATAAACTAGGCATGGAAAGGAATACTTCAGTGTTCCTGTTTCCAGAAATGTGAAGTTATCTTTTCTAAAAAAAGGCCTTATGCCTAGGAAAAAATCAGAGTTCCTTTTTTTTTCCTGAGAGATTACAAAAGAATTAAAACCAGAAGCCTGAAATATTTGTTTCAGGCAAAATGCTGCTGAATTTGTCCTGTGATAGAGGGAAGACAGGCAGTTTTGTAGTTATTTCCCATCCTGCACTGCTGTGGATCCAAAAGGTGTCAGATGAGAAGTTTAAGCCAGGAATATTTCTAGTGCAGTGGCACGTTTAAACAGTGACTGGTTCACCCAGACTCTACTGATTTTAAAGCACCTGGGAGCTGGGATTACAAGCACCTGCTGTCTGTAGCCACCTGCCAGAGGTAGGCCATCCTATAATAATATACTGATATTCTCAGAAGCAGAAAACTACAGACACAAAATGAGCAAAATGAGCCTGCTTAGGTATAAAGAGAGCAACAGTTAAGCTACCTCTATACAGAACTCTGATTTTACTTTATTGACTAATATATTTTCCATGAAAAGCACAAAAGAAAACTGGCCTTATCAAGTTTTAGTTTCTCTGTTAATAAGTGTTGTTTATTTGATGCTCAGTGCAGCAAGGAATCTGATGCAATTAGACTCATAAACCCATGTCCTGGAGAGCAAATTAATAAAGACAATGCATAGTAAAATATATCCATGTAGGATTACTCTAAAATAGACAAGGACCTCCAAAATGCCTTGAAAAATATTTTGTTTCAAGTTATTCATTGCTAGAGATGATTGTTATGCATATTTCACCCAACCAGTCAATATGCTAATTTAGATACTAATTTATCTCCTGCTGTTTACTGGAACATAAAGAAGCATCATATTTCATTTTAAGTATCATCTACCTACTATTAGTAATGGTGGTAATAAGTAAACTCTGAAGAGTGAAGTGGTATCATCTCCAACATATATTTAATTCAGTTCATGCCTTATGGGAACAAAATAACATCACATTTTCTATCAAAAAAAAAAACAAAAACAACTCTACCAAAAATAATCTCCCAGTACACATAAACTGTCGATACAATACAATACAAACACCAAACCTAAAGCCCCAATCTCACTTCTCACAGCAGCCCTGAAATAACAAAGTCTCCATATAATTATCTAGCATACCTTGTCTTGCTAAATTTAGGATTTAAAGAGTTTTCTCTACCTTATTTGCATTGAAATTGAACTCTTTGTAACATTTGCACGGTCTCCACATCTCAGTAGTGACAAAACAGTGCAATATACTGTATATAATGTATACCACAGTACATGTACATGGTGCATTATTAAATAGCCACAAAAAGATACTCCATAGGGCCTTGCAAATTCTCCTGCCTCCCTTTCCTCCCCCTCTATATCTCCAGTGCTGTTTCTCAAAAAGGCAGCAAAACATAACCCCAAAACACTGCTGCAAGTACAGGACCTAAAAGTTTAAATTTCTTTTGTTCAACTTATTCTTGTCATGCGACACTAATAAACTATTTCCTTCTCTTCATCATACTGCAGTTCTGCTTCCCTAAAGAAAAAAAACAGAAACCTTTAAATTGCACTGGAACATATTGTTTGTTTCAATTTATATGAGGAGCCTGTGAAGGTTAGGACAGTCAAGGCAGCAGATGAAATCACTTGAACTTCATCTAGAAAAAAACTGTAAAAATTCACTTATCAGGAAAATAATTTTCAAAAAAATTGACATTGTCTGATGATTCAAATACATTATATTATGTTTATTTCTCTGTCCTCTCCCCCTGTTAACCGACTCATGATGATCCTAAACTAAATATCTCTCCCAAGAATACTATAAATCTTGTAAGGATTTTTCTAAATTAAAATTTAAAAGTTGGTCATAGACCCTGTTTATCAAAAATTGTCTTCAAATCATCAAAACAAAAAACCAAACAACAGGCAAGAACAGCTACATTCATTCTGAAACTGGGAAAATACAAACCTTTTAAATCTTTCGTGCTGTTGAGGGTTCCCTACCTTTTCCTTTCACTCTCTTACTGCAACTTACTTCATGGAAGCACTTAATGTCTCCTCACATTTTCAGACCTTCACAACCTCTCCCCATCACAACATTTTAGCCAGTACATGTTCCCTTCATCAAAATATGCCAACACTCTTTAACATTTTAACAGTCCAGAATGAAAAGGCACCCCACATTTCCCTGTTAATTTCACATTTGGCTGCAAGATCAGGTCAGGAGACCTTGAAGGGTGAGCTCATTACTGCTGGTGAGGGTAAGAAACAAGGAAACACCTGGGCAGGTCAATGCCATCTTTAGCCCCAGCTGTGGAGGACTCTACATAGTGAGTCACATGTTTATTTTCTTATAGTAGGATTAATAAATATGGCCCAATAATTACATTTTAGAGGTGCTCAACTCACACAGTTGGGATAGCTTTAACTGAAAAAACCAAGATGATTCCCAACAATAATGAATGATAATCTGAACACATTGGTATGAAAAATCAAACAAGGCTTCCTGCAGAAAATTGGTGGGAGAAGTCATCTGTTTGAGAGAGAAATATTCTGCTCTGTAATAGAGGGTGAGAGGTGAATTTGCTCTGTCTGTTAAAGCTGTGATCTATTCAACACATCCTCATCTGTCTGCCATACATGTGTGCTTAACAAGTCTAGAATTACCCAAAATTGCAAAAATGTCTGGGGAAAATGTACTTTAAGCTGATCACAGCCTTTAAGCAAAGTTCATCCCATTTTCTCAAACCCTGGGGTTACATAGGTATGTGCACATGCAATGTAAGTATATGTTTATTACTCAAAACTTATCAATTGCTTGTGAAAAATCAACTGTCTTTTTTTACTTTAGTTTCATTTTGGCATTCATTTTGATTAAAAAAACCTGGATGTTCCCTTTTAAATTTTCATTCTTATCCCCTTTCACCCTTACTCTTTTTTTCTGTTCCAAACTCCTCCATTCTCTTCCTCAGAAGAGTATTTTTGAACTCCTACTCTCCAAGAAAACAGTGTCCCACCACTGGAATGCCCCTTCCTGACCCTCCCAAACATGTGCATGCCATCCCCAGGCACTGCCTGTCCCACAGGGTGCCCTGTCCTGTCACTGCTGCAGGTGAGCAGCTCTGGCACCTGATCACTGTTGATTGCTGGCAATTTCTGGCAGTCCAGTCCACCCATGTCCACAGGTGGCCTCCACTTCCCTTCTAGCACATTCAGCCATTCCTCATCTACCTCCCTTCTGGTGTGTGACTGGGAGAGAGCTAAAGAGACAGGAGGTAAAAGAAGGGCAGAATTTGCTCTCTTGCTACCTCAGTTCAGAGATTTTCAGAGCAGTAGTATGTTCAGTTACATTTTGGTTTGTTTCCTCAGGTTCTCAGGATATCCAGAATGTTCTGCACTGAAAAAGGTATTTTATCAAGCCCTCAGAATCTGTGGTGGTTTAGTAATAGCTGCTTGTATAATAGCTAAGTGATGAAAGAAGAGTAAATCAATGTGGTCAAGAATAATATTAGAGTGGCACATAATACTAAAGGGGATCCTTCTCCCAAGAGGCAAAGTGAGAGAAACATATAACAGCATAAAATGTATTGAGCTTTGATCTTCTTTCTTTACTCCACCTTTTATGTTTTTTGAATGCAATATGTGCCTGATGTTTTTGTCATACTGCAAACTCCTGAGAGAAGGGGTTTTTGCCTTTCTTTTTTTAATTATGTGCATGTACAAAGCTTCATACAAAAGAGCACTTATCCCTGGTGAAGAATCCAGGCTTTACTCTAATCCAAATTAACAGTCATAAAGATGACAACAGAAATCCCTGCAGTGGTTAACTGCAGGACTGTGCAATCTTTTACGTGAAAAGTTTCCAAAGTAAAGTAAGGAAAGATTTCCCATAAGTGCTACCATATGGTGCTAACACTTCCTCATCTCAGATTTACCCCTTCTTTCAATCATTTTTCATACACACTGATTTGTATATTACTCTAGCCAGCATAATTCATCACAGAATAGAGTTTTCATTCATTTAGGAAAAAATTCAGTTCTAAACTTACAGCCAAGACTTGCCCTTGAAGCCTCACTGACATTACATAGCACAACTTCAGTTACCTTCTTTGTATCACTTCGTCCTTCAACATGTATTAATTGGTGCATGAAATAGGCAACATAGTACAGAAATGCTGTGGTGTATATTATTATTTCTCAGTATGTAAATCTGTACTTTGTCCTTTCTGTATTTAGGAGGAAAAAATAGATCTTCTCCATTGCATGTGAGTAGTCTGAGCATGTTCACCACTAACGAAAGGAATTGGTTTGTAGTGAGAATACTATTAGCTTCTCTGATTACTAATGCCATGATTGCAATGATGTAGGGCTTTTCTTCTGGGGAGCACTGAGAAAAGGTCACTACTAAGAATAATTGAAGATGTGAGCAGTAATAACAGGTCATGAAGAGAAGAGACACTGAGAGTCCATCACTAAGAAAATTTTTGAACAGCATTTGCATCTGCCCAGGGCTCAGAAAGTGGCTCATACACCATTTGATGTGCCATTTTGACTTTTTTTTCACATAAACATTAAAAGAACTTGCATTATCTCCTCTGAAAAATTACAATTCTCTCACTACTACATTATCTAACTCTGTTTCTTTGGCAAGACCACCATTCACTCAAAGAAAAATGGGGAGCACAGATACAATCTGCCAAACAAGTAGCTCCACTAATACTTATACTGAATACTAACATGCTCTCTCTTTATATTTTAAAAATAGGAGATAAATCCATTATTGGAGAATAAATAGAAGATAATTTTAAAACATTGCAAATATTACCTCTTAGGATCACGAGTGAAATCTTTTAATTGTGGCAGAAGAGGTCAAATATGATTTACTCAAGTAACACAGCCACAAACAGAAGATTTTTGCCATTTTGGTGTCCCATATTGAGAAAAAAATAATATCATTACAATATAAAATGTAGGATCTGTTCCTTCGAAATTACAAATTGTTAATTGGAGTACTGACAAACTGTAGACAAAATGTCATAAAGGTCAGAGCAGGCCTTCACTCATTGCAATTCAATACCTTCTGCTCACTAGTTCCTAAAATTAAATTCCTTACTGGGCAGGAACTGAAATCACCCAACACCCATTGAAATCCCAACTGCAACTCAGCAAAACTTTATTTTTTGCCTGGCAGAAATTTTGAAGGCTGAACACCATTGAGTCTAAATTTCACTTCACTGTCTAAATACATCAACATGCAGCCTGATTTTTTTACCTGCCATTGCCTGTACAATATCCTTGCCCACAAAATCTGTTGGAAGCAAAACCTTCTGGTATTATTTATAGCCAAAAGATAAAACACTGAAGCTTCCATGCAGCAGAGTATGACATTACCAGCAATGCCTTCCCCAATATCATTGCACACAAGCCAGCAAGCATTGCACTGCAGTGCAATAAATATCACATTGCCTCTGTGATATTTATTCTGTGAAAGAACTGCTGCCATCATTATATCTGTCAACCTCATTTTGCCCATCACTAACTGCCAGTCTATTTCAGCATAGTTGTTTTACAAAACTGCAGTACAGGTATGAATTCTAAATCCTAATTATACCATAATTTTAGATGTCTTCCATAGTGAAGGTTAAGACAAGCTGGGTCAAAGAAGTAATGAACCATTAGCTAGAGGAAACAGGAACTCTGTCTGGGGGTTATGTGCTTTGGAAGATAACTCTTTTAGGTAAAATATCCAAAACATTTACATGGTTAAGAAACTTATGTCCCATTCTCTGAAACTACCCAGTCTTCGAGAGCTGGATTCAGTGACAGCGGAGATTTTTTTTTAAATGGTTCATTAAAGTTTTGCCTCCTGTTTTGGGAAAACTCCCATTATTTCTATAATCAAAGCAAGGAAAAGAGACTTGTTTATCATTTGCCTGTAACAAGTACCAAAATTTTCTTTTCATTATGGCAAACATTCTTAATGAGTATCTCCTTGGTGCTTAAAAAAACATAACTGGAATTTTCAGCAATACTCATCCACTTATATTGCCTCTAAAACTAAGCAATTACCCAATATTTAGGGGTAATATTCCTCTCCCAGCAATATCTTAAGCAGACTCCAAAGGCAGAAAGCATGTTTTGCAGAGGACCTCTCTGCTATTATTGCCTTTTCTGTTCTGTTTTACTTAGAAAACAGTACAACATCTTTCAACCAATGATGTCTGTACCAAGAGCTGCAGTATGACCAAGTGCCTGTCACACAGGATCCCCTCTGTTTTCCTTCCTCAGACTTTTTTAAAAATCCCTCCCCTTTTTGCTTCATCTCTACTTCACAGTTAATTTGAGCTGGGTAAATTACCATGTGGACATGGCAAAAACAACTTGGAAGAAAAAAAGAAACACATAACTCCGAGAAGTCTGAAGTGCAAGGGGCTAGTTCAGAGTCATTTAGTGCAGGGAAATAATTCTAATCTGGACAACAGCACCCACAGGTGTGGGAGCTACACTTATAGAAGAGTTCCAAAAAGGAAGGCAGGACCCAAACACTGGGCTAAATATGTCCATTTCTCTGTATCCATATGGAGGTCTGATAGATGTAGAAAACAGTAAAAATTGCTGTTTGGAAAAACAGCTTCATGCCTTTATCATGCATTTCTGATTTACATTATAATGTTAATTTAGAGTGTTGAAATCACCTGTGTTCATCTAATGGAAGAGACACTGTTATATACACTTGGTAATTTCTTTAATAAAGAGTTTAAACAGTCCAGAGTTATCCACATTAATTATTCATGTACTGGAGAAACATAATGAAAGTCAATGAAGAAAGTCATAGTCTCTTGGAGTTCTTGAGGGAAAAATAATAATAATAGGTAAAATTCAATGGACTGTGACATCAAGATTTATCTCTACAATTTACCCTGGGAATCTGAATTGCGAATGAAGCTGCAGCATCCTCTAGGATGGGACAGAGTTATGAGAAACAGGTCACACAAGGATACTGGTATCACATCAAAGTTAATAGTTCTTACTAAGATGCCCAAAACTTTCCCCTTTACACAAGAAAAACAAAACCAAAAAAAACCAAAGAACCACATTAAGTGTTTATCTAACAGATTTTTTTTAAAAGCTACCCAGAAGTCAGCTGCCCCTATCAATACAAATTATCTCTTGACAAACAATCCATGTGCAGCACCTTGTGGCTTTGTTCAAGTCCTGTTGGGCTGTAGTGTTTATAACCACCTTCATGGACATCACAATGACAAGGGACAGAATAAGGACAATGCTTTGTTCTGCTGATAAAGAATTAATCTATTATGTATTGATTCAAAACTCATTTCAGACAGATGTTTAAATTTATCACAGAGTAAAATGATCTGCTCCTACTTACTTTTGTGAAATTACACCTATTTGAAAGAAGTGAGAGTGAATGGGGTTTTGATTTTGACCAGTAATTGAGCTCTAATTACTCCTGACTCACCCTGATGTTTCTGAGCAGTAGAGCCAGCTGTCCTAGAATACATCCTGCTGTTGTGTCTGTGAAGCAGCTCTGCCTACTCTGTGAGACCAGCGAGATGTTTTTTCCCTAGGCTACTTGTTGAGAGGCAGCCACAATAATGACACACATCAGAGATGTAGTTAAGAAAAAGCCTAATGATTAAAGCAATTTGGGGAGGAAGCCAAGAAAATTAGAGATGATTCTGAAATATGACAATTACTGTGCATGTTGAGTAGCACCAGAATTCATCTTCTGTTTCCTTCCTAAAAAGTACACAAAAGACTATTTTTCTCTGTCTGGAAAAAACAGCAAAAGATCATTAGAAGACTAAACCTCTGATTCTAGTTCATCTGTTACACTCCTTTAAACACCACAGAGAATCTGCACTTAAGCAAATCCATTTATGAAGGAAAAAAAAATCTGAAGGCTGGATGCTGTCAGGAGTTTATAGGGGTGCTTTTCCCCATTAAGAGTAGACAAAAGCCTTTGCTACACTGTAGCCATAGAGACACCAGCTCTCAATAACTCAGCCTCCAAGGCCTGTTGATTTTGATGGAACTGAAGTATCTGAGCAGGGAATTACGGTCCAAATGCCTACTTTTTTTCTGTTTAAGTTTTTTTGTCTTTGCTGCTTTTCCTTTGTAAACTTTATTTCCATATTACAGACTCCTCTGTGCTCATTCCCTATCCTCTCCTGGATATCCTTTGCTACTGAGAGTTACCAGGCAGGAGACTCATAATGGAAAAGAGAAAGGAATGGGGATTTTCACATCACTGTTCACCAATCAGGAACTTCCTCCCAGCTCCCTCCACTGCTCCACAAAGCTGCTCTGAACTCCAGAGCTGGTTCTGTCTGCTGAATCCAGTCTCTCCCTAGTAACAATAATTAGCCTAGAGCATACACAATGAAAAAAGAATGAGACCTATTAATTCATAAAGGAATTACCAACATTTACTTCAGAGGTTTTGGTTTGGTTTGGTTTTTTTGTTTTGTTTTAGTGGGTTTTCTTCCTGTATGGAAATACAGACAATCAAAGGGGTTGAGGAAACAGAAAACTGGAAACAGTAAAAGGTACAAATTCAGAAGAAAATACTGGAAGGAGAACAGAGTGAACATTTCACTGTGCAACACTTGAAGAAGAAAAATGTGCAAGAAAAGAGGATATGGGAGAAAATAAGAGGGTCTGAGAAAGGAGAATAACCTCCACAGAAATGTCTGTAATGCATGATGTGTTAAAAGTGATAAAAAGCCCGAGGTACAGAGATAAGCCAGTGGCAGAGATAAGAACAGCCCTGGATTTCCCTGCTAACATCTTACACTGACTTTACTCAACGCTGTCTTGGGATTCCTGAGAATTTAGAAGAAGGGGACTCTCCCATTTCTTGGAGGCACCCTGAGAACAGAAGTTGTTTTACAATAATCCCATTGATAGTTTTGCAAGTTGATTCCAAAGATTCATTAATTAAAGACTGGATTTTATTTTCATCCTCCAAAAAATGCTTGATGTTAATATTTCATGAAGTTCCACACATGAGTCTTCAGTCTGCAGTTGACCAGCATTTGCATAATTCTGTGAGACATGATATTCAGCAAGGTTTAGAATCAGTCTGGCACCTCATATGGGAGCCCTCCTAAAAATTCTTAAATTATTCTAATGAACAAGCATTATTCAAAAAAATAATTTTTTTCCTTCAGGATTTGAACTTCAGCCAAAACATTAAAACATAATGTTTAAAACTACACTTGGAGACTTTCTATTTGATGAATACATTACAAATCTAATTTTGTGTTGTTTCTGAATCCAGTACTCTGCAGAAAGCAAAGAATGATGTGTATGCAATGCTTTCTACATCAATGCAGTGGTATAAAAAATCCTAATTATAAAAACACACACCAAAGAAGCAAAAAACAAATCACCCTAAAAATCCAAAGCTTTGTGACCTTTATTCCACAACCTATATATCATGCAGCAGAAGTAAAGGCAAAAGAGTATTAAAATTATGCCCAGATAAGTAAATGAATTTAATTTTTTTTTGTGCAACCTCATTTGAAGTATGCTTTCAAACCAACGTGGAGCTTTGACAAGAATGCCTGAAAGATCTGAAATTGTTTCATTAATGACATGTCAAAAAAAGCAAAACATGATGTGTTATTATGCCCTACTCTGTACAAGGAAACAATTCTCTTCATTTGGATTTGTTAAAAATAAAACTTAACTATCAGATCACATAAGCACTGGCCTGTTTTGAGAAGGTGGCTTCAGTTTCCTGCAGGCAGTTGGAGAGTATCAGGTCAAGGACCAGAACAAGAATCTCTGTATCTGCAGTTCTCTTCCTTTTGTAAAACTTCCTGGAACATTTTTACAGAGGGTTACATTGGGGGAAAAATGGTGCTCATGGAATATGAGCTGTATTGCTAATCTGCTGTTGAAAAATGTGCACTGGCAGACTCTCGGCTAAAACCTGGTTCAGAAGAGACTCAGGAATTTTACAGCTAAGATGTTTTGGCTATCAATTCAACTTGCCTTTAGCTATTAATGTGATGGCAGAACAACAGAATCAAAAAACCTTTTGTGCCATTTCTGGAGTAATTGGCACAATAATTTTTAGCAATTTTACATAACTAAAAACATTAAGTTAACACGTAGGTTCAATGAAAAAACAGTCCTCAAGTGGCCCAGTCTTCTGGAGTCTTACATCAGAGTAACCCAGCTATTCAACTTCCCAATTTAAACAAAATATGAGGACAGGGAGCAAGAGTGAGGAAGGGGGAGAGAGCTGCTCATGGCTGAGAGTATGTGGACATCCCTGTATCCTCCCTACCTCTCAGAAAATCCTCACTCGGCAGCTCTGCCCATTGACATCTGATGATGTAATAACACACAATTTATGTAATTCTGGGTTAAAGGTAGAATGTATATAAAAGATAATTACTGCTCAGTTAGTGCTGCTTTTAGTTCTAATACTTTAATTCCATAATGGATATGGAAGTGTCCACAAGCTTTCAAATGATAGCTGTATACTGGAGCCTTTTATTGTTCCAGATCTTCCAGGCCTTTACCTGCACTGTTGGTAGAACCTTCTCTAAGGATGTAATTCCCTTGTTGTCATTTTTTGACACTATGACTCTATTCTAACCCATTCTCTACCACACCTGCCTAAGCCCAGACCCTACAGTTACCAATAAGGTCCTTATGGGGAGGACAGTGACCTCAGGCCATGGATTATCCCACCAGCTCCTACTTTCCCAGATGTGTGAACACCTTTATTGCTACTACTGATAGTCTAGTGTAGAACTACAGAATGCTACAGCCAACCTCAGAAAAGATTACCCAGTCTTTTTTCCTCTTGCAATCCACATAGCTCACTTGAAAACATTTGCATTCCCAGATGCATAACTGATTCTTTACCCTGAAGAAGTTAAAAAGAAACATTAAAAAAAGCAACTGAAATATGTCACACAGAAAAACTTACGAGTTCATTTACTTTATAGAACCTTTTTAAATATATTTTTTACTAAAATATCCTAAGAGATTTAGGGTGACTCACAAATGCCTAAAAATATGGAAGCTATTTTCCTCCTGTGTTCTTTTTTCCTCTATGATGAAGGGAAGTTAAAAGTACTTTGCTTTTGTTTCTTGTTATTTTTTCCTTGGTTTCTCCCTCCCCTTTCTGTGAGAATAATAAAGTACATTGTGTTTTCACTTGCAAAGCTCCTGAGTGTGCAGCGCCTGTCCCAGCAGGAGGCACGGCACACAAAAGCACGAACCACACATCTGCAATTACAGATCAGAGAGGATTGCTAATCTCACTAACTGCTGCACCTCGGTTCTCCCACCTTCAGTCAGTGCCAAGCACTCTGCAAAACTCACCAGCAGTGTTTGTCTTTGCAAACTACAAGTATATATATGTGCATTATACCTGCATGGATACAAATATATTAAGCACGTCTATATGATACATGTATTAAAAAACATATTCATTATTACTGTTATTATTGCTATTATTGTAATAAAACAGGGTTGAAATGTGTTGCCAAAACTTTGTCTTCTACTGCCATCTGAGATATCACAGACTTAAGGTGGCACAGCACTGAGAGATACAGTAGGAGATTCAGGCCTTTCTGGAGTGTCAGGGACATCAGGCAGAATACCCACGGCACCTGAAACAACTCAAGGTGCCCTTTGTCAGGCAACTGAACCCAGACTTCTTTTCTAAAATAATCTAAGTGAGCCATGCCATAAAATTAGTATATTTTTTTCAACTTGTCTTTCAGGTTTCTTTTAGTGATCTTAAAAATAAATCAACTTCCTAAGTACTACAGTCACCTGAGAGGAGACCTCTCTACTGTGTTCCTTAGAATGCCAGAAAACCAAAAGTCTACGTCTTCAAAACTGGTAATGTTTCCAAGACTCAATAATTTGGATACATCATTTGAATACCTTTGAAAAATACAGATTCAGATGACAAAAGAACTAAAGAGGAATGAAGAACTAAAAAAGGAGACCCTGTACAATGTATTGAACTGCTCCGTGAGGTTTCAAGGTTTGCTGAATGTCTCTGCTTGAACCTAGTTCTGTCAGCATTGTAACCTTGGCTTGCCTGTTCCTCTGTGCCTCGTTTTCCAGTGTTGCAGGTGGTCATATTTCCACAATACAGGGTGGAACAGTCACCAAGGGAGTATCTTGTTCCTGGTATAGGCACTAACAGGCCTTCACTGATTTTTGAAACAAGAAGTTTGGATCCTAAACGTTCAGGACAGGAAGAGGAATTAAAGCAATCTGGGAAAATGCTTCTGCTGTATTATAGAAGAGATGCTGTTCCTCAACTAAATTAGGAATATAAAAGTGAATTAACCTTTCTTTCTACTTGAAAAAGGAGAAATATTCTTCCCCTTTCCTATATTTTGCTCTAATCACACAGAATGCCTCCTGTTATCAAATGAGCAACTCTCTGTGAATCATAAATAACTCCAGGCTGGAAAGCACACAGTTTATTCTGGAAGTGTGATGGTAGAGATGGGGGCCTAGGACAAGAAAGTGTAGCCCCACATGGGCTTTTAAAGGAGAAAGTAGAAAACAGCTAAATGACTTTGCGTTGTATTTTTAGGATCCATTCCTAAAAATACTTGACATTATCTGCATATTATTGGATATTTTTACAGAAAAAAAGAAATCTAAAATATGAAGATTTTCCACAGAGACCTAGGGCTCAGAGATGCAGTCACCATGCCAGGTCACTGGCACATATTGGAAGACAAGTTTGTGTGATAAAAACAAAACTAATGGGTTTATTTTTAAATAGAAGGGTTTCATAATGAATATTCAGCAAGACAGCTGCAGCCTAAAAATCATCCTAGATACAGACAAGACTGATTTAAAATAATCATTGCACACATGAAAAAATTCAGAACATTCCTCACAGGTTTACTTCTAGCCTAGGCATTTGGGATTATATTTCTATTGTTATGTATGATATCTATACCTAAACAGATTTTATCTATACCTAAACAGTATTTAAAAGCAGTTTAGAAAAGTAAAAAAAAATAACACATCAGGAAGCAGTAAGATTCCTGATTCCAGAAATAATCATCTGCCACTTGAAAATGATCATCTATGGAAGAAAGGTGATGATTTATGAACCTTAGCTTGGGGGTTTTTCTCCTTTCAACACAAAGAGAATGTAGAATCTCATTCTGTACTTGTGCAGTCAATATTAGAACCAAAATTATTTTAATGGTATTTACCCTACCTATGCTGGCCTCTTAATGAACAGGAGAACAAAGGAAATTAACATTTCAATCTTCCTTGAATCACTACTTAGTCATTGTAAAATCATGGCGTAATAAACCAGTCAGTGGAGAAGACACACACACATACACACACACAAAAGGAAAAGTAATTAAACTTCAAAATTCAAGCAGGACAGCACTACCACCTTCATAACTGTGCATGATAAGACACTGAGATACAATACATATCCCATCTATAAAGTTGATTTAATTGAACGCAGAGAAATGATATTCAGCCACTTAAAATTAATGGCAAACTCCTACTTGTTGCAATTGGCACCAAGAATGTTATTTTGCAGACTCATACTGCTGATCAGAACATGAAATTTCCTTGCTGCTACAATGAATAGCTATGAACAACAGTTAGCATATTTTTAGACCATCATCTATGCTGGTAGCAATCAGGCTTAAAAACTGACAAAGATCTCATTCATAGAAAACTTCCAGACATTTCTCTTTTCAAATTATAAACTTGGATATCATTTATTGCATTATTCATTCTGCACTTTCTGTGTAACACAGAAAGTAGGCACAAAACTGGGGATTCTAGTTATCTAAAGGCATCTTAGTTCAGAAGGTTAATTTTCATTTTGACAAGTGAGAGCTTCATTCTCTATTTCTGTGCCCCACTGCATCTGAATCCCTGAGTGATCCCTACAGAAAACGTGTAAAGGAGCAAAGCTGTAAGGCTATTTCAAGTCTATTTCAAGTCCTGTAGGAGTTTGACAGTATTTCATTTTTCAACATATGCTAAAACACCGTGGGATGACTTTTAGCTTGTGCAGCTTCATGCAGATAAATATGGCTAGATAGGATCTGGATGTTTCCTGCAGTCAGAGAGATGTGAGCACAGCACCAGCAGGTTCCTTTCTGCAGTGAGGTCCTAATAGAGAACAGCCATGCAGGAGCCCTCCATAACCAGTCACAGCAGCTGGAATCCAAGCACAAAGAAACAGAGACCACATCCAAGCTCATTTGCCCTATTCACAAAGAAAGGCTACACAGGAGCTGAATTATACTTTACTACAGCAGGCTAGTTCACTTGGGGCCAATGCCTCAAACACTGGAAGATGACTAATTTATGATGACTAACTGAAGTGGTCTCATTTTTAAAAGAAATGGTTCAAAGCCAAAAGAAATAATGAGAAAGGGAAAAAAAAAAAAAAAAAAGGAATAAATTCCTGTTATGTGACCCAGTTCAAGCTTAACTCTGTATATGCTATTCCTGCACAGTGAACTTTTTGGTCCCACTTTATCTCCTGTTCTCCCGTTCTGTTGAAGGCAGTGCTGTCAACCATTTCCAGCTGAGACCTTTTCAATTCTGACACTCTAAGGGCTCTTTTATATCTCCTCAGCTCAGCAGAAGGAAACACAGGCAACAGAAGATGAAATGTTTTTCTTCCCCTTTTATGACTGTTGCCATTCGGTCAACTGAGGTGGCACTGATGGCACCATAAAACCACCAGCGTGGAACTTAACGGGTCCCACAGCAGTGTGCAAATTTTAAGAACATCAGGCTGGCCATTTGCAACAGGGGAGTTCTGTCTGGACCTGGATTCTGGCTATGAAAGTGGCCATCAACAGATGTTCATGGAGACAGCATCAGATAACTGTTCCAGTGAGAGGCAAAACACTTTAAAAACCTAGAGTTAAAGGCTGTGTCTGGACTGTGGTGTTTGAAAAGTATCAATTCCCCTCCAGGGCTCATTTATTCCTTTGGTTTCCATGAGACTCTTCAAAGCCCTAGTGACAGGCAGGTAAATAAATATTATCTGCTTTTAACAGGCACAAGAAAATGTGTTATATAATGTGTGCCAGATGTTGCAAAAACTAAGCAATTAACAGTCCTAGCAGTGGTCTATGTGCCACTGGTGTATCTCATTTTGCCTTAAAGATCTTACAGTCTAGACAGATGGCATAGGATACTCCAGCAGAACAGAAAAGTGTCTAGCCTGACACTTGGAAAAGTTTTATTTGTTTTTTGTTAGGTATTTGTTTTGGTGGGTTTTTTTTGTTGTTTTCGTGGGGTTTTTTTAAAGCAGGAATACTGACCACTGTTTTCTTCTATTTTATTGCATTAGGCCTTCTGGTTCCCAATATCTGATACAACCCTATTAGATCAAAATGCTTCCCTGTTTTTCTCATACTTTCTCAGTACATTCCCTTTCCACCTTAAAACAGTCAGACAATTTTTTAAGCCATGAGCAGAAGATGAACTATTTTACAGACCAGAAAGCATGGCCATCTTCACTACACTCCAATTACTTCATCAGTAAAGTGAATATATTATTTTCTTACTCTTCAGTCATAAGTTCTAAAAGAGCCAAATACTAGAATTTTGACTAGGCTGCAAATCAGGTTTCAGTGTATTTATCTTTCTAACTTTGAACTGCAATTTTTATTTTCAGTTAATTCAAAGGCAGACCTCTGGGATCTAAATGCCAAGGAGATTTAGGTAGGGTAGGGTATTTTGTGCTCAAATAAGGAAAGTGATGTAAACATATATAGGTTACATCCAACCAGCAGCATTTTCATGCTAATGATATTTTCTTACTTTATGCACAAACAATATTTTCAAGTTGAGTAAATTTTTTAAAAATCACGAAGTTTTACTTTTATTTGAATGATTGCAAATTCTGGCTTTTCCTTTCCAGTGGGCAAACATAACATACTTCTAATTTAAGTATTTGAAAGAACTTGCCACAGTTTTCCAAGCAGATGAACCTTCTTGAAAGAGCAAGACTTTTACTTTAAGCTCTAAAGGAAACTTTTGGAAATGTATTAGCATGTGAGAAAAGAGATCAAGAACACACCTTTTCTACTCTCCACATAACTTGTGTCATCAGCTCTCCCATAAAAGTGCTCACTTTTCTTCTGCACTGCTTCTCAAGTTTTAGGTAAGTAGAATCTTTTCAATACACTTGTGGATTAATTATTACTGCCAGTATAGTATAACTTCTGATGTTTATGACATAAAGCATAACTTCTAGTGTTTATAATTGTGCACTACAGGTCTATCACTTTGTGGAAAGACAATTGATCCTATCAAAGAGCACAGAGCACCCAACTGTAGCAGCGCTGATGACAAATGTCAAGGGGTATGAGAGTTGCCTGAAGTTGCTTGTATTCAGCTTTCCAGTTGACAATTAATAACAACCATAATTAAACTTCATTTCAAGAATAATTGCAACTTACATACAGATTGAGAAAAAAAATGAGTATCTGAATGCGTATTTCCAGCTAAGCAATAAAATAGTGACTGGCATCTTCATTACACCTGTATTTGCTATATAGATTTCAGAATTTCAGATTCAAGCAAAACCTATTATATTCAGTTAAACAAGGAAGCAAGACTCCCACTTTGAAAAGGGATAAAAGATATTTGTCACGTGCTCTTCACAGCACTCTCAACAGCCTCCCTCAGCAGAAGCCTCTCACCCATGGCAAAAAAATAACTGTAGATAACATTTAAACTGATTAACATGCTTGTGCCTTGTGTTTCACTCAAAGGAAGTTTCCATTCTGCAGAGGATGCCTGAAAAAAAATTATACATCAGTTCCTTCATTTTGTGAACAGTAGTGGTCATTCTGCCACCTGATTAGAATCACATTTGAGAACCCTGGATAAAAGGCATAACATTTTATTATCAGCAAATGTCTCCTGCTTGAGCTTCACGTATTTTTAGCCACTTATGCTATTAATCAGCAGCATGGATCCCCACCAGGGTGACAAGCCCAAGCTCCTGACACGGCCAAACAAGAAATGGAACAGAAAGCACAACATGAGCAAAGTGAAGGTGATAGCCATAATACAGGAAACAAAACAGACTGTGAGAGAACTCTGCTCTACAGAATGAGCAGGACTCAAACCCTTCACGTTTGCCTTCCCTCTAATAACTGCACAAGTGACCATAAGCCAAAGCAGAAAAGTTTGTACAAAAGTAAAAACTAGCCAATCCAAAAAGAGTAGTCTGGAGGAGTGCTAAAGTAAAGCAGGAGTATTATTCAATGCTTTGGGAGAAAGGATAAGCACCCAGGAATTTGAAACCAAGAATCAAATTGCCAATCTGTAAGAAGTCTAAGTGCTACAGTTACTTTGCTTTTAATTCTTAGTGAATGAGAAAAAATATTCAAAACTTATATTCATATTCAAAAAATATTCACTTTACTATCAGGTAAAAAACTTCATTGAAGATCTTGACCCCATCTTACAGCTGTATTACCTCCAGACTTTCCTGTACACTGGATGCATTTCATGGCACACATCATCTATGCAAACTGAGATAAACACACAACAGGAAAATGGAAGATTTTTACCTGAACTCTCATTTCTAGTAATTCTTTTCTTTATTAATACGTAATCAAAATGCAAGCAATTTTGTATTGGTATTGCTTGCACCTTATAACTTTCCTCATGAACTTCTAAAATAAAAGTTGAGAGATTTTCATCACCTTGTATAGTTTGCTCTTAACTAGTCCTCACAGTCAATATACTGCTTGAATGAAACAAAGCCACATGCTAAGAATAGTAGAAACAGAACACTGAGGATGACAAATAATACACATACTATTATTAGCACAACTCAAGAAGAGTCCTACCACAGGCTTCTGTCTGAAACTGAATTTGCACTATATATTCTCCAGTTATCCTGCCATGAAAGGAGACTTTTGAAAGAAAAAAATCGCAGTGTAAACTTCATCGTAAACAACATGTTTAAAGCTCATTTTGATCTAATTAATCCATATAGTTTTCTAGTGTACAAGAAGTCAGGTACCATAGATGCAACTACTTTTCCATGCCAAGAGGAAAAATTACTATATAAATAAAGAAAGAGGTAAGTTCTCTGCCAGAGAAAGATATGCTTAATGAATCCAAGTGTATTTAAAATATTTACACCCTAAGTAAAACTTCAGCAGTCACCCTAGCAAGTTCTTAAATTGCCAGGTGGCCATGCCTCTGGCTGCACACATCTTTTCCTCTAGAAAAAAAAGGATGTAGGGGCATGTTTGCCATGTGTCATTTAACCTCACCATCATAATTTGTTAGGAATGTCTTTATGGGTTCTTTGATGCTAGATAGTGTACTGGAATTCTGAAAAATTACCCCAGCTTGTGCACTTTGTTAGCATGTAGGTGTTCCCAAACCCCAAGCTGGGCAGTAATATCTGCATTTGATTATAACAGTTTTTATCCATAAGAAGGAGGGTCAACATGTCATCTGAAAGACATAACAGGGTACCCAAGACTGAGGGGCCTTCTGGGTCCATGGCAACCATATTACTGGGAAAGCCAGAGAGGTAAACTGCACTGAATTATCAGCAGTGCAGGTAACTGCAATAGCTTCAGTTCTCCTACTGTTCTCACAGACTGGCTGAAGTCAGCACTGGACCAAAGACAAGATGGCTACCTCCAAAAGCCAGAAAATATGAAGGAAGTATTGTGAAAAACATGTCATAATTTCCATTAATGTGTAGAAATTCCAATACCGAGAAGGACACAGTAACAGAGACCCCCTTTGGAGCATGTCTCAGACAATATATATATTAATTACACATTAGTATTTATGTAAATTTAATTTCCAGGTATTCATTAAAACCAAACTTCTAAAAGCTAGAGTGGTAGATGTGACCATATAATCTTAAATAAAGTCTTACTCACTGAAGAGATGCTGAGAGAGAGATCTGTGAGAAAAATGGTCTTTAAGTATCTCATTAAAAAACCATCCCGTGTATGTGTCAAAGGGAGCAATTTAAAAATAGGTGTTTTCCATCCTTAAGTGCCAAAAGCTGCCACAAGAGACTTGGTCCATATCACAAAGGAGGCTAACATTGTCCTGGGCTACATCTGAGGAGTGTTTCCAGTGATCCAAGAGGGGATCCTTCCTTCCCCTGTGCTCAGCACTGGTGAGACACACCTGGACTCCTGCACATGGACACACGGGACAGAGCCCAAGGAAGGGCCTCAGGGATGATTAAGGGACTGGAGAATCTCCAGAACTTCCCGTGAGGAAAACTGTGACAGCTGAGACTGATAAGCCTGGAGAAGGTTTGGGGGAGAGCTTATGCATAAATGTCTGAAGGGAGAGTGAAAAGATGGAGCCAGGCTCTTCTCTGTGGTGCCCAGTGATGGGACCAAAGGCGACAAACTGAGACACAGGAGGTTCCCTCTGAACATCAGCAAACACCTTCACCATAAGGACAGCAGCACCAGCACAAGTGGCTCCGAGAGACTGGGGCATCTCTCCTGTCAGAGGTACTCAAAAGGCAACTGGACACAATCCTGGGCTTGAGGAGGCCCTGCCTGAGCCTCTGGGTTGGACATGAGGACCTCCAGAGCTTCCTGCCAACCTCAACCACACTGTGAAGAAAAGACTAAGTCACCAGTTAAGCTGAACTCAAAGAACATCACTTTAGTTCTGAGTGCCCACACAGAATGTGGGTGTTTAACAAATGTGGCACAACAAATCCTCTTTAAATTCACACTTTTAATAATTCAGGTTATCTTGTTTATGTAGGCACATGCAGGAAAAAAACCCTAAGCAGCCATATTTTCATATTTGGGGGATGTGTTTTCTTTACTCTTTTATTTTTTAAGGAAAAGAAATCAAATTATCTGCAACTGCTGCAGATCCTGTGCATCAGCAGCTGAAGGGGCCCTCACCATTTAACCTACAGGACTATACCCTCTGCTAAGAGCAGTAGAAGATTGAGAGCATGGCACTGCTTCAAGCTGACCTTGAGCTGGGAGATAATTTTTAAGAGTCCCTTCTTTACCCTCATTGTGCTTTAACAAATTTTAGGCTTTCCTTCTTCAAGGACTGTTATTGCAAAGCTGGTGTGCAGTTACAACAGGGTGCTTCATTATTACATATTGGAGATAAAAGTGCAAAGAACACAAAACATCTGTCCAAAAATTTAATTAGATTTCTAGCTACATCAGAATAATTATTCCACAAACTGGGGGGACCAGAGCAGTTCTGTACTTTTATTTTAAAAATACCAAATAGCACATGACTGTGTGCATACCTTAAAAAAATCTACCTGAAGCTATAAGCTACAAGAATTTAACTAAAGCAAAATGAAAGCCATGTGCCAGCTAGTGCAAAAGATCATCTGAAAAGACATTAACCAGGTAAATGTTGCAACAAGACTAAAACAAAATCACAATAAATACTCAGTATTTGACAATCTATTTTATTTAAAATGTCAATAAAAGACCTTCATTATTTATAAATGGAAACATAATTTTCCAGTCGAAAGCATTTCTTCAGTTTTTCTTTGTAACAATTAATATATTTTTTCCTAGCTTACTTTCAGTAATGAGGAGGCAGATGCATATAACTAAAAGCCTGTCACTATTTCAATTTTAAGGCTGGTCAAGGAGAAGGGACATCGCACTTAGGGGGATTCCAAGTTGTCAGCAGTGTCTTTGTTTCACAGCCAGGTCCTTGCCAAACCATTTAAAGGCAAGCTTGCTATTTTGCACATCACTAACACCCACCCATCCTTCACATTTCCCTCCACTACTGCCCTTTTGTATTATACATCAAAGCACAGACCTCTTAAGCAGCAAGACGGAAAAAAAAAAAAAAGACACTAATGTTACTTACATTCCATCACACTGTTACTCCTTGCTTTTACTTGTCATTCCCTTTGACTCCCCTATTGATGTGACACACTGGGACGTGGATATACTACAGATGCAGCATGATTCATCAGAAGTATATGGCTCCACTTGCAGCACAAAAATGTTTTTAGGAGATACCCAAGTTCATTGACTCCGTGTTTCTCACTAGGAGGCCATTTTAACAATTGTTTTCTTGGCTTTCTCAGGCCACTTTCCCTGCATCCCTGCTCTTCAGTCAAGGACAGTGTTCTTAAAGAGCTGTGGGCAGTGGGCTGAGGTAATGCATGCTGGATTGCTCCCTTCGTTCTGCCTTCAAATACCCTGAGCTGGAAGGGACCCACCAGGCTCACTGAAGTCCAGTTCCTGGCACAGGACAGCCCCACAAATCACACTGTGTGATGACAGCATTGTCCAAATAATTGAAAACAGCCTTCTAGGTGGGAGAAACCAGAGCAATCTAACCACAATAATGCAGTAACAAGAGATAAAAGGACAGAGGGCAAAATAAAATAATCCTAAGAGTTTGAGACAATAACAATCTGTAATTACAGATTTTAAAAACACACTGTTGGCAGAAAATGTCCAGAGCCAGGGGAAATTGTGACTAGATCTGATGATCTCCTGAACTCCTGACACCTGACAAGTTAATTGAGTCATTCGTGCTCCTTTACCGGGCTCCAGCTACTTTCATTTTCTAAGAAAAAATACCTTTCCTAGATCAAATCTTTCTGTGACACAAGAATATAATATCTCCTTGATGATGAGTAGCCTTGAGGAGCTTATACTGTGGGTCTGTCTCAGGAAGAAAAAGGACATAAGTATCTGCAAGAGACAGAGAGAAGGAAAAAACCACTGGAAAATAACAAATCCATGAGCATTTAATACTGGCATAGAGTGGCATGAACACAGCCCAAACTGTTCATTCCTGCCTGTTTCACCTCTGGTTAGTTTTAGCTGGGTTTGGTTCTCCCAGCCTGTAGAGGAGAGGGCATCACAAGGACAGCACAGGAGCAGAAGTGACTGCCAGCTCAGGAGAAGGCCTATCCATCAGGCAGTTTTTCAGTATCAGGGGAATTATGTGCTACCTTAAAATGTGCATGAAACTACACTGTTAATACTTATGTGTTGCCAGAACTCAAGAGCACTATTTTGTTCTGTGGTCCATTTTCTATAACACCTTGGAATTCCACAGGGTGAGTACTCAGATGTACTATTCCAAGTACCTGACTGCAGGTCATGGCCAAACTAAAACTGAATTCTGTGAATTCTGTGAAGTCCAGCTGTATTCCTTGGAAATTACCATCTCTACTGAAAGCCCTGTGCCTTCCTCCTGCTTTACATTTTCATTACTCCCTGTAGTTTTGTCAAGTTTGCTACTGCATATAAAGAATATAGGCTTTCCTGTTAAAGGAAACATACATATACTCTCATATACATGTACATTTATATGAATTTTGCTGTTTCAAATAATTGAGGACAAATGTGGCTTCCAGTTTCTTAAAAGAAGTTTGTCTAACACTCCCTGCAAACCCCTCAAACAGTAACTTGTCGAATACAATTGAAAACTTTTTGAGAGAGAAAAATCGTTTAAGCTACACTACACAGGCAAAAATCACAATTGTCCCAGGAGGCTTTGAGACAAACAGGATGACAGAGTGAGACTTCTTACAGGGACATTTAGTGACAAGACAAGGGGGAATGGTTTCAAACTGAAAGGGCAGGTTTAGATTAGATATTAGAAAGAACTTCTGTACTGGGAAGGTGGTGAGACACAGGATCAGGTTCCCCAGAGGAGCTGTGGATGCCCCATCCCTGGAAGTGTTCAAGGTCAGGCTGGATGAGGCTTTGAGCAAGCTGGACAAGTTAAAGATGTTCCTCCCCATAGCAGGGGGGGTGGAACTACATGAAACTGAAGGTCCCCTCCAATACAAACCATTCCATGACTAGGACAGTAACTAGTGCAGCCAACCCATCAAACTTAATTGCCACCAATGAAATATGACATAACATAAAACAACACAATATCAGTTTCCAACAATAAGCTTCCACTGCTCAAAATGAAGGAAGGAATCCATAAAACATGATTTAGATTAGATTACAAAATTGATCCTGACTTAGGAAGCATCTCATAATATTTCCAGTTTTTGCAATACTGACTTTATATTATTTGCAATCCTATTTAAATATTTTAGGATGTTACCTCATTTTACTTCTGTATTTATTAGAATGAAATTTCTAAATTCCTAACATATCAGGGTATGTCTCTATCCCATTTCTGTTTGAAATTTATGATTAAAAATTATTTCATGAAAAAGTAGGTTACAATGGAAAGAATTATTTGAATGACATTCTAAAATGCAAAAACTAAAAACTGTATGAGCAAAAGTATTTAGACTTTGAACAACTACAGTAACATAAAAAGAACTCAAGATTAGAGTGACAAGCATTGAATGAAATGGAATGACAAAATGAATTACAGCCTAGGACTTAGTTTTTACTAAAATGCTAAATCAAATTTTAAAATTGTCCCACCATTTCTGTCAAAATTAAACACTATTTCAATTCTAGAAACCTAAGTAAACAAGTGAGAGTGGCAGTACTAGCACATTGATAAACCTCAAAAATCCAGGGTACAGACAGAAGAAATTAATTTTTGTCCCCTCTGATTGACCTCAGCACTAGTCTGGAACAGTTTGCTTAAAAAGCTGTTCAGTAACCAAATGCAAGATGAATGAGAGCTGCTTCTTGCAGGAGGTCAGTGGTTTAACTCCTCCCTGTATTTCCATTAAATTCAACAACTAAATATCACACATCCATGGGACAAACTGAAAGGAAAGAGAAACATGTCACCTGATTCGAGATATGCCCAAACAGAAGAAAGAGATGGCTAAAAGCTGTGATTCTGAGAGATATTAAATAGCACTGTGTCATAATACTTTCAGTAAATGATGACACAAGACACAGAAAGTATGTTCAGAGAATGAAGCATACATTTTTCTCCTGGGATGCTTGTAAATATTTAAAGTTAGGGAAAAGACACAGTAATTTATTGGTGATTGTCAGAGGAACAGAGAAGGAAATTTTCTCACCAGTAAATCACTGCTCTTTCTGCCAAGAAGTAATCAGTTACTCCACACTACTACATCTCAGCTGCTCTTACTTGTCACTGTGATGTATCTCCACTTTGAAAAAAAGTTTCTGAATACAAAATTTATAATACTTTGTAATTAGTGCAGTTTATTCCTTAAGCTCTAATGCAGAGTTACTATTGTAGCTCAGTGGAAGAAAATATAATGGGCCAAATTCTATCCCAACATACTTTGTGCAGAATGCAAATCCAAGTAGTCACTCAGGCCCTGTGATGATGAAAGGGAACAGTGCAAACCAGAAAACTGAATCCTTTGGGATGGAACAGGTAAGGAGGACTGAGAGTGTCTGGTACTCTGAGCTTCATCCAGAGCTCAAAATGAGAGGTGAGAAATCCCAGATGACCTCACTTCAGAAGCAACTGGTATTTATCATCTTAGTTAAAACCTCTGTTTTCAAGGCTGGCAGCTCTGCTCCAGGCTATATGCAAAAATTAGCTACTTAGGGGGAGAAAACCCACCAAAGGCCAAAAAGAATAAATAACATGAATCAAACCTAACATACCATCATGAAAAGAGAAGTAAAATGTCCTGGCAAACTAATCAAAAAGAATTTACATTTTTGGTCTAAAACATTTCTAGATTCTTTTACAATTTTAAGTATAAAAATAAAATTATAATCGAGTTTCACTTAATATTAACAAAAATTTATTACTCATATGAATAAATCTAATCATAAGAATGACAAAAAAATCTATCATCTTCAAAGGAAAATTTCTCTTCAAGATGACAGCATTTCTTTACCCTTAGAACCCCAGGATTTTTATGTTCAAACTTTTGCCAGAGCTACATTCCAACTCACTTGAATTCAAAAGTCTCACAGATTATTTTTTTACTTCCTTCATTTTGTCTGTACCAGGCATTTCCAACCTACAGCAATTGATGTAACTCTACTCAAGTAGCACACACCTCCTGCTTCCTACTTTTTGCAGTTATTAGCAAATTTGGAGATTTAGAACCACACTAGTTCAGGGCAGAGTATCATCTCATTAATTTGTAATTTAATTTTTCTACGTATGTCCCATTCATCACTCTTTAGGTACTGTTAGTATCTATGTTATCTCATGAAAAACTGATCTTTTGTTATTACTACAGTGCACTAATTAAAAAAAGAACCCATAGACTGCTCAATTTGTATAAATGGTCTTAAAAAGTCTTCCTAGTGTTGAAATGAGTTTAAATTTTGCATTAGTCTTCATGCCTATGAAATTGGATTTGGGTAAAGCTGCCCTCCAAAGTCAGGCAGTTAATCAATGTCCTCTGCCCCACAGCACTATTTATTTTAGAGCTGATTTACTTAAACATTATAAACAAGATAATCAAGAAGCCTCAATGCAGGAGTTTTCATGGAAATCACATCTGTTTCCTATTGATTTAAAAAACCTTTGTTACCCTTAATTTTCTTCCCGTCAGAAATGATAGAATTACAAAATATTTCTCAATATTAGTAAAGTCCAAAAGTTAGAATTACCACTATTTTGAAAAATTGCTTTTATTAACATGTTTCTTACAAAGTTTATTTGACATTAGTGCAAACTAAGATTAGAATAACAAAATTTAGGATGTAAATTGTATTTGCCAACATAGAGGTTAGATGAACAGAAATTCACCCCTCCTTTTAGAATTATTACTAGAGAAAAAAATCTTAGACTTATGCTGCTAGGTTCAAAAAAAGCCATGTTATGGTCAAATAAATAAATCCAGAAAAAAGAGTGAAAGGATTCA
Source organism: Trochalopteron elliotii (assembly GCA_024734555.1). Classification (NCBI taxonomy): domain Eukaryota; kingdom Metazoa; phylum Chordata; class Aves; order Passeriformes; family Leiothrichidae; genus Trochalopteron; species Trochalopteron elliotii. The sequence goes on from JANPWX010000094.1 coordinate 2,323,128, forward strand.
GCTTGTTCTCCAGCTGGAGGAGGGAGTTTGTAAAACAGAAGGATTAAAAATTCCTAAGTAGCATGGAAAACATAAACATGAAGAACTAAGTTCACCATCCTGTCAACATGCAAGATCAGTTTTTTAAAGAAGGACTCATAACATTCTAGAAACTAATAAACCAAGGATGTGATATAACTTTTGATTTAGCACTTACTGAGCTGAAAAATTCTGAAGGCTGGAAAAGTAAACTAGAGAGATGTAAACATGTGCTTGCCCTATTCTTTTGTACTCTTAGGTAAATGCTATAGGCCATCATTGCTACAGGTAAATGCTAAATGCAGGAGAGAATGTATGGGCTGTGTGGGTCCTGAGTGTGGCCTAGAACTGCTCTTATCAGGTTCACTGGTAAGTACTGATGTTCCACAGTTAAAAATAGGACCAAGGTTAAACTGAAGAAAATATAAGCCAAAAATAGATATAGGAGTTCCATGGGATATTCAGTTCCAAGTTCTATTTCTATAGAGCACATAGATATATATGACCAGCTGGCTACAGATCTTGTAGTGAAGGGATTTATATTTTAATTAGAAGGAATAGTCAATAGGGTAACCAAGGTATGCTGGAGATCATTCTAAACCCCTTGCTCAAAACACAAACGTTGCAGAAGTTTCTTGTGATGAATTTGACCAAAAAAGGCATATTCTCCCAAAGAATGGAGCAGCTGTGATGGGTGACCAGCAGACACAGTAGTCACAAAAGTCCACCATTATCCAACTCACTGTAAGTGAACTCCCCACATGTGATCAGCTGAAAAGGCCTCTGGCCTTGACAGATCATATTGACTATAATGGGAGCTTAGTTAACTAATTCATTACAGGCACCTACGTGGACACATCTAAATGTGGATGTCATAATCTGAAGCTGAAACCAGCCACACTTAATTCAAAAGTGCCTTGACTATTCACATTTAAGTAATGCATATTATGATGCTTTTATGATTTTATTATCTTCCAGCCAGGCTTGAATTGCTGACCCCATTTAGCTTTCCAGTTAATAGCTGCTTGATGATTTGCCAAAACCAAAATCATATGTACAGATTGTTCTTTGCTGAACTGATTGATTCAGGACTCATTTTCAAGATCATGTCTTCCCCATTTGCAGATGTTCTGTTCTCCTTAATAAGGACAGGAAAACTGACAAGACTTGTTAGAAAATTCATATCACTTCTCTTCTGTTATTCCAGTCTGCAGCTTGTCTGAAAACTTGCTGCTTCTCTTTTTTTTTTTTTTTTTTTTTTTTTTTTTTTTTTTTTTTTTTTTTGTCAGAACCAATAAATCCTACACTTCATCCAATTTTTATTTTCAGATAGGATTTTCAGAGACCTAAGGGATTCTCAGGTCTTATTAGAAGTCCCTGGGAACTGATTCTTTAACTTTTTGAAACTTCTTATCTTGCTCTGGTAAGCTTTCACATTCTGCAGCCCTGAGTCAACATGGACAGCAGACAATCACTGACACGAAGCAAGGTTTAAAGGACAGGTTTTAAATCAAAGAGCTATTTACCTGACCACAACCAAAGCTGATGTCTGTACCACTGCAATCTTGCTATCAAGTCTTATGATTCCTCAATACATAACTTCAAATGTCAAGATAACTCAGGGATGCTGCTACCTGTCCTTTTAGATTGCTCCTAAAAATAAATGAAATGGGTTAGCAACAATTCTCTGACCCTGGTATTTATAAGCAAGCATGGCTCACATGCATTTGGCTGACTTCTGTCACTCTATGTCCTTTTTCTTCAAAGTAAAACAGCTTCATTCTACCTTGCTGGATCCTTGGCCATAATATATCCCCAGTCTTTGCCTGGTTATTGTCTGCAAAAGTGTTTCTTTAACACTCCAAACTGCACCATGGACAATGACCATGCTTGTAGTTCAGGAGTTTGGGTGATCTTGGTTCTCAGGCCCAAACTGTGTCCAGGATTAGTTTATTAACAAAGACACAACCTCATGTTACTAGAGGATGATGCAGTTTGGGTGACAGTTGGATTTTTTTGCCTGGACTTGTAAGGAAAAGTAGACTTCTTGATGGGTACATTTCATTGAAGACTATTTTTTTCACAAAGCATTTATATTCTTCCCTGGGGAAGTAGCTTTCTCAGTCCTTTCTTAGCCTGAAGACATAATGACATTCTCTGAAAATGGAGAAATCACTCAAAAATTGCTTAGTCGTCTTTCAGTGTGGTGGGCTCTCTCTGCCAAGGGTTGGGTGAGTTCCATAAAACAGCTTTAACAAACCCCTTAACAAAAATATTTTGAGAGATGTCTGTTTCATTCACCATCACAGCTTAAGTGTCAAAGTTGAAAGGTGAAGGCTTGCAGCCTCTACATGGAACTTAAACCACAACTTTGAGACATGTGCCAAATCCAAATGAGAGAGTTTAGAGTGCTGCTTCCTCTCAGCCCCCAATTACTGATGTGTATTTCCATTCTTAAGAACCCCATTCTATCAGGTGCTTAACTTTCCTTGTTTGGAAAACTCTGTTGCCTAGACTGAAATTGCTTAGCCAAACAATTTATATACATGTCTGGCACAGGTGGTTCTAAGAGTGACCAAATTCTTTGGATCTGGACCTCGGCATCTTTGCTGCCTTTTCTTGCCTAATCCAGATATGACTTCCAACTTTTCCTGTGCTATTCTCATTCTCAGCTCCTTATTTCTCTGGTTTCAGTTCTCTCATTTTGAAACCACCAGTCATTCCTTAAACAACATTGTTCCTTTCTCCTCTTTCTTCTGCAACTTTTCTGGGGGAAAGGTATTCCTTGTCTCAGGTCTGTTATCTGTCTCTCCTGCCATATATTAAAAAAAAAAATCTGTTGTCTTATCATATTCTGATTTTATCCTTCTTTCAATCTTCTTTTAGATATCCAAATCATGTATTTTATATGTGAGTTCTTCATAATGCAAACCACCATTTTAATGTGATGTCCTCAGGGCTCTGAGTTCTCTCCCCTCCTAGAAGCAGCTCGAGGCCAGTTCCCTGCTTTCAGCTGTTAGGACAAAAAAGCTGGAACTGGGGACTCCACACTCCATCTCCTGGGAGCTGCTATTAAGCTAAGACCATGTCCCCTGGTCTGAACTTCACTGCAGCTCTGCTGCCACCATATCAGTGCCTTGGCATGGCCCCTATTGATCCAGGCCCTCACTCAGACCTTCAGATTTAATATCTCAGCCTGATCTCAGGCCTTCTTCATCACCATGGGCTTGTTGTGGTCCAGACTCTCAGGTAAACCTGGGTGGGGTCATCAATCTGCCCTGCTTGCTTTGCTCAGGTGTGGTGGGACTGGCTCCTTGTCCGTGAGGCTCCTGCCCGTGTTCCCAACCTCAGCTGCCTGCTCACTTGCCTTCAGGGAGCAGAGTGCCTCTGCTGTTCCCTGGCAGATTCTTTCTGGGCCATTTTTCATTCAGACTTTTATTTCTGCTGAAATAGCACTTGGCTCCTACCGTGTGAGAGATAAATAGATTCAAAAAGCTCTTGCTTCTTTCATAATTCCTGATTTAAATACTTTATTTAGATAGTGTGCGTTGATGATAGAAGGTTTGGTTTTTCTCTTTTAGTAATCCTTCAGGAAATATGGAGATTATAATCTCTTTCCTTTATTAATAGGCATCTCCCCCAAGTCTAGTAATTTCCTTTTTAGCACTTTCTAGTGCTTTCTTTCTTTCACATACCTTTTCTAAAGTGGCTTTCCTCTCCAAAGTTACAGTTTCTATTCTTAAATCAAAAAACATGCCTTTCCAGTCTTTCTATACTATCTTTACTACTACTTCCTTGCTTACTGGTGTTGACTCCCTGGAGAGAAATAATTGAACACAAACATAAACTAGGAAAGCCTAGTTTTCTTCACTTGTCACCTGTATTTACAACTACTTAAAAGTTACTTTCTATACACTTACACTCTTATAATTCAAGCTTGAAGGTGTAATATAAGACCTGGTCTTGCTAGGAACTGTTCAGTTATTTAACATAGTCATAGATACTTTTCTGTATCTTGGGTTTTATTTTTTTTAATATTTTTACCATTTTGATTCTATTTCATCAACTTCTATTCCCTTTAGTATCCATGCAAAAGACTGTATGTTAACCAACTTACTTTGTTGCAAAAGCTATTTCACCATCACACCGTCATATTGTTCTTATCTAATTTTTTTAATTTAAAAAATGAAACATCAGATCACAGAATCATAGAATCACAGAATGGTTTGGGTTGGAAGGGACCTTAAAGATCATCTAGTTCCAATTCCCCTGCCATGGGCAGGGACACTTTGCACTAGACCAGGTTGCTCAAAGCCCCACCCAATCTGACTCTGAAAACTTCCAGAGCTGGAGCATCCACAGCTTCTCTGGGAAACCTGTGCCAGTGCCTCATCACCCTCACAGTAAGGAATTTCTTCCTAGTATCTAATCTAAACCTGTCCTCCTTCATCTTAAAGCCATTCCTCCTTGTCCTATCACTCCATACCCTTGAAAAAGTCCCTCTCCAGCTCTCCAGTAGCCCCTTTAGGAACTGGAAGGTGCTATAAAGTCACCCCAGAGCCTTCTCCAGGCTGAACAGCCCCAACCCAATTAGTCTGTCTCCACAGCAGAGGTCTTCCAGCCCTCTGAGCATCTTTGTGGCATCATCTGGACTCACTCCAACAGGTCCATGTCTCTCTCTTATGTTGGGGGCCCCAGAGCTGGATGCAAAGTTCCAGGTGGGGTCTCACCAGAGCAGAGCAGAGGGGCAGAATCCCCTCCCTCAGCTGCTGCCCACGGTGCTGGTGATGCAGCCCAGGATGTTCCCAGGTTGGGATTCAGGTACAAGCATCTCATTGTTTACTCCACCTGAAAGCCTCAATGATTCTCTAACATTTCTCCTGTTCTTTCATGTCCAGGAACACATTATTCTCCTTCACAAGTTTATTATGGAGAAGGCAGGATACTTATGCAAAACATGAGACTAAATTGGAAAGTACATGTGATTTTAGTTTTTTTAAAACAAGTTCTTTGTTTCGCAACACAAAGGTTGCATAAAAAAAGACTGTTTTAATTGGCCCCTTGGAATACATCTTTATTAAGAACACTTACTGTCAATGATTCAATCTTTTTATGAAAGAATTTATACCGTCATGATCTGCATTTGTGTAAAACTCTTTGCTCTGAGTCATTCAGCTGATGGCTACTTTCCAAAATGCTGAAATTACTCACCACAAATCTACTGCAGTGACAGAAATGTAAGTTTTGAATAATGGATTTAAGAAGCCTATATTACATTTTGGCTCATAAGCTCTATTACCATAAAAGAGACATTAAATATATGCGTGCAGTACAGCAAGCTCCTGAAACTCATCAATAGGGTGACAAATGACATGAGAAATTTAAGGTTTTGAGTTTCAGAAGTCAGTTGGGATCCAGTTTAAGAAAAGTTAGTCTTATGATCAGAGACACCCAATCTTTAATACCAGAATTATTATTACTTTCAAAGGGGATGTTCTTTGAAGCTTTCATCTACTTTTCAGAGCAATGAATAAACCTGGTGACAAATTTCAGGTTTTCTTGATGAGCAAAAGTAACAGAAGATGCAGTACCTTTCCATTTTCTACCCTTCTTCTGCCTCCATATTCTGATACTTCAACCTTCTACATTCTGCAAATTAAATACAAGCCAAAGGAGGGCAAAGGAGGATAACCCTCAATAAAACCCAACAGACTTCTTCACCTTTCTGAGCTCCAAGAAAGACATATAAATACATTGTTTTCTGAGTACAAGAAGGGGAGAAGGAACTGGGGGAAATTTTGAGACCAGCAGCAAAATATTGAGGGTCTCATGTGCAGAAGCAGCCCTGGAGGAGTGGAACTGGGTTACTGTTAATGTTCTTATTGCTTTTGGTGTTCAGAATGCAGCTGGACATTAGTAAGCAGCACTCCTAAATTTACTTAATTCTGTCAATAATTTACAGCAAAGCACAGAGAAACGTTCATCATGAGAATTAGTGGCCTCACCACAATGATGAATCAGCCTCTCAAATGTTTTAATATGGGAGAATTGTACTGACATCGGGGTGGGTGGGGGCTGGGGAGAATCAGAGTGGAAAACAAAACAATAAATAATTTTTCCCCAAGGGTGAAGAAAACGATAAAACCTATATGCAAAATATTAATCCTTTTAATAAGTCTTAAATAAGTAGCCATGAACCTCACCTGAAAATCACATGGTGACAATCATGAAGAGAATCATGGCTCTGGCTGCCAACTTGACAGCATTTTATTTTATTAGTATAATGGTAAATGCATGTTTCTGGCAACATAAAGGGTGAAATATATTCTGAACCAGAACAGTACTGCCTATCTGACCAATATAACTAGTATTATGTCTTATTTTCATTGTGCTTTTTGTCTTTGGACAGTAAGAAAAATAGAAACTTATTATAATGCTAGACTCCCCATTCTAGAATGAGATCTAAATATCCTAGATGCATTGGGATGTGTAAGTCCTTCTGCCTATATTGGGGGGTTTTGGATACATTGGTGAAGTTTTCATTTGAAACAGTCCTTTTCAACCCACATATGCCAATATGAAAACATCTGGAATGCCATTGATCTTAGTCAAAGATTATGATAAAATCAGGAAAAAATCATAAGAAAGTTGTAAAAGAAAAGGGGGTGGCAGTTTTTTTATTTTAAAAAGTCATTTCTGCCATTTCAAGTCATGAATAGTTTCTCACTATACACTGAAGAATCTGTCTACACTGCAGAAAGAAGACAAATATAAACTCATTACTCTTTTCTGGCCTTTGGAGGACTTATGCATTGAGAAGTTTTTTAATATAGGCTTACAAGCACTGTCATAAATTATTCAGAGTTTGATTTTATATTGGATTTGTTCCACAATGCAGTGATCAATCTGGGCTACTTTCAGAAATGGGAACGGCAGCTTCTGTGAAATACAGAAGTTAATAAATCCTGTTTTAATTGTCTATAGTGTGTCACTGTGGGTCAGACAATGGGTCAGACATTTGGTTTATTAGTGCAGACTCTGATCACTGTGTTTTGCCGCACAGTCAACAAGTTTCTCAGTTCACTTCTGGTTTTTCATTTAATGAGATACAGAAGAGACCTTTCATGTGTACTGGTGGTTCTGTAACTCCACTGGCTTGCAGGTTTTGCACAGGATTTCATCATTAGCAGATAATTACCATTAACACTTCCTGCCATACTGCTCTCCTGTTCTCGCTGTAGTCATAGAAAGGTGCTTCATTTGACATCTACTTGACTTCCACCACTATTTTAGTATCAAAAATTTTGCTAATTTTCAGTGGATTAGGAATAGTATATTTTGCTCAGGAGATAGCTTGGCTACAGAGAAGTATAGTCACAGAAAATAAATTACTGTGCCTTCCATCTTAGATGGAAGATAGAATAGATGGCATCTCATGTATCTGAAGGAAATGTGTCAGTAATACATTACTGCTAAAATAAGAAAAACTTATTTCACGAGGCAACACATAGGCAAAAATATTCCTTATCAATTTTGATGAGATCTGACAATATACATCAACATTTCTCCTCTTAAACGCTTGTAGATTTTCCTGTGTTTTCCAATATTGACTTAATATAATCTTAATATTTATAGTAGATTATGATCAATCTTTCTATTTTCCCTCTATCCTCCCACTCCTCTTCTTAGTATTGGTGATCTGGGCTTGCCCTCTCTCATGATTTCTTCATTGATCCTGTCAAAGCTTGCTTTACTTAATGTTGATTATAACATTCTCAAACTATACATTCAGCAGGAATAGAATAGAATAGAATAGAATAGAATAGAATAGAATAGAATAGAATAGAATAGAATAGAATAGAATAGAATAGAATAGAATAGAATAGAATATTTCCATTAATAGGGACCAACAAAAATCATCTAGTCCAACTGGATGACATGCAGAAGGTTGCCAGTTAACCTTCTAAAATCTCAAAATAGGGAAATTAAATCACAGCCAATATCCACATTATCAACTGCAAGTAAAAACTTCTTTTTTCTTTCACTGTAAATAAAACTTTTAATGGAAATAGACCAACGTAAGAGAATAATATTCTTTTCAGATTCAGGTACAAATACAGCCCATCTCAATGAAGCTGCATGTCTGGCTGGGTATGACATGGAAGGGGCTGGATTTAGCAGCAGGTAAATTCCTTCATCCCTTCAAGTAACCTGCACCTGACAGCAGTGCCAAAATCCTGAACAGAAAGACAGATGAAATATAATTGAAGCAACTGAATGAAAGCATGAAAAAAGCAAGCAAAAATCTTCTTAAAAATAATAAAGCGATATGATGAAAATTCCTCTGGGAATGCAGTTAAGGTATTTCTGTGCTTGTTACCACCATAATCCTCATGCACATTTTTTGTGAAGATCTTAGAATTTACCATGTAGCATTTATTGATTTTGAACCTCTGTAAGGTAAAAGGATTTTGTAAAGCTTTGTTCACTGAAGTGCATTGCAACTAATTTAAACAGGATATATCCCAGAGACTTCTATGGCAGCTGGGTAAAACCAAACGAAACTTCAAACCAGTCCAGTTTTACTGGGAAGATGAGGCTCATTTTATCCATCTTGAACCATGTATAAGTTAGATCAGCAGTATATGATCTCCCTGTGCTACAGAAGCACTTCAGAGAAATATTCATCAACACAAGCAGCAGCAAAATTGTTTTTATGAGCTGCCTTCCATCCAGCATTCACACATAATCATTTTGCACAAATCATCTCCATGACTTGTGCAACTTCAGGGCATATAAAGCCATGAATCTTATCTTTTACTCAAAGTCTCTAAGCACTGCAGGCTGCTTGGGAAAGGTATGGGATTCCCAAGATTTTCACATGAGTTTTGCAGTTGTTTGTTTTTTGTTTTTTGTTTTTTAACTGGAAAATTACTGACAAAATCTCCAGCCACTCACATCTGATTACAGATACAACATTTACCTGCCTTATCCTCAAATCCTATTTACCTTGAACTATAAGAAAAATGTTGACCAAGCTGGGGATATGCCTGTGGTATATTTCTCTTTTAGGTATATTTGTAATTGATTTTTATACAGCCATGCAAACATACCTAAAAGCTTCCACCTGATTTTAAAGTATAAAGATACAGATGTGGGCCAATCCTCTGCTGTCTTACTCCAAAAGAAGTCAGACCCTCTCAGAAAAAAAGAACCTCTCAGAAGAAGGCTACTGCACTTCTATCAGATGCTCTGGCCTTTTGCTCAAGTCCTGGTATGTAAGATAAGCTTTTCATTAATGCTCCAATTTTCCAGAAAGCTTCCTTATACTCCTGAGCCAACAGAACTCCAGTCTTCTGCCTTGGATATGGTCCAAAGTATTAACAATGATTGCCGAAGTTTGCTTAATACCTCAGTAAATAAACGAGTTTTACATTCTACCTCCCATGGCTGCCAGCCATGGCCTGTGTTCCCAGACACTGCTGCAGCAATGGGCCAGCAGTAGGATTTAGCTGCTGCCTTGGAAGAAATGGATCTGTGAATATCTCTTCAGAAAAACGGTTCATCAGGGTGTTCTCAAGTGCATGGCACTCTTAACACTGGTTTTACTCTGGTGTTTCACTGTGAACTCTCTATTTCCAGAGTAAAATAGATTATATTCATTCTAATAAATGATTTTATTATCTTTTGTTCTCTTACTAAGCCATATATTAACTCCACGAGTTAATATAAATTAACTCATGAACAGCATTTTTTCATATTAGCAGCAGTGGGTAAGAAAGACAAACTGTTTTGGATTCCAAAGGAGAACCACAGGATGATTTATTCACACTGATTAAATTAAACCTTGAATCTTGAGCATCTTTTATAATTAACTATGTGATTTCTCCAGACTGGTCTATGGGGTTGTTTTTACTGCATTCATTTTTTTTCACTTGTATACACTTTAGGTCCAACACAATATGTACATTTTAACGGATCAGACAAGCCTAATGGCTCTTTGTAGTTTAGCTTTTCTTTTTCATTTTAAACTGTGGTTTTTTTCCCAGTTGCTATGTGATGTTTGAAAATCCATTCATTAAAATGCACACTTTTCTCATGCAACTGCTGCTTCATATTTGAGTGGACATATTTGAAGGGCTTTTTCAGCTGAACAGTGCTGTGCTTCCCCAGCAAAGGAGCTAGAAATGGTTTCCAGCTTGGAATCACAGACACATCACGTATGTCAATGTTGATCTTTTCAACTCACTGCTAATAAAGCCTGAAATGAAAAAACATGTAAAGATAAGAGATGGAAAAACCTACATCTGTGGAAAAATAAACCTTTTCTATCTGCCCAGCCAGATCTGCATCTTCATTACTACTGCATCACTGAGAACAGACATTAAATCATAAAATGGCTCTAGTAAGATGCTCAGCACTTTCTGTCCAAAGATAAATGCAATTTCCCAGTAATTTTAGAAGGGTGGGTATTGTGAGAGTACTAAGATCTAGTTGGATGAGGAGAAATAGAGAAGGCTGAAGCAGAGCCAGTAGTCTTGTTATTTTTAATATAATCACTAAAGACATATTTTTCATTAAAATCCCCAGTAAGGATGGACATTTAACTCTCTTACATTCCTTAGAGAACCAGTCCAATCTTACTGTTCTCCTAATCCATTTTACAGGTAATAAAGGAAGACTGACAAATCCTGTATTACAGAGATTATAAACAGTCAGTCTGCTACATATTTACTATGGCATAGCAACAAAGACAGTTGCTGAGATCATTCAACATCTGCCAACTAGTTAAAACTAAATCACAGGAGACTTTCTGGGTATTTCAGCCTTTCAAGTGGGAATCTAAATTCTATGCAAAGAAGTCTGTCTCACATTGCTTTTGTATTAGGTCTCACACCTCAACACGCTGTATTTTGCACTTTTTTGCTATTCTTAAAAGAAAAAATCAACACATAAATCTGTATCAAAATCCATCTAAAGATTTCCTTCCTTAAGCAAAAGAGAATGAATCGTCCAAACTGCCAGTTCTGTCTTTCTACATTTTATCAGTGTCCCTCCCTCCAAGATCAAAGGAAATATTTGAATTAAGAGTGTGTTTCCTGCAGGAAGAGGAAGACATAGGAAACCACATTGTACATGGCCACTTGCAATTTTATACAAATCAGAACAATTGACAAGTACACACTACCTGAACAAAGATATGCAGCAGAAATAAAACATAGCCTGTTATTGACATTTATACACCACTTTCAGATAGTCAGAAACACCACGTTCAGTCCTCAGCCAGTAAGGTGTTTCTGGCTACATCTGTCATCTCTTACAAATCACTGCTTCAGACTGGCACATATTAAATTCTTTCAGTATATGTTAATGAATCAGTCAACCTGATATAACTGCTCCAGCCAGGCTCTGTACATCTATTTTTCTCCTTTATACGTGTCTCCTTCTGAGCTGCTCACACTTGGAAAATTGACATTTGGTGGAGCCAGGGATGGTAAATCACTATTAACATTGCAGCTAAGTATGAGTGTGGATTTGTAAGAGTAGAAAAATCTTGCTTGAAGGCTAAAAGAGCTCTATTTATTGGGGGAAAATGTATCTACTACTTTCATACAATTAAATTCTTGCTCTATATCATATCCATTATAAACCAAATATACTTACTTAGTCTTGGACATCACACTCCAATTTATATGTCTGCATTACCAGCTCATCAAAGAATTGCATGTATCTGCAGAAGGTGGAATTTGTTCTGTAAGGCCACCTAAAACAACCCTGTATTGAGTTACTCCATTTATCATAAAAAGCTTGGGAAAAAAAAAAAAAAAACAAACACCAAAACAAAGGCTCAAACATTTACTATTCCAGCCTGTAAAATAACTAGATACAGAGTTTTCATCTAAGTATAAAAATTTCATTCAGATTTTTTCTTACTGCCTTAGAGACCAGCCAGTGGAGCTCAATGTCTCTTTTAATCTTCTCTTTCTTCATCCTGTTCTGCAGGTAGGTTTCTCCTCATTATATAACTCAACAATAGTCTGTGAAAAATTGTATTTGACAGCTCATTCCAATCTGTGCCTCTAGGACTGCATAAAGCAGCAATTCTCAAACTTTTTGGAAATGCAGCCCTCCTTTGGTAGCCTGTGCTGGGTATGATATCTCCCCTCCTTGACAGCTACTTAGGTTTAACCTCAGTAGATCCAGGAGTGCCAGATTTCATAATTGTTAGCACAGGACAGGATCCTCCAGGGCTGAAGGGTGAGAAGAGGCTGTAATTACTAGTTATAGGTTTTTTCCATTTCCCATGGAGTTGTTAACTACCAGCAATTAAAAATAGGTACTGCTACTACTGTGAAAAAAATGGACATATCTGCTTCTAGTAATGACAGCTGCCTGTAGTTCTCTTTCCTGGAAAAAATGAGCTGCTCCTGTCTTACTTGACTAGTACTCCTATGCCATACTCCTAGAATCTCATCATAGTGCTGCATGGCAGAATTACTACCTGTATGAAAAGCATGGATTTATTCCTCAATTAAAAAGTAAAAAAAAAATTAAAAAACCAAAACCAAACCAACAATCTTCACATTGTTTTTAAATACTAGATCTAGAGAACTGCTTCACTGAAGACTGATTCACCAAAGATATTATTTCAAGCCAATGTCAGCTCCATGAGACCAGCTCTAGTTCAGTAATTTCAGAACACTGCAAACAGTCCTGATGGAGAAACCACAATGTGATTTGGGTTCTCTGCTATGCTGCACCTTAGCAGTGAGCTCTATCAAGAAAATGTGAGGATCTGGAGACAAAAATGTCCTTGCAGCCTCATTGAGACAAAACACCTGCACCCCACTTTCCACAGACAAACCAAACCACCAGCAGCTCCACTGGCTAACACTTGCTTGGTTCAAGCAGACTATAGAAACAGATTCAAGAGGATCAGCTCAGCTTTGAGTATCTTTAAACCTCAGAATGAAACAGACCAGCTGAAGAGTCTGGGGAGAGAAGTAGAAAGCACCACCTGTAACATCTTTACTATTTTGGAAATTATGCCTAAAGCCTCTTCATAGTCCAGCTCTTCATTTCTTTTTGTTCTTACTTGTAAAACGTTTGCATTTTTTCCTCAAAGTGCATCTAACAAAGCATCTTTAAAAATCAAACAATTTGATTTCAGGATGACATAAATTTATCACATTTCAGCCCCCAATAACTTATGCTGTTCTGGCCACACTGCCTTTTACTATGCTTCAACTAAAGCAATTTTACATCTCAAATTTATGGATTCCACTGCAACAATGTCTCACCCTCACATCTTACTTTGTATCTCCAGTGATCTTATGTTCTAAATAAAATGATAGAATTTTCAAAGGTGTTAAGTCACTCATATTTTGACTACCAGAAGGAGAAATGTCTCCTCTAGAAGTAAGTGGCACCTCTGTCAGGAACGCAGGCTTTCCATGACAGGTAGTTGCACCACAAGGGTCATTCTCTTCTGGAAGTAGGTGAGCAAATCCTGTAAGAATTTGGATTTAATTCACTAGTGTTAATTAAACCAATAGACATGGAAAGTTTTCAAATTTCCATAATTATATAGATAGAACCACACATATGTGCTTTAAAATCTAGGTTTCCCATAATTAATATTTTTTAAAAATTCTTCTTTTCTCTCTTTTCCTACACCAAACTGCCCTCCATGATATTTTTAGCCTTCATTTGGTGAGCTGTGAGAGTGTGCTGCGTCACAGCAAAAATTTTAGTAAAACTTCCCCATGATTCTGAGGGGAAACCTCCCAACTCCTGAATCTTCTCACTCCTGGCAAGGCAATTCCCTCACTCTTTCAAATAACTCTCAGATCCAGAATCAACACACATTGCCAGTGAATCTGGCTTCAAAAGCTTGTGTTATACCAGGTACTCTGAGATGTGTGATAGTTTCTAAAACATAAGACCCTCTAAAAGGCATGCAATCATTCCTAAAATAAAATACTGGTATTTCTAATGTTGCTAGGAAAATTTAATAAAATAAATATTATAAAATAAACTAAAGAATCAGTCTTACTAGGTGCAATAAAAAAATCTTCACCATAAAACAACCAGCAAGTTGTCTGACCAAGGGTAGCAGAAGGTAGGTCAGTATTTGGGTGACACGGCGCCATCACCAAGAGCTGTCCCTTATGTCACCAGGCACACAACAGCATTCTCTGCAGCTCCAGTCACAGATACCAGCAACAGCCTTCCTTAATGATCACTGAGTGTATTTTCTTTGCTGCCTTCGCTCTCCAAACATTTTCTGGCTCTCTTTTGTTTCCTGTCATTTGGCAAAGCAGCTGTGACACTTCTGCACCATGAGCTCAGCCCAGCTGAAGCTGCCCATACTTTAAGACTGGGTCTCTAAGGACATGCCTTTCTTTAGGACAATGTGCTAGCACAGCACACTGTTTGGAAGCACCTCCTAACTATGACACTTATCTCTTAATAATTTTTAAAGGACAGAAATATTTCAGTAGTTTCATTATTTCAACAGCTATGACATAAAAATTTCAATAGCTAGAAAAAATACGTGCAAGAATATGGAATAAAAGAAACCTCTGCTGCTTCAAAAATAGCTGTTCTTGTCTTACTTTTTAACAGATCCCTGCTGTATCTTTTGGCATAAGAAAGTCATACTATTATTTTTTCACAGTGAAAGCCAGCGATTTATCTCCTTATTGACATTTTAAGTTACACAAATTTCTTTGCCATAAAATGGAAGCAAAATACAGTGAAATTATTTTATATCTCCAGTTTTATTATCCAAGCCACAATTGCTCCTGCTCTCAACAAGAAAAGTTTAAGTTTAGTGGTACTGAAAAGCATATAATCTGTTTTTGCAAAACACGAGCTGAGTGTCAATCAGACCACACCTCCTAAGGACTCCCATTCCATTTGTTTCTACAACACTTATATTTTCAAGGAAAATGTTTTTAATAACACAGTTTATTTTTTTCTAGGTATTCTTTTCTTGTTACATGTAAGATTCTATTTCAAACAAGCTAAGGGCAGGTAATCCTTTCATGCTTCTGAGGTCATGGCCTTTTTTTGGCTATTATTTTATTGCCTACCAGTTATTTTTCATGTCATTTGTATGAAACTTAAAGCCAGCAGTAGGGGGTGAGTTATTAGGAGTCATTTTTAAAAATAAGAAAACTTTATTGCCCAATCATAAAAAAAAAAAAAAATCAGAGGACAAAGTATTGTCAGAAAAACTTTCTGTTCATTTCTGAAAGATGGCTGTACTTCAGCCTCTTCTTGCTCCCTAAAAATCTCTGCAGCAGTTGCAGAGATCTTAGCAGGCAGAAGCTCAGATGAATTTCTCCCCATGCAATGTGGGGAACACCTGCTGCCTTCCCTTTCTTTGATGTGGAGTTTGGCAGTGAGTAAGAAGACTAAAGCTCTGTATGAGCCTGTGATACAGTGCCCAGTGGGGCATGATCCTGTACTGACCTGAAGTCACAGGACTCACTCTCTCATTCTCTTTCTTCAGTGAGAAATGCTGCAGAAAAAGCTGAAGAAGGCATAGAAAGCTGCACTGCAGCAAAATATCAGGCCAAAACCAATAACGATTCCTTTTCCATCAAAAGAATAAAAATTCATACAGTGCTTTGGGGTCAAAAGCTATTATTGCTATATTTGAAATTCAGATTAGTCAGATTTTTCTCTGTGTAACCTCCTTCCCAGCTACCATAAAATCAGCTAGGCTGATTTGGATTGTCTGACCTCAAACATTGCAGAGGGAACTTAACAGACAAGTGCAGAAGAATCCAGAGGTAGCTCTGACACTTGGTAATGCTGGTGGTGAACTGCAAGCAGAACTCTGAAGAAGAATTCAGTGTGGAGGTGTCTGTAATGCAGTGAGTATCTAAGGGCAGTGAGTAACAGTGAGCACTGCTGAACCAGAACATGAAAGCATGAGAACTCTGGGCTTGATATTAATAATGTATATGTGTACATACACACACATATATGGAAAACTGCCACATGTTGAGGATTTCACTATCCCAAAATGTATCAGCTTAGACTGAGCACTACAAGTGACATGTGATAGGGGGCTACAAGGTGATGCTCATTCATTCTGATTTTCAGCATAAAGCTAGATGCCCTCACTTGAGTATTATCTTGATAGTACATAACTCAGACTAGTTTTGTTCTCTTGAAACTCCACTAGAAATGCCACTACATTACTAAGACAGAACAACAATAAAAGACTTAGTAACCTTATAAAGTTCTAGTGGAGCTGAAAACCACTCTTCTCAATGGCAAAGTTGCTCTTGGAAAAATGAGCTCTTCTCCAAGACTTGCCCAGATGAAAACCAAGAACTAGAAAAATGTCTTATGGCAGTTTATTTAAGAAATAATTTCTATGGTTTACTACTCAGAGATTTGTTCCTTGAGTACTTCAGTGTTTCATGAGCAAGTCTTCAAAATCAATTCTAAAATAGTACAAAGGTAAAAAACTATTTTTCACTTAGATTTTTTTATTATACATAAGAACCTTCATCCTTTCCTTTCACAGTTGGTACAAAAATAATAAGAAACATTTAGCTATGTTTTCTTATATGACTACAAGCCATAAATGACAAAAGTATGAATACAAAATTACCATCCACACCAACTTCTACAGTCAACCCATTACAAAATACATTCAATAAAACAACATTTTGCAATCAAATGAGATTTTAACTTAAGCTGATAAGCATTTTTGTCTATGTATGCTGGTAAGATGGGCAAGATTTTCTTTGACCTTATTATTTAGCATAATTAAAAATTGCTTTTTTTTAATAATAAAACCACCATAAAATCATACTAGAAGGCTGCTATAAAGTCACCCCAAAGCTAAACACTCTCAACTTTCTCAGCCTTTCCTCACAGGAGAGCTGTTCCAGCCTTCTGATGATTTTCTGGTTCTCTGGACTCCCTCCAACAGTTCCAGGCCCTTCTTATTTTGGGACTCCAAAGCTGAATTCAGCACTGCAGGTGGGGTCTCACCAGAGTGGAGAAGAGGGACAGAATCCTCTCCCTCCCCTGCTGCCCACAGGGCTCTGGATGCAGCCCAGAACATGTCTGGATTTCTGGGCTGTGAGTGCCATGGCTGGCTCATGTCCAGCCTCTCACCCACCTGCACCCCCAAGTCCTTCTGAGCAGGGCTGCTCCCAATCTGCTCATCCCACAGCCTGTGCTGATAACAGGGGTTGCCCCAAACCCGGTGCAGCAGCTTGCACTTGATCTTATTAAACCTTATGGGATTCCCATGGGCCACTTCTCCAGCTTGTCCAGGTCCCTGTGGATGGATCCCATCCCTCAGGCACACCAAGCACACCACTCAGCTTGGTGCCATCTGCAAATGTGCTGAGGTGCATTCAGTCTCACTGCCTGTGTCATTGGTGAAGACACCAAATAACACTGGCCCCAGCACAGAGCCCTGAGGGCACCACTTGTTTCTGATCTCCATCAGGATCTCAACCACTAACCACTACCCTCTGGATGCAACTCCCTACTCCCTGGACAGTCCACACATCATGGGAGAGAGAAATCTTTCTCTCTCCAATTTAGAGGGAAGGGTGTTATGAGGGACAGTGTCAAAGCCTTTATGAAAGTCCAGATAAATGACATCTGCAGCCCTTCCCTTGCCCACTGAGGGAGTCAGCCCATCATAAAAGGCCACTAGACTGGTCAGGCAGGACTTGCCCTTGGCAAAACCATGCTGGTTATCCTGAATCACCTCCCTGTCCCCCCTGTGCCTCAGCACATCTGCTGGGAGGTTCTGTTCCATGATCTTCCCAGGCACAGGTTGAGAGTTCCCAGGGTCCTGCTTTCTACTCTTTTATAACACGGGTGCAACATTTCCCTTTTCCCAGTCACCTGGGACTTCACCTGACTGCCATGACTTTTCAAATATCATGGAGAGTGGCTTGGCAACTACATCACCCAAATCCCTCAGGACTCTGGGACACATGTCATCAGGTCCCATCAACTTATGTATATTCAGATTCATTGGGCGGTCATGAATTTGGTCTTTACCTACAGTGGGAATCACTTTACTTCCCCAGTCATAATCAATAGTAATTATAATTTCAATAAAAATACAAGTAATATTAGCAGGAAATTGTTTACTTACTGCAGATGAGAGAAATATCCCTATACCAATAGAAAGAAAAACTGTTTTCATTTTAATTTACCTAAGCCACCAACTGACTCAACAACCCACAAGCTGACTCATTCAGATATAGGTTTTCTCCAGATCTCTCAATCATTTTGCATAACATGTTATCTTTAGAAAAGATAAGTTTTCTCAAATGTCAATAAAATTATTACCATCTTCAAATATGAGCTCCATGGTATTTTTGTAAAGAACTTTTTGTCATTATGTGATTTTGGATTGCTGTCATATCCAACTGTTTTCCAGTGCATTGACATGTGCAATTGACGTGACTAATATGTAACTTTTTGAAGTTTTCTCTCTAATGCTCTCTTTCTGTGTGAATTCCTCTCACTCCTGCCCATTCAGTGCCAATGGTATTCTTACAAACAAGGGTGTAGGCTTTGAGCTTAATCTGCAGGAAACCAGTGTTCAAAACAGAATCCAACTCACCTCTGCCAGTGTTGCTGAATTCACCCAGTGCCTTTTTCTGGATTAGCAGCCCTTTATTAAAGAATGGTAACTTTAAACCATAGTGCATTATCCTACTGAAATCCAGATGAGAGGCAGTAAAAGGATGTAAAATCCAGCTTTGGCCATCATCTACCAGCATGAGAGATGAGGTACTAAAGCCAGCTGGACAAGGAAGACAGGAGTTCTTAGAGATAATACTGTGTGAGATCATCATGGATATAACAACAATTCTTGAACTTCAAACATATTCAATTCTCTGTATTTTTTAACCTTCAAGATAAGGAATGCCTGTGTAAAACCAAGTATCCCCTCCAGAACATTGTAGTTTCTCTGCACTACTGTATTTTGCTTTTACAAACTCCACTCTGAGCATATCTTATATGGTAAGTTCTTATTTGAAAAATAAAATCAATATATGCAAGGATTGCTTCTGCAGCTGGCAATGCATTGCACATGTTTCTCTTATGTAATGAATGGGGACACTAAATTTAACAGTTAGTGACACAGTATAATCTCCTACCTATGTATTTAAAAAAAAAAGCTTAGGATCACAAAGTACAAAGAGAAGGACATTTCCTCATTAGCTATTCAATATGGCTACAGATTAGAAAGAAAATCACCTTGCGGAAACTTGCTTTCCATAAATAAAAAGCTTTGTATACAGAAATCAAGCTCTGCAGAAATCTTGATTACGGAAAAATATGTTAATTAGTACTACAAAAAGTAAGTTCAAGGAAAGTGTGAATCTAATGCTTTACATCACCATGTTCATTTAGGAAATTTTAAAAATTAGTAAATTAAATATCTCATTTACATTGCACCGAGATCAGAGCTGTCACCACACTTTGCTACTTGGTATGCAAGCACTATCCACATTTTCGACTCATAAAAACCAGAGAAATGTCATGATTTGCCTAATGTCACATAGCAGGAAACAGGAATCAAATCCTGTTGTATGGCCACTTGACATTCAAAGCTCTTCACAATCTGCTTCTTAATATTTCTCCCTTCTCTCATCACCCCCACCTCTCCAGTCAAACATCTTGAGTTTGCTGACTGGAGCCCTCCAACTCATTTTACTCTCGTTTGCTGTTGCCATCCTGTTAATATATTTGGAATTACCTTTCTGAACCAAGTTACAGCTTCTCCTCTATTTATTAATGCTCATCTTAAAACCCAGTCCCTCAGGATGGTCATGGGCCAGCACAGATGTCCCTGTGTGTGACCAGTTCTCAATCCTTCCTTACACATATCCATGGACTTTTCAGCCTCTCAGGCCTGGTGCAAGTGGATTTTCAGCCCACAGTGACTACAATATTGCTCTTTCTTCAATGATGTAAATATTTTTCTTCTTACTACACTAGAAAAGAATTCACTGTCAAATTAAGTTGATGTAACCAGCATATCTTTAACCATTTTTAACTACTATTAATTTATGCAACCTGTAAATCCTTGGATCAATTACACATCCTACCTAATTTATCAACCCCTTCAGGCTGGAAGTGCATCTTTCCAAAGAGATTTAAAATTTTCAATATGTTAGGTGGCAACATAAAATAAATGACCACTATATAGATATTTGAAAAAACTGGAGAGTTTCTATATACAAATCAATCTACATCAGATTAAAGACAGGTTTGCTTTCCAATAAGCCCAAGTGAAAGAAAAATCCCTAAAATGTATCTCTGAACTTTTTACAGTAATCCAAATAATTAGTACTGGTGAAAAGAAACTATGCTGAACATGAGCAAAGCATGATAAAGTAAATAATCATCAACAATTATGAAACTTGTTATACTGTAGAAGAAGAAGGAAGGAATGTATTTGCAGCCAAGTGTGTCTGTGCTGGTACATTTGCATGATTACATACCATGGCCAAAATTTTTTTGAGCTTCGGAACAATCTGGAATTTAACTGCATCTTTTCAGTTTAAAGTTGGTGGTTGCATATTGCTTGTTATATTTTCATTGCTTATTTCAAACTAAGAATTTATTTACAAACAAGAAGATCACTTTTTAAAAAAGTCTAAATAAATGACTTTTCAAAAATATTGTTTAATCCCAAACCACAAGATACTCCTTTACTGCAGAGCCAAAATGTGCTTCAAGAGCAGGAAGACAGTGCCATCCTTCTACAGAGTTCCTATTACTGTGGTTCTCTTAGTTTAAAAAACTTTGAATGAGAATGTATTTACCTTCTACAAGATACGTTTTTAGGTATAGAAAAGGCACCACTAAAGATTAAAAACCTTAGCACTATAAAGTACTCTTAAAACAGAGGATTTGGAAACTATCCCATTTGAAGTTAAGATGCAGATCTGAAGTTTTAAAAAGTTCATGGAGCTATTTCAGAAAGTTTGGATGCGAGCTCATACTCCCCTACATTTCTCTAATACAGCCTTTGCTCACAGTTTGCTGCTTCTGCAGTTGAAGGAAATTTGGTTTGCCAAATGTTCCTGGAGTACCACTCATCTCCTCCTGACGCAGACACGTAAAATAGGTCACATCAAATATGTCCCATGAGTACCTCTTCCCCTTCAGTGACTATAAATGGGACACAGTGACTAACTCAGCTGCAGAGATCTGAAGTAAGATGAATCCCACACCACACAACTAACAATCCAGCAAGTTTTCAAAAAAAAGAAAAAAAAAAAAGTTGAAATGTTTCTTATCAGAAGCAATTTGAGGGGGAAAAAATCAGATTTTTAAATATCTAATCTAACACAGTCTTATTTCTGAGAGAGTACTAAATTGCTGGAGTTGAGAAAAGGAATTTGGTACATGTTGCTATTGCCCATGAGGTTTGTCAGTAGGTGTAGCTTCCAGTCTGTCTGGGATTAGAAAATAATTGAAAAATTGTGCAGAACCCATTTTGCTGTAATTCTCACTAGAGGACAGATATCTACACATTTTGTGATATTTTGTGAAAGCTGGAGCTTTTGAAAGCACATAAAAACACACATTTTTTTTTAGTGAAATCAACATATTCTTTGAAGACAGTTGAGAAACAGAATTTCTTTTCCTGGTATTAAAAAAAGCAGACCAGGTGGCAGACACCTCAACAAGCAGAAGTAAAAACCAACACCATTTTCATTAAAATTTCACACACATTCTGTTCTTGTGTAAGAAAAATTAAAAGATTGCTTTATTTTGGGTTGTTTGGGTTTTTTAACAAAACCAATTGACTTCTCTGAACATTCTGATCCTTATATAAACTAAAGTTGACGGAGACTGTCAACAGATGTTTGAAAGAAAAATGTAGCTTTCAAAAAAAATGGAGGTTCTACAACATAGCTCTAATGAAACAAAGAATAGAATCAAAATATTTAATTAGAGGTGAATTTACACCACAATGCATCTGAGCCAGATATAAATGGTGGGACTTCAGATAAAGAAGGTGGATGGGACTCTGAGCAAGCTGATATGGTTAAAGATGTCCCTGTTCATTGCAGGAGGCTTGGACCAAGTGACCTTTAAAAGGTCTCTTTCAACCCAAACCATTCTGTGATTCTATTCTGATTTTGTGACTTCTGGGTATTTCAAATGCTCCTTCCAGGGTGTGGCCTCCTGGAGCAGGTGAACAGGGAAGCCTAACCCAGTGGCAAGATTGGGTTCTCCTGCCCATCAGGGACACACAAGATCTGAGGATACAATTTCTAGGATGAGGGCTGGCAAATCCTTCACTCTGCCCCTCGGGCTGACAAACTTTGCAGTTCAGGCTGAAAAAGTTCAGTGTTAACATAAAACCCCCAAATTTTTAAATATTTCAGTATTTTATCTTCAGTAAAAATAGTATTTTAAGTGGTTTATTCCATTAACACATTTTAATTTACTATTTTATTTTTGCCCTGAGATGGAGCAAAAACAAATGTTGCAATATGAGAAGCTCCCATAAAGAAAAACTTCCACATGTTGAGCAGATAAAATTAAAACCTCTTCAAGGAATACTCTGCTGCAATTAAGGAATGAAAGCAAAACCCACAAAAAATTCTACAGGCAGAAACATCCCAAAATATAATGTATTTCCTTGTTCTGTTGGGTTCTGTAAAACATAACCTTAGTATCTGTTCTACACTTAAGAGTTTTAATCAAATGATCACAAAAAACCAGTGGCTCAAGAAGTTAAATACAGGAGCTCTATGCAGCCACACAGCACTTGGGAGCAATTTGAGATCCCTTGCTCTTCAAGCAAAAATTCATAATCATTGTTCAAATAACCTATACACGACAGCCAGGGATTAGAGGAACTAACACTGTAGTAATTTTCTGAGGAAGAGTTAAATGTTTTCTTCATTATTTTAATTTTTTAAAAAGTGATAAACACATTCCTATAGGCTTGTTTTAGGACAAACCTGTTCTGATAGCTGGAAGATTCAAGGAACTGCATATTCAAATAACTAGAAGTGCTATTAGAAGGAGCAAAGAAGTCTAATTTTTTTTTAAGTCTTTCGCCTTCCTCATTTAAGGAAACCTTCAAAAGTTATGCCTCTTTAAACTCTGTGACTTCAAGGTTACAAAATAGTAACAGATTTTGAATCTGAACTGCCTTTCTTGTTAATATTATCATCCTTGGTTTGCTTGTCTCCAGACATTTTTTAAGACTTTGTTCACTCGCGAAAGTAAACCAAGGCAATGAAAAAAAATTGGTTCAGCTGTGGTTATAATATCCACCAATTTCATATAAGATCATGATAAATCAGCACATTTACTGTACCTCTTTCTACTTTATTCAATTACCTATTTTCTGAGTGCCCTATTGGGCTATTTTCTCTTAAAATTCAGCAAGCTCACAATTTAATCTTCCCTCTCACACAGATGTCACGCACAGAGATGCACTTTTATTATTTCACACCCAAGAAGTAAAACAAATCTTAGTTCTGTTCTTCCCATCACCTAGAGCACAGAAATCAGCTAAAGGCCACACTGAAATCCCACTGGCCTTTGCTTATTCCAAGTCCATGTTTTCACCAGCCCTCACACACTGAGTACAGAACTGCCACATTGTCTGAAAGCAGAGGCAGAAGGATGCAGGGAGGACTGGCTTAGCTGGGTAGAATCATCCAGCTCAGCAGACCATAATACTCTGTGTGTCCTGCCTTGATGTAACATTTTACCATTCACACTTTCTTATCTGGACTGAAATCCAACATACAATGCAAATACATGGCTTTTTCTCTCACCAAAGTTAGTTACATACTTTCCATGGCTACAGTGACCCAGTGGGAGCACTGTAATATAGAGACTTCTGGCCAGAACACAGTTATAAAAACCACATTTAACTACTGTATTTTCTGCCCACACTTAGCACTGCGTTAGCAGCTCAGTAGCAAAAACCCCATGGAATCTTGTTTCTCTTGAAATATTTCTTGTTCAGGGCCTGATGAGCAAATACTAGCATAATTTTTGGTTCACACTTACTGTGAACATATCTATTTCTTTTTCTTCTAAGGAAAGTTTCTGAATACCTGCACCTAGAACCCTTGTCCACATCAGAATTGTTCTATCATCCTTCAGAATACCCTCAGCACTGCAGTCTCCTGGCCCCATCAGTCTGTAAGGGAACCCAGGCATTATTCAGGGCTGCTGTTTGTGCTCACTCAGTCTGCTCTTGTCAAAAGTGGTAAACCATACAAAGAATCAAGTCAGACTAAACCAAAATCATTCTCTGACAGAAACCAGCAGCATTTGCTAAGGGCAAGAAGGTAAGAATGGGGCCATAGATCATAACACTCACATTGGTGTGACCTTCCCAGCTGCCAGCCATCCACCACTGTGGAATATCCTCACATCTGCCAGGCCTCATACCAGCCTGGGGAGCTGATCCACCAATAATTGCCCTCAGCAGATCCATGGAAAAACAGGAATCATCACTTTATTAGTATTTTAAAGCTTCATATAATGGAATGGCAACATATTATTATAGGTAAGATTATTTTTTAAAAAATCACTATCTGAAATAATCCTTTTTGTCTTTGCATCACTTGACTATTTTTTGGTAATTCATCCAACAAATACCGTATGTGACTTTGAAAAAAATTCATACTGTGAAATCTGGAAGATACAGTCAAGAAGGACACTAAAGCTTTTTTTGTCAAATCTGAAAAATATTACTTTTTCTGATGTTACAGTAACATCTTCCTAACAAACCCTTTAAATTTAAACACTGTCTTAAGAGAGTTCTAGGTCAACTTAAAAAGCACAGTAAAGCCCTTACAATTACTCTTTCAGGTAATAAAGAGGAATCCAGTTCATATTCAGCATGAGTAAGGATGGAACAGAAAAGGTGAACTAAAATTTTTATCTATTTCCATAATGACTTCTTACTTGCTGTGGTCTGTCCTACTTTCTTTCCCCTTAGCCATCCAGCAGTCTCTCTTGTAGGGAGAGAATTCTCAATGGTCTCTAAGGAAAATTCCCTAATAATTTTTTATCCTAGAGCAACTTATCATCTTCATTAAAATAAAATAAAAAAAGCTTACATTTGCAAAAAGATATATTTGCAGAAATAAGTCTTCACCTCCTGAGATGAAACCAAGAATAAAAGGCTAATTCCAATTTGTCACATATGGAGAATAACTACACACAGATAATATATGAACTGGGAAACTGCAGAGTGAATACAAAATTCATTCATGAGGCACCTGGGGATTCCGACAGGAATTTATATTTATTTTTTCTATAAGTATGCAATTATCTCACTGGTCTGTAAGGTAAGGTCCAGAGCTCAAGACATTCTTGTGGGGAAACATTGGCAATATGCATCTGAAAACCATCTTTGGAAAAGGAGGAATAACCTCTTTCACTTTTATGCAGTTGTAAAGCATCAGTTAGTGGATATTTGGCACCAATCTGGTTTCAGAGGAATGTTCAGTTCATTTGCATCTTCCCAAACGTAGGTTTTACAGTCCTTCCTGGATGTCAGCAGACACCTACTCACTGGAGAAGAATGAAAACCAAACCTTCTAGCTCATCTAGATTTGTGCCATATCAAATTTTAAAAAGTAAGTGAATAACACAAAGTATTTTTATTGCACAAGGCACTCCAAACAGCAGATTCAAGGCAATTTTAGGAATTTCTATCTAGTCTCATTTTAGAAACCCTGTTCTAAGTATCTTACTTGGAAATGCAATGAATTCTTTGAGTAACCTTGAACATGTATGCAACTCACAGCACTGTGAAGTTTGAATTACAAGTTTTTTCTAGTGTGTAAAATTCTGATGTCATCAAAGTGCCAAATTACCAACTAAATGAGTGAAATAAAGGTCTGGATTCCACAAAAATTCAAAGAATAATCAAAACTGCTGTGACCTATATTTTTCGATGCTGAAAGCATAAAGGGTGGACACTCAGGTTTACTAAGTGACAACAGCATTTACTTAGAGTTGGGGACATGCTTAACTCTTTGCATTGGCAATCAGTACCAAAACTAAACAGACAAACTTAATCACAGCTTTCAGGTAATAAACTATTACAGAAATAGCTCTCCTTTGATTTATGAAGTGAAAAAAAATCATCATAATATCTGACATTATACCACACATTATTCACAAATGAAATGTGACTAAAAATGAATTATGAATAAATATAATGTAAAATACTGTAGAATGAAGATGAGGGAAGAAACTACTGAAATTAATCTATTTCCAACAGAGTTGCCAGTTCAACTTTTACTTACAAAGACTAGGAAAAAGAGTTGTTGCATACTGACTCCAACATAACAGATAATATTAGAGTTCTCTGACTCCCAGCCTAATAATGTGTGTGCAGGAGGAGTTGTATTGACAGCCTGTAAATGGTTCAGAGGATTCTTTTATTGGTTTTGTTGTTTTGTGGGGTTTTTTCTCAGACTTGTGTTTAGTTGACATCTGTACAACGGGGGAGGGCTTCTGAAAAGTTCCATGGCAATGATGAAGCTGGTCAAACAGAGTTCTGTTAGCACAGCTGAGAGGAGCTGAAGGGCTGGAAGGTGGGTAGAAATCCCAGGTAGGAATGAGCCTTCTCCCAAGAGAAACTGCAGCAGAAAGGTGAGTTCTTCATGTAAAGCCAGAATGCATTTTGGGGGATGAGACTCGACCAAAAATAATCTATCTCTGGGAAAGGTAATTAAGCATTCTGATAATTACTTTACTCTGACACTCTGGTAAAGATTACAGGTTATGGAATGTTATGTGATCTTTCTCTGCACCTATTCTTTTGTATAACAGTTGTTTTACTGAACTCTGCATAGAGTAGAATACTTGCTTTTCATTTGAACATGAACATTGTCTAAG
The DNA here is from genome assembly GCA_024734555.1 of Trochalopteron elliotii. Classification (NCBI taxonomy): domain Eukaryota; kingdom Metazoa; phylum Chordata; class Aves; order Passeriformes; family Leiothrichidae; genus Trochalopteron; species Trochalopteron elliotii. Next base: position 2,350,062 of record JANPWX010000094.1, read on the forward strand.
CTTGGGGAGTGACTCAGGTGTGGCCAGCAGAACATTTCCCTCTGTTTCCCAGAGTGACATTCCCTCACTGGGTAACACTCCCACCCCATTCTGCGGGATCAGGGTTCTAAAATGGAACTCCATCAAACCACCAAAGCCCATCACCTGGCAAGAAGAATTCCCTACACTGAGAAGAATTAAGCAGAGTATCTTTGTCAAATAGAAGGAAAACATGGGAGCTCCTGAGCCAAGTCTATCTTCCAGACTGTAACAGAGACAATGGAAAACTGACTAGAAAGAAAACATTCAAATATTTATTTGGTAATGCTTTGTCTTAAATAGAGCTAAACATATTCTATAAAATCAGGCAAGCCCTGTTTAAATATTTAGTGACTTAAATCTCCTTAAATCCAGGAACCCTTGATTAATACCAGTGGCATCAAAAGGTACTGAACCTGTAACCCCTCTAATTTACACCAAACACAGAAACAAATTCAGGAAAACTGGTGAAGCTACTCATTAAAGGTTCTATCTTACATGCCTCTCTTGATAGCAGAGTCTCCTTGTGCAGGGATGAACTTTCATCTGAAAACAAGTTGATATTATTCTAATTCCAGATGGATGAAAAGAAACACTCTGAATGACAAGAGTGTTAGGTGGCCAAACATATGTAACATAAGTTCAGATTCTGGCAGTTTCATGCAGACTTAGGTAAAGTTCATCCCCTTTTAATGCACTTGTATTTAATTTACACTGTCTGGCATCAGCCTCCTTAAACTTCAAGTTAAGAGAAAGAAGCACAACCCCACTGCTTTTACAACCTGCATAGTGGGTAGGTGATCCTTTCAGAGCTCTTCCCTACCTGCTAAACTGTGAAAATAGTTCCATAATCTGAAGAGGAAAACATACTGGTTTAGAATTCTCCCAAGTAATTCTTCAATCGGGAAAGTTTGACAATTGGGTGTGATCAGTTCCTTCATTCAAGCTGAATCAGATCCTCCATCAAAGCTGTGTGTTCCACTCTCTGAAACAGCAGCCATTTGACAGCTGTTTATTCTCAAGCCTGTGTGTTGTGTCCATTTCCTCCTCCCTGCTCAGTTATTTACTTTCAGATTACAAACTCATTAGAGCAGGTGTTACTCAGAGAAACAAAAGCAAATGGACAGAAAATAACCCGCCCTCATCCCTAGATCTTTGTTGGGCAGCAGAAAACCCAGCACATGTAGTACTTATACAACATTCCCATTCTGCTCTTCAAATGCCACTTGATTATAGCATTAGAAATTTTATATTGTCTAAAAGTGTGAGTGATTGCTTCCAAAGAACATGATTGTTTTATTTTTCTGCAGCTCTTATGATGGAAATTCACCAGACAGCATCAGTTAACTTTGGATTTTCCTGCAAAATTTCAGTTTTAATTCTTGTCATATTTATTCTGAATATGCAATTTTTATAGCTGTTTTTTGTCCTTGGAATTTATCTCCTGCATCTAACATATGTTGGTAAACTGTAATTATGAGCTGACCTAGTTAACTAAAATAAATTTCCAGGTAGGTAGTACTAACAAGAATATTCTAACAACTTTAAAATTGAGACAAGAAAAATTTGCAGAACCTGACCCCAGTTTTTAAGAGGAAAAAGAAAAAAAAATGAGCAAAACAAAACCAACACAGCCAAACAGATACTTCTTAAATACAGACCAAGCAAAAATCAAAATTTAATGAATACTCTGCACTGAAAAATATTTGGGGTGGAGTTAGATCTGCTAACCATGTCACTACCTCCAAGGTGACCTACCTAAATACTTGATGATATTTAGCTTGGTATCTTGCTTTCATTAATATTCAGCTATCTCCAAACAGTCATGGCAGATGACTAATTCCCAAAGTTCCTTTTCCCCTCCTTTTTTCTTCCTTTAGGACATTAAAGTAAGAATTTGGATGGTCACCAGTGCATACAGCCATCTCCACCAAATGGAAGGAGTTGCATAATCCATAGATTGATGTCATGGAGATAAGAGCCAGTGCTTAACTAAGAAGTTGGGCTGGGAGGTTTGGCCAGGTCTCACAAGAGGCTTGGTGGAAGATTTTGCTGGTTTGAGTGAGGCATTGACTCACTACATACTGAGACTTCTGAGTTTTGCTGAAATCTAGAAGAAGAAGGAAGATTTCATGAGGTATTTGAGGTATTTCTCACTGAGGTATTTGATAGTTAACATCGACCACATCAGATATCAAATAAAGCTGAAACATAAGTATCTTTCTTATATATAAAGCATTCTACACTACAAATTTAAATCATAGCAAATCATTTTTCCAAGAGAAATAAACAATAATTATACATTCTTCAAAAAATAGAATAGACATTCACATTATTTGGTGGTAATTTATCCACATTAATCAAGGCTTACAACTTTTGATGCTATTTTTTTAATTCAGCACTGAAGTGCAAATACAATGTAATGTCTGACTTATAACTCTAGTCTGTAAGAGAGGCCAGATTAATAGGAAACTATCTTTTTACACTGACACGAGCCAAGATTTCATGCCTGTGAGACCTTAAGATAAATAGTGACATAAACTAATCCTATCCCCAAAAGACATCTCCCTGTTGCATGTCATGGACACCAGCACTAATAACAACCTTGTGAGCAAGGCTGTGGTTTAGGCCCATTTGTTTATATTTTATCCAAACCAATACCCTTTACAAGAGCAAGATCAACAGTCACTGTCAGGAATAGTGTAAAATTTTGTTACTGCCATTCTGTGCTGCAAAGCTGCAGGCTGGTAGTCATTGAAGAAAACACAGACAATTGCTTAACACACAAACTCTTCCTCAGGTCTGAAGATGAGGCATGAGGTGAAGTAAAGTTGTTGCCTGAAACAACTGCTCTGAGTTTAACTGAATTGTATCAACCAACTAAAACAGTTGTAGAGAAAAGACAATTTCTGCTCTTGGGGCAGAGCAGAATAGTAAGAAGAGAAGAAGTTATAATATCTATATCTCTTTTAGGGCAGCAACAGACACACAGGTAATTATCTCCTGCAGAATAATGTGAGCAGAAGATTTCTGTGCACCAGAAATTCAAAACACCTCATTCAGCATCCACGACTGATTTTCATAAGGTACTTTGTAGAACATGTTGAGGTTCAAACTTGACAGATCAAAGATTAATTGGGGAAGAGGGAGTAAAAAAAGGGGGGTTACATGTATCTGGATATTTCCTGAGTTTTGTTGAACTTGGTAAGTTCATGGCAATGCTTAATGTGTGATTGGTCCCTGCTGCATTGTCATCTATGAGGACATCTGGAAGCCTGTGACATTTTGGGAGGCACATCTATCTCTGCACATTACCTCGTGCTTGCTGCCTGTGACTTCAAGCTTATGTAACCATCGTTGCATGCTGCTAAGCTCTGACTGAAAGAAGAGACCTTACACCCACTACAACCAGCTGTACTTCCCATAAAACTTCTAGTTACTCATTTTACATGTAAAAACAGCTTGTTTAATCAAGGTATTACTTGGAAGCAAAATAGGTAGGCATTGTAAGCACCAACTCTGTTCAGAGAGACTGTGCATCAACAAACTATGTTTGGTATTTAAGTACCATTTGCTGAAACAAACTACAGGGGGAAAAAATCACAGTAAAATGTGATAATTTACTAAGCTACTTCTCAAGAAATTCCTTCTCAAAAGAAATAAAACCTATAAAGTTGAGTTCCTCTAATCTTTTCAGAAATAAAACTCCCCAAATGTTGGATGAGTACAGCTCTTCTGAATGGCAAACTCATACTGGAATGTAGTAATATATTGACACTGTGGAAAGATTGACATAGATATAGAACCCTTCACCACTTCACAAATAAAGCCCTAAAACCCACACAAGAAAGCTCATTACTGTATGTACACATTAACATCCATTCCCTTCATGCTTTCACTTGACTGTCCATAACTCATGTCTTCATGGTCCCCTTCCTTCAGCACTCCAATACCAGGCTCCCCTGCCTTTTTCTCTGTCTTGCCTGCACACCTCCTGCACATTTACCTGCTTTTTTCCCTTTGCTTGCTCATTCTGTAATGCCCATTTCTCCTCTGTCTCAGCTGGAGGTCACCTTCACTTGTTTGCAATTACCAGAAGCTGATTTTCTCAGAGAAATTTCCTTCAAGTATTACAAATATCCATCAGTCACCTCACTTCATTCCCTTATGTGACAAACCTGCTTGATACTCACAGAACCTCCCTGAACAGCTCACTGGCAAGACTTATAGATCTCAGAAAGCTTTTGAAGAAAAGATTTTGAAGCTGGTGATCCTCAATCAACCTAACTTCAGTTTAAGCTACTTCATTAGTCTCCCCTAGTGGGGAAAGAGAGGTGAATCTCTCTCCAAATGTGTTTAGCTCTCCCCAGGTTTAACCTGGTTTTTGAAGAGGTGAAGTGCAGCACCTACCATGTAGGTATTTACAGACACTTGCCCTAGCCTGGGAAATGTATTAAGATAATACTAAGTGGAAAGCAATAGCTGCACTCGGGGAGACATTTATCTGACCTGTGTTAGATATGTACAGTTGGGTAAAATTAATTGAAATTTATATATTAGAAACAGGTTAAAAAGGAGCCTAGAGTGATTAGCTCAATTAATTACATTTAGTAAGAAGATTCCCAACCGTTACATTATGAGAAATAAATCCTTTCTATTCCCAGAGCAGTTTCTCATAGTGTATATGCATTTCTTGACTCCATTTTTTTTACCACGTTTTTGGCCTGAAAGAATGAGTTAGTAGTTTTGTTTTGCAAATCCTTTATCCTTCTAGTCACCTTCCTGCATTTTCTCATGCCTCAAACTGATCCACTGAACATCTCAGGGCTGCTGCTGCAATTGACTGTTTCTTCCAAGAGAAAAAGTTACTCCATTTAATCTTAAATTTATATCTTTACAGATCATATATAACTCACTAATCTCCATTTCTGATCTCCTGTTCTAAAGATTTAATTTCTCATTCCGTCCTTTAAACATCCACATTTCAAAATGCCTCTGCCTCTCTCTATTCCTTGGCTACTCTTCTGCTTGCTTCCCTTCTTCATCTGCATCTTCACCTGCTTACTCCTCATTTGCAAATATAGAACTGTTTGACCAACAACAATATTGCTCACTGCCTTCCTAGATTAATTAATAATGACCATGCTGAGCCCAATCAAATACACATTCACCTCAGCACTCCTGTGATGGAAGCCAGCACTGAATTTTGCCTCTTGGAGACTTTCCATCCTCTGCCAAATTTATGACCAAAACCAAATCAATCTTTCCTCCAGTTACTGAATTTTCTTCTAAATCTGCCTGTAAACAACAATACAGGTTTTAGCAAGACAGGAGGTACACTGATTTTGTATGAATAACTGCAGAGATTTTAGCTAAATTTTAGGCTACACTGTCAGTAGGATGAGACCAAAATAGGTATCATTTTCAGGCAGCTGGAACATACACTGCCTTTTGACTTGCACAAGTCTTATGGATTTGGATACATATGAATGATGGCAACCACCTACATCTGGGCTCATGTTCTCTTGCTGTCTTTCCAGGCAGTGGAAATCTGACTGCCACAGGGGACCTCAGCTCCTGCTTCTCAATGAGCTCAGCACCCCCAGGGAGTGCAGCTGCACGTTCCTGTCTGTGGCAGTGTCAGCACAGTGCTGTCTGTAACCCACACTGTTGACAGTGTACACAGGCCACTGCTGTCTATCAGCAGTGTGTCAACACGACCTGCCCTGGGCTGCTTCAGAGGAACTGCCCAAATGTTCCGGGATCTCACCACCAGCAGGAACACAATTCCCTCCCCACAGGCTGACTGACGTCATGGCACTGTCGTGGTGTGCTGTGGTGAGGCTTACAAGGGCTGGGGTGAACTCAGGTAGGAAGCAGAGACAAGCTTATCTTGCAAAAAACTTCTCTGTTTTCTCTTAGTCAGTAAGACAAACAAGGACACAAAAAAACCTCCCAAGAAATCCCATCCTATGAACGACCTTAAGAGCACCCTGCAACTGCTTCCTTTGACTGATAAAGAAATAATTCACTTCCTGTCCACTTGCAACTTTGAACACAAACAAGTTATAGTAAAAAAGCTACTGTAGAACAGTCATGGCATGACGCCAACAACATTAATGCATGTTCTTACCTGTAATTCTGTGGAACTGACTGATAGACATGCCTTGATATCAATCTACCTTAAAGCTGCTTTTTAATGTAACTGATAACTTAAGAAACATTTCCAGGATATGAAAAAATATTTTTGATGAAGGAAAGAACCCAGTTTCCTACACTGAAACCTTCACATTCTGAGCACACAGCCTTGTCTTAATGAAATTATTTTGCTGCTGTTTTTATTTTCTAGCATTATATCATAAATTATGATATAAATTCTCCACCATCAATAATTACATCAAATAAAGACATTATTAAAAAAAGGAGTGCCTATGAGAAGTTCCAAATTAATGCAACTGGAAAGTCAGGCAATTTTTTTTTTGTACTGAACAAACAGTACCACTCTAATTCTCCTCCTTTCTCAGCCAGTCTGCTACAAGCCTCAAACCAGAACTTTGATCCAAATGCTACTGAAGTCAGTGGGAAGGTTGACATTGACTTCAGTGAGCTTCAGCTCAGTTGCTGCAAGAAGCAAAACTTCTGTCCTCATGGATCTTCAAAGCCATGAACAGTGATGGCTGAGAACAACAGCTATGGTAGTTTTGTGAAGGTAACATCCATGCAACAAGAACTAAACCAAGATACACTTCTTTGCTATTCCCCGTGAAACACTCACAGACAAAAGCTCTGTCACTGCCTCCTTTGGATACTGTTTGAAAGACTGAATGAAATGCAAAAAATCTAAATAAAGAATTTTTTCACCTGTCCTACTCTTTATTTCACTCTCTTGCAATTTAAGAATCAGCACTGGAGAAATGCTTTTCACCAACAGTAATAGTAGTCCCTGCTCTTGCAGTTTCTTCATTCTGATCAACTTTAGTCACTTGGAACTCCTAACCCACCTCTAAAATATTTTTGCAGTGGTTAAATATGCACACACTACTTTGTGAAAGTACTAAACTTAACACGTGACATTTTTTAAGTCTTTGAGTAAAGTTTCTATCCTCAATTACATTTAAATCCTAGAGAAATGTAAGACACTGTCTTTGCTCACTGTATGTGTCAGGAAATCACAGCTAAAGGTTTAGGAGTATGTTTCATATTTATAAGCTGAAATGTGACTTGTCTTTTTGTTAGCAAGTTAAAAACTAAATTCACACTCATTTGACAGACAAAAACTCTGCCTGTGATTACTTCAACACAACTCTGAAGGAACTTTTACACAGTGTATGGAACCAATTTATGATGAGTGTGGAACAAATGTTTCTGGAAATCTCCACAGCATATCAATGTCCTCATTTAAGAGGAAGATGCACACTGAAAAATGGGTTTGCACACAGCACAAAAGATCAAATTATATTGCAAAATTATATTCACTGAAGGTTATAAGCATCATTTTACACATTAGAGGTCAATGTGAAGGCACTGCAACAAGCACATTTACTCTCTTCTGAAGCATATGAGGACAACTTCTGCTACAAAGTACTGGTGTTTTAGTACTAATGAAAGAACGTGATTAAGAATGTTCACAGCTTTGTTATTGAGTTCTCCATCTCACCCAGCATACCTAAAATGAAAATAAGGTACCATTGCAACTTTCTGAATCAATTAGTCTACTTAAAAAGCTGTACAATGAAAATATTTCAGTAGTTGGGAGCTGCAGTTTTTTATTGAAGGTACTGCTTAGTGTTATGACTGTCAACACAAGAATGGAATAACCTAAACCTTTGGAAATGAGCAAACATGATCAGGATATATCTTTCCACAGATGATTACTTCGTAAAACACTTAAAAAGAAGTTCCATAATCTTAAATGAACTGTGTCTTATAAATGAATAAAGATTTCTTTAGAATATTAAACTCCCAACCCTAGTGTTTCATTAAAGACTAATGAATGCTACTATGCACTCAGTTGATTTTTTTTTTTTTCCTGTGGAAAAGATAAGAATCTCTTTCCTGGCCTAGACCTAGGTAAGAAAAAGAGAGAGGAAAAAGACTGTACTTTTCCTTACTTGTTCACATTTAAAATATTACTATAAATCATCACAGAATGATGAATGATGAAAGGTAAATGTCAAGAAATGGAAGAATATGTGCTTCTGTGGGTAATTACACCTTAACAAAACACCTCCCCACAGGAACAATCTACAAATTTTCATGAATTATAGAGGCAGAAGAAGAAGAAGTAGAAATCTTGTATCTTAGTTAACTCCAACTTTAAACCTTCTAATTTCTTAAACAAGTTTGTAATTACGTTGCAAAATAAAGGTCAACATTTAAAGATGCTCACTATACTGGAAAGTGCAGACAAAAGTTGACCATAAAAAAGAGGGAAGGAATGAAATTGGATTAATCAATGAAATTGGATTAATCCATCCCATGAAATGGTAAAGGTCATGAACTTCTGCTTCTGAAACAACTTTTAGGAAGAGTTCCTAAAATAATGGGGGGGGGGGAACAATAAAAATATGTTTCTAGAATTACTTTGCTTTTAAGACAGTTTTCAGCACACATTCTAGAGGTCTCATCTCTCTACGCATCTATGTCTTCAATTTTCAATTAAAGAAGATGGGACTGTGCACAAGAAGAAACCAAATTAGTATCTTTCACATATAACCACAAATAATCCCAAAACTTGGATACCTTGTACAATTACAGTAAGGCCTCCTGATTGTCTCTAAAAATTGTACTCCAAAATTGAACAGAATCTACAATAATAAATAGTTTGAACTCAAGATTAATGAGATCTGAAACACTGGTCAATAAAAGAAATAAAGGAACTCTAATGGAAGAGACAGCTAAAACTGTTTCACTTCGAGCAATGCAAACGTTTTCCTGCATCTTGTCAAACACAATCAATCTCCTCCCATCTTTCACAGAGAGCCCTGAGGATCAGTGAGGTCCCTATCCCAGCAAGAAGTAGGGAGGCTCAGCTCATTTTGCTGCCGTTGAAATGCCTCCAGATTATACCCCCAGAGCAGTGGATTCACTGTGTAAAATCAAGACTGCTCTTCCCCCAGACCCTTCCACACAAGGACAGCCTTAGCAGGCAGGCAGGGAAGGATCCCTGCCGAGGCAGGAGCACAGGGAAGCTGGAGGGAAGTAACAAACACACACACATTGTTTTTGTGTTTCAGCTACAACAAACAGAAAAAATACTCCGTGACCCAAACTGATTTGCAGTTTGTGTTTGGGGAGATTCAAAATCTGACTACTTCAAAAGCACAGTGCAGGCTACTGCACTATTAAAGGTAAAAATTACAGCTATTACTTGCAATATTTTTATGCAAGCTTTCTGTTCAGCAGATTAGGAGAAACAGACTATATCTATAGCAACCAGGAGAGAGGAGAGATGGATAAATCCTGTCCAAACCATTTCTCCTTAAAACCTTGCATCACTATCTTCATTATAGCAAGCATAATAGCTCATTTTTATTGCCACTTGACTGAAGCTTCATTAAAAACATGGTCAGCTGATTTTAATTCCTTCTTAATAAACAGAATGTACATGAGGAAAACTGCAGCAATATTCTTCTGGAAGGCTTCCTTTGTTTATTAAAGGAATTTATTTTTTTTGTCTTGGAAATAGATTTCTTAGGGATAGTTTGTTTAGCTTTCATTCTGATCTCCATAACCGCCCTAGGTAGATATTAAAATGGGAAAAACCACAAAAATTCTCTTAGTGATGACCTTCTTGACTTAAAGTCAGCTTTGGGTAGATACTGTAAGTGAAATGAAATAGACAATTCAGGTGAGCATACATGCTGAGTGTCTCAGTGCAAGGAAAGGACTGCCAGGGAGAGTGTCACAGGAGAATTGCATCAATTTGAAACACACAGAGTTTGTTTTCAGGTGTGGGTCACTTCGGAGGTGAGGATGTTTAGTGCACCTTCTAAATGAAGAAGGGGTCTGTCGAGAATGTCTCAACAGAAAGCGGCTGCTAAATGGTCTGCACTGGGCAGCACTGGGGATTTTCTGACAGCTCTGAAAGAGCCTTAACCCGGAGACAGCGCTGACTTCCACCGCCAGCAGCATGAGTTGGAGGGGACACTCCACCACAGGCTGCATCGCGGGGATTGTGGCCCGGAGATTTCTTGTCTCCTTCAAATATAAGGGCACTTCAGTGGGCTGAATCCAACAACCCGAGAGAAGGGTTAAATACGTGGAGGCTGGAAGCATTTTCGGGGACTCGCCACTGGCGCACCTCGGTTTGAGGGGCCTCGTGAGCCCTGGCGGAAGTTTTCAGCATGCGGGGACAGCGGGTGACAGCGGCCCCGCAGAGGTGTCCCCCGCGATGGGACACGCCGCTGGGGCAGGGCCGGGTGCAGGAGGTGCGAGGGGCCGGGAGCGGGTCGTGAAAGACCAGGGGGACGAGGACAGGCAGCGGGAGGCGGTGCTGAGGCACCGGCGGACGGGGCCGCTTATCCGGAGCCGGCGGTGAGGGACCAGAGGGACGGAGCTCCGTACCAGGCACCGGCGATGAGGGACCAGAGGACGGGGCCGCTTATCCGGGGCTGGTGAAGGGGGACGGGCGGACGGGCCCCTCAGCGTCCGCCGTGCGGGCGCGGCCGCCGGGGC